>VXBH01007351.1:57451-101790 GCA_013400035.1 Rynchops niger
CCCTCACCAGCTTTGTAGCCCTCCTCTGGACACGCTCCAACACCTCAATGTCCTTCTTGTAGTGAGGGGCCCAAAACTGAACGCAGCACTCGAGGTGGGGCCTCACCAGTGCCCAGTACAGGGGGACGGTCACTGCCCCAGTCCGGCTCACCACGCTGTTCCTGATACAGGCCAGGGTGCTGTTGGCCTTCTTGGCCACCTGGGCACACTGCTGGCTCAGATTCAGCTGGCTCATGTTCAGGTGGAACTTCCTATGCTCAAGTTTGTGCCCGTTACCTCTTGTCCTGTCACTGGGACATACATATTTAAAAGTACTTATGGGATGGCATAAGGAGAAAGGCGACAGAAGAAAAGTCCTAACGAACTCACCAGTTAACAAGTTTTGGCCCCAGTAGGTAGATGTGAACAAACAGAAAGTATGTCCCTCTTCAAGGTCAGATGAAGCAAACTTGATAAGTCACAAACATTCACTTTTAAGTACCACGTGATCTTTGTTTTCTGTTTTCCCTAGTTTAGCGTAATTAATAATTGTTAGTGCCTTCAGCTGTATAACTATTCCATGAACAGCCTAGGTGGACAGTGCGTAACTGCAGGATCACAACAGATTTCAACTGGTATTTTGAAAAGTAACCGTGGCTTTTGGTAGCACTCAGATAGGTCAGGTGAGTGCACTGAGTGTTCTGGGTCCAGCCTTTGCCTCCTGCAGATACAGCCACTGACAGAAGCAAAAGGTGCCGTGATGTTGCTGCTAAAATAACCCGCAGGGAAATATGGCCATCAGTAGGCTTCAGGATCGCACCACCTATATGCAGTGCCTGTGTTCTTCCTACCCGTCAAAGTTTTGCTCAAGCAACAGCAGAAATACTCATGGTCTCGGACAGCTGCAGACCAGTTCTGCAGACTGACAGCTAGCACAACTCACTTGTGTTTGTAGCTTGGCGGTGAGAAGAGACAGCTGAGTTTCAGGGCGGGCAGATGCCCGCGCTCTAGGGAAAACAGTCACCAACTGATTTTCACTTCAGAAAGCCGTGTCAGCGGCTTGGCACAAGCTGAAGACAGCAAAACGCCCGTGTGCTGTTTTTCAGTGCTTGCTGCGCAGAGCCTCGGTGGGAGCAGGCCGGGTTCAGGCAGAAGGAGGTTAAGAAAAGGCCAGGTGGAGCAAGAGCCCGGGAGGAGAGGACCTTCCCCAGTTCCCGCTCCCCCAAGCTTCTGCCCGAGTCTCACCGGCAGCCCTGACCCTCCGCGCAGGGCCTCTCCTCTCCCACTCTCCCAGCCCGCTGGGGGATTACTTGATTCCCGACAGCTGGCCCGGCCACAATCCTCCCATTTAGGGCAGGCAGCTGCGCTCCCTCCTCAGCTTAACCCGCTCCCTGCCAGCCCTCCCCGCCTCGGGCCAGGGCCTGCGCCCCCAGCCCCGGCAGAGGCCTGCTGCACCCCCTCAGCTGGCCTAGGGCCTGAGGGGGAGAGGGGGGTTTTGCGGATAGGCCGGCATAAACAGAGTTCTTCCCCCCCCCACTCCCCGGCACAGCTTTTTGTATAATTAAGAGAAAACACATGAAAATCCCGGCTAAGCATCCTCCTGCGGAGCCGCGATCCCCGCGAGCCGTGCGCCACTTTGTGAGCCTCGGGAAAATGAGACGGAGAGCAGATGCCGCCAGTGATAGGCCGAAACTCAAACACACCCAGCTCAGAAGGAAAACGTATTTATTAAAAAGCAAATTAGTAAATGGGGAAGATGAATCAGAGAGTTTATAAATGGACATGTTTGCAGCCTGAATTGCCGCACCAACGGCAAAGTCTCATTCTGCACTTCTGGTACTCCTCTTAAATGGGTGAGTGGAGAAAAAGCTATCTGTGTGAAAAATATGTGTCACAAAGCAAAAGAGAAGAAAGGACGGCCACTAAAATTGTATATTTTTACTATTACAGCTGTACTGTCTTGTAGCTAAACACTGTGTGTCATGCACTGGAATAAAAAAATAAACTCACACAAATAAATGATGATCTCCAAGCCATATTATGCCAATTAAGAACTTACCTGTATGTTCTGAACAACGTCTTTGAATGGAGAGGACCTCTGCATGCATGTGTTCACCATGTCCATTGCCCTGTCGAAGTTCTTTACATATTCTCCGTACATCTTCAGAAAAGGAGCCAGTTTCTGTAGGATATCTCCTAGCCGTGGGTTGACGTTCCTATAGGAAAGAGACAGGTAAGTAGTGAAATCGCTGGAAATCAATACTGTCTTCAGAGAGAAAACACAACTGGACGACTTTCACAGTTGTCTCCCGCGTGCACAAGCACTTGCACACATGTGCAATGAAGATATTTCAAGCTAAGTTTAGTTTAAAGTAATCTATATGGTAGCCTAGACGAAACCTTAAACGCTCATCCAGATGTACGAAGGATGGTATTTCTGCCCCCACTGTCACTCTCTTAAGTGCAGATCAGAGTCAAACTGACTACGCGTCGTTAAAGAAACATCTATATATCCCTGCTGTCCAGCCCGAAATCTTGTGGGAAACTTTTACTTTTTAAAAATAATCTTTTCTACCATAGCCCAACACGCGAAGAGGTTTTAATGCAAAGAGATGGCTTGGTTCAGCTGGGTGGTCCTGGGGGGGGCCAGACATACGTTCGCCAAGAGCCCCGCTCGGGCTGGGAGCAGCAGTAGCAACACAACTTTGTCTCCTCCAAATTCACGGCCAGGCAGAGCGCCAGCCGTTTTACCCCCAGCTTTCCTCTCCCGCTGAACTTGTGACTTTGCAGGCTGACCGCAGTAGACCTCCTTTAGCCCTTTAACGAGCTTCTGCTTTTTTCTGACTTCCCAACTCTCCGGTTTTCCTCCCCTTTTTATTATAGCTGTCCCTGTAAACGCGAGTCAGGTGCAAAGGGTGCTGACACGCATTTCTTCCTTCTGGTTATTGATGTACTATGTAACGACTGGACTCAGCCAAGGCTGATGTGAAGTCTGGTCTTGTCTTCATCACTGAGGGTGCTTGGAAAGGTGCCGCGTGAGCAGTACCCGCACCTGCCGCTGCAGGACACTCTTTGCAGCCAGTGTGTCATTTCAAATCCCGTTTCCTAGAGCTGCCTTACAATTGACCCTTCTCGCTAGTGCTACATTTCTGCATCACCTGCAACCGACTACAGTTGCAAGTGGTATTTGGCCATTGACACTCGCTGAAAAAACCAACCAACCCACAGAAATTTTCTTACAGAAACTACCTATACACTGCCACCACTAATACTGGCCATGCCCTAGAACAGAAGGCCAACAAATTCTGGAGTAAAAACTCGTGCAATGCTGTGGTGCTGAACCACAGAAGCGGCTGCATAACAGACATAAGCGGATTTAGAGATACCAAGTCATCTATCTTATCTGTCCAGATTTCCCACTTGTTTGCTGGTATAATGCTAATTTTAACATTCAATTAAATTTTATATAACCATAACAGAATTCATCAAAGCAAATAGGAAACGGATGTTTCTCATGAAGTCTCCAGCACGGCATGCAAAGTCTAGCACCGTGACATGACGGTGCGTTTTCCTTCTTTAAGAAGTAATTGCGCTTTTTTAATACACCACAGTGGGGCCAAAATACTTCACAAATGGGGCCAAAATAAGCAATTTTCTTCCTTCCTAGTACTGCAATTTCATAGTACAATAATAAGAGACTGGAAATACAGTAAGGAAAACAGCTCGGGCAATACTTTGGGCTGAAAAAATTCTCACAGTATACTCCAGAAATTTTGAGTACTCAGGTCCATTCCTGTATTCAAAAATGCGTAAGAGACTCCATACTAATGCATTAAGTAACAAGTGAACTACTGCATTAAACAATTAAAATCTTTAGAATTAGACCAGGCCTTATGGTTGCCACAGTTTCTTGAAAACATATTTTTAAAATAATTGTAATGACAGCTACCCACCATTCCTGTGTAATTCTTGCTTTGAGCTCAGGAAGAAGAAATTGTCCGTGGAAACAATAGATGGAAGAAATATTTGAAAAGATGCCCGTTATCACGTCGGATGAAATACCCGCTTCTGACAACTTAGTGCAAAAAACCTGCATGAGACAACAAGGCAGTTACCGCCATCCACTTACAAAAAACAATCCCAGACACAGGGGCTGGAGATTGCAGTATTACAAAGCCGAGGGCTTCAGAACGGAGCTGCAGTTTTTGACTGCCGGTAGTCACTCCTTGGGGTCTTTCGGGAGGTTCACAAAATGTAAGCCCGCCGTCAATTAGGGTTAGATTTATGACTGTGAGCCACAGACGTAAATGACAAAAATCTGAGGGGTGAGCTGAAGAAGATTGAAACGACTGAGAAGATCAGAGAACTCGTATTCGGGAGCGCAAGTTGCACAGAACAAGCAGTCCCTGAAGAGCACTTACTCCTATTTACGCGAAGCAAAGCAAACCAGATCATTATTTTGTTTCTCTGTGGGAAAAATTACGCTGTACTGAACAAAAGGGAAAGACACTCCCTAGATTTCTAAGGTCTTGAAACAGTCCCCGCTCATCCAAAGCAAACACTGGAAAGTCTTCCATAGAGGTCCCAGAGCGGAGGGTAGAGGGCTCTGCGAGTTACAGCTTCTACCAAGTTTTCTGGCAAGGTGACAATTTTGTTTTCTTTTTCTTCCTAATTTTTAAAAACCCTTCATTAGCAACGTGACTCATCCTCGTTTTTACTTCTCTCCTGCACATTCATGTATTTTTTTCTTTGAGATAATTATAGAAATGCCTGAACCGTGTAGATATTTATGCAGAAGAAAGTTCAGACTCATCACACCAGTTTTACTCTATCCCCACATGTAAACATGATGGACACCAATTACGAAACACAGTGGGTAAAGAAAAAAAAAAAAACCTAAAAAAAAAAAACCAAGGCTGTGAGGATGAGGCTGACCCATGTGGTCTGATTTTAGTAAAACTCAAACCTCTTGCACATTACAGAGTAATCACGGATTTCATCATTTCCCAGTGCCTTCAGCATTCCCCGTGATTTCCTCCCCACGTACGCTCAGGGAGGAACCGAATGCTGACGGCGTCTGTATCTTGGGCCGCTGCTTTGCTGTTCCTCTTTCCGACATCCTAATCCTCATCTCAGGGAACCCACTTGCCAAAAGCCTGCCCCCGGGATGCGTGGCACGCAGCCTGGCGAGCAAACTCCATCTCCCACCTACAAACAGCGTTTTCACACTCTCGGGCTATAGGTTAGGGGATGAACAGGAGACACCATTGCTGCTCACAGGAAAGAAAGCAGAGTTTATTCAAAACGTCATTACCTGGTCCAACAGATGGAGTCTTTTAACATACGCTTCTTCTGTATGGAGCAGTTCATTTGCGATGTTGAATAGCTTTTGGGGCTCTGTACACTGAAAAATAAGTTACACACATAACACAATCCATCTGCACTTAGAAACCCAAGTTTCATCAACTGTTCTTTTTTCCATTTTCTCGGTGGGCCCAGCTCCCTGCCAGTAGAGGAGCCTGAAGTGAAGGAGGTTAACGCATTTCAGAACCGGCTCCGCGTCCCTCACCAAAGGATCAGTCTGCTCCATAGATGTTTTGAAAGCTATTTGCTGAAAGAGCAATTACTAATGCAGTCAATGGCTAGGACATCACTCTAGTTCATTATGTTTTTCTATAAAGAACCAGAAACATCCTCCAAATCTGCAAATGTGTCTAGCCTACTTGGTAACTAAGGCACTAAACTATAAATCAACCGTTCTCCTTTTTGGATTCAGGTCCTGTGACTAAAAAGAAAACTAGAAACCAGACCTGTTTGGCCACTGATTTCTCTCCCTGGCCAGCGCAGCATTAGTCTCTACGGTATATTCCTAAGATTTTTGTGCAGCTTTGAACACCAGCCAATCCCCCGGAAAGAATTTTCAGCAATGCAACTCAGGTCATTCAGTGAAGTCTTTCATTAAGCTCATTTAAAAAAAAAATCAGAAAGGACTAATTAAAAAACTTGAACGCAGTTACGAAGCACCAACTTCATTCACAGCTTAGCCAAAAGCTACGTAGACCCTTCGCTCTCTAAGTACTTAAAAATATGTGAATTATTAGGTTACAGGCTTTAGCTTTCTGCCAAACTCTAGGTATCTTTTTAAGGGTCTAGACTTTAAACGCCACGCTTACACATAACCAAACCAAAACTAGGGTCCAGAACTGAGGGCTGGCTGGTTTGTGTTCAGGAACACAAACATCCAAAAGGGGCCGCAAGGATGATCCGACGTAGGGAAAATTTACCGGGATGGATCTGGAAGAACAAGACAACTGTGACAAAGACAAGAGAGATGTACAAATGATTAATGGAACAGCGAGCACCAACTGGGTGCAATTTTCCCCTCTTTCTTCCGTGGGAAAACTAAAGAGCATCAAATAAAATTACGGAGGTGCTGCTTCAAGACCAAGAGCTGCGTCCTCGAGCAACATGTCACTGCAGAGGGTAAACCTTCATGCAGGTTCACAAAAGGACTGGACAAATCCATGGAGTAAAAGTCCAGCTGAATTCTGTTAAACACAGAGGGCTGTTTCCAGTTCAGGAAGCACCTGGGCCCCCTCCCAGGAACACCAACGTCTGTCCCAAATGTCTGTCTCCGTGCACTTGCTACAGTTTCTGGCAGGCATTTCTAGATATAACCCCGGCTGGCCACCATCAGACTGTTAGAAAACGACAATTACACGCTCTCTTTACGCTTTTTCGACATCTCCTTGTTTTGTTTCTAAACCAAGCTGGCGAGAAAAATTTAAATAAGCCCTCCCCACATTTAGGCAAACTGCAGTGCAAGCGAGAGACCTCGAAGACCTTTCAAAGCTAGCCATGAATTCAAACCAGCCAGACCCACAGCTGTCCTACCTGAAAGGAGGCACCCCCTTAGCATGAAGTGCCCGCAGTTCTGGGATACGAGTATTAATTGAAGGAAGACGAATAGCTTTTCTGGATTTGAAACAGCATTGCTCTTCCTTTAAAGCAATCCCGCTCTTTCTAGGCACAAACCTGGAGGCAGGCAACCATGCCATGGATAAAACTTTAACCCCGTACTCTGCCTACCTGCTACTCAAAATTATTTCAAGCCAACTCAAAAACTCTTTTAAGCTATTCCAAGATGCTACGCAACATCCTGTTTCATTGGTTCATGGGATATATATTAATAATTAGGGGGAAAGACAAAAAAAAAAAATAAATCACAGCACAACAAAGCTTTGAACCTGTTACAAGCAAATGCAAGCTACTACAGCTTATAACGAAATTCATCGCTGGCCGCTCAAATTCCCAGTACCTGCGAGGGTCTCTCGTTGAGAGCGGATTTATTTGCCGGTTTTGCTGGGTGCAGAAGAGCGCCGGAACGAAAGGCACTGACGTAATGAGGCCGGCATGCCAGCCGCCATGAGCATCCTTTCATTTGTTTGAATTCAGAATTTGAAAAATAATTATTTCCAACCGGAGACATTTTTTCTCAGAAGTAAATCTTTACATAGCACAGGCACTTTTTAACCTTCTGACCTTCACCATCTGCAACTCGGTTTGTATTTCACAAAAACTTGCTGACATCTGCTTAAATACCAAACAGCGGCTGAACAGACTCTCAGCTTGAGCTCGGTTTTAAAGAGCGACTCTATCTTCATTTGTTGTCTCTGCTAGTGGCAGAGGTAGGCATGTTTTTTGGACTAATTTGCAACACATTTGCCTTTCAATGGGCATAATGTTTTAAATGAAACAGCGGATTAATTAAATGTGAGGCGGTCCTATTCTTCTAACCTTATTTTTGTGCCACAGCAGGACAGCTTTAACAGAGTCTGAGCCGCAATTCAGTTCACTACGAACGAGGTATTTCATGGTCTATGTTTCTAAAGGAAAAGTAAAACAAATTTGCAGACTCAAATGTGGACTATATTCCTCACGTAACAGTCTTGTTCAAGTCTTCAAGTCACACCAGTGAAGCATATTTAACTTCACTAATGAAGCCCTGGAAAAACAACGTCCCGTTTATGAAGCACATAAATGACATAGAAATGTAAAATATCCGTACTCTTCCGCCCTGTGCAGATTTGAGGCTGTGCCACTCTTGTATTTCCCTCCCGCTTCGCCCAATGCGCTTGCTGAGTGACTGCGCTGCACGGCCACGGCAGGTGAGGACTGTCCTCCCCGGCCACACGCGACAGCCGGACATCTACTGCAGAGTCTTGTTAAAGCAGTTCAGCTGGCGGGGTGACAAGAAAGACGAGAAAAGGGAAGCAGTAGGCGTTGACTCCACGACACAGGAAGCTCACTCCAGCGCTCGAAGCAGCAGTCGCGCGATGCTCTTTCACTTCTTTGCGGAAGGTTCAAAAACTCATTTCCAGCTGTAGCCGCCCGTAAAACGTTTTAAACAAAAAGGAAACGCCAGCCTGAGAACAAACAGAACCAGCTTCTCATAAAGGTCAGATTCACATCTGCGGCGGGAATAAGTTCCCACCTGAAATACCCCAGATGTGAACTGGGAACTGGCACACGCTGAGCGGATTTGGGCAAGTAAGTGGCCACAAGTGCATCGCTGCTTCCTGCGAACCCACTCACCGAGCCGGCTGGGCACCAGCCCAGCACACCTGGGCCACAGATTCCTGGATGTAAAGACTGACCCGGCCAGCGGGAAAAGCAAATTTGAAATGAAAATCTCAAGTGAAAAACAAAGGCTTGACGTGAGAAAACTCGCAGCAACCATTTTTCATACGACTGGCCGGGCACAACCGTATTCAGTTAGCATCTCTGTCACAAGAGGCTTTCGGTGAATTTTGCACGAAGGCTGCTGGGCTACAGCTTAGGTTAAAATCGTACACAGTTATGCTTTAAAACCCCACCAGTCACCCCTGCAAAGAATGCAGAAAGTCCCAGACAGATTACAGAGAACTTCCTACTCAAAAATGCTGAGAACAATATGGAAAAGTTATCCTATGCTGAGCTGTCGTCTTTGTTGTATTGAGATCTCATTTTCCCAAGGGTATTTAAGAGAAAAAATAGAAAAGACAATGAGAACATACCTCATTTTTCTTAACCAGCATTATGACTAAACCATTGACCTACGCAAATTTTTTTCGGAATTACACGGAGATAATCTTACCCAAAGGTCTGACTTGCAGGACTGCAGGCCAAATCTTCCAACACAAACTGTACAATGAAATCAGAAGTGAAATTCCAGCTACACGCAGGCAGAATTCAAGTGTGTGTCAGGGACTGTATAAGGCCCACGTGGGACTTCGTTATTACTATTTTACCCAGCAGGAAGCAGGACAGATGGAGAAAGGCATTTTTGGGTGATTACTAATGAGAACATATTACTCTTAGTGAAAAATATCTCAATAAAAAGATATGAGGAAGTGTTAGCCATCTCAGAAGCATTGCTCCATTGCTCCCAGGCAGTCATCAAAAGCCCTGGGTATATGACTACAGCGCATGACAGCCCCTCAGTCTCACTTTTCTGTCATTTCTTTTTTTTTTTTTGTAACCGTCAAGGCTAACATGCCTCAGTTCTCAGAGCTCCTGGCATTTTCTGAGACATGATAGAAACTAATAAGCTCCCCTTGCTCATTTTCATTTTGATAAGAGGTGACTGGAAATCCCAGCAAGTCGCTCCTGAGATTTTAAAACATATTGCAATAATTGCGTGCTAACAGGGAGAGCCGTTAGACTGTGCTGCAGACTCCCAAAGGAAGCCACATCACACTGCAGAGGTAAAACTAGACTAAATAAAACAATACGAGTCATCTATCAGGCGATGTTACTTCACTAGCTCTGGGATGTGCGAAAGCTTGGGTGGTGGACGGAGAGATATCTGAAGTAGAAAATTAGGGAAGAAGGAGGCAAATCTGATTTTTTTTTTTTTCTCTACTTATGTTTATTCGTGAGCTTCACTTAACTTGATATCCTAGGAGTTACCGAGCCATCATTAAATCATTCTGCAGCTGTAGTTCTTATGCATCCTCCTCCAACTATAACAAAGCTTTCTGGAAACTTTCACATTTAATGAGAGTGCTGGTTACCTCCGTCGTGCAGCTGCAAAGCCTGGTCCTAGGGATAGGAAGGGGGAAGCAGGAAAAAAGACGCTGGAGCCCGAGACAAAGCTTTCGGGAGGAGCTGGGGTCTCCCCGGCTCTCATGCCAGCAGCCGCTGCCGACTGAACTCTTCCCCTCTTCCCTCCAGCAGGGCAGGTACCTTGTTTTCTGGAAAATTACCAGTTTTGTCAAGGGTGGCGTGAGCTTCCAGCCTAAGAATAACCACTGAACAAGTCAGCTTTGAATTGCGCTGGCTCTCCTCACTGGAAGCCGTGGCCCTTTAACCTAACCCTTAGTCCAAAATGCCCCAAATCTGCAACAGAATCAAAGCAGAGAGAGCGGGAGGATGACGGAGGCCTAACACACAAACTGGCTTCACACACATGTCCCCAGAAGAGGGCACAATCCTTATGCTACAGAAGAGGCAACAAATCTCTAAGCCTCCCCCCTCCCTGTGGCTGCAAAGACAAGCTAACTTAGTGTAGCTTGGTCTGGGTCAAAAACGCCTTTTTGAAGGTGAAATCAAGTCAAAATCCAAGGGAGAACATGAAGTGCCTCGCACACCTGCCCTTCAGGGAGAAGACTAGCACAAGAAAACAACAAAAAAAAAATCTTTCACTATGGATCTCTCTCTTTTATAAATTCACCAAGCATGCTACAGAGAGGTATGACCTCCTAACTCTTTTTTTGTTTCAGCCCATTTGAGACGTAAACAAGCTTTCACCTGCAGACTACTGAAGAGATACCAGATGTCAATGGATGGATTAGATGTTGTGTTAACAGATGCTAATATACAGATGTTAATTGGAGTCTCCATCACCAAGATGTTTCCTGCCGCCCTCCCCGCATTAAATTCTTGCATACAAGATAAGAGACAGAGGTCTCCTTTGGCAGTGCAAGCCCTGCAGTCCTGCTGGATCCCTTGACTCATACGGCCACGGATTTACTCCTGCGCAAGCCCAAGGCAATCTGCACTGCGGCCTTCCACGTCCAGGCTGCCATGTCCAACATACACAGTGCCAAGGCAAGGGTGTCCCCCCTGGCTCTGAAGGAGGAAGGACAGGCTGATGGTTGTCCAGTTTTGGGCTCCCCAGCTCGAGACAGACAAGGACCTACAGGAGAGAGTCCAGCGGAGGGCTACGAAGATGATCAGGGAACTCTCTGATAAGGAAAGGCTGAGAGCCCTCCATGTGTTTAGCCTGGAGAAGACTGAGAGGGGATCTCATCAATGCTTATCAATGTCTAAAGGGCGGGTGTCAAGAGGACAGGGCCAGACTCTTCTCAGTGGTGCCCAGTAACAGGGGGTTTGGACTAGACGGTCTCCAAAGGTCCCTTCCAACCCTGACCATTCGGTGATTCTGTGACGGGTTCCTCCTCCCGAATCCACACCAGCTGCCAGGCGGGACTGCAGACTGGCAGGGAAGCGAACAAGATCACATCCTCACATCCATTTACAGAGAGGCACCAGGTTTGGCCAAACAGACCTGGTACCTACAGCCCTCACTGCTTCCTCGTCTGCTGGGTCCTTTCCGCTTCCCTCTGGAGAACCTTGCGCTAGCAGCCGGCAGGATCGACATCCACCGAATTTGCAGAAGGAGCAGCAAGCCCAGCAACGAAGTACCGGAGTCCCAGGCTTTGTTTTGAACGACATGAAAGGAAGGTGAGCCCAGTCACGCCACACGAGCTTGAGATAAAGCAGCAGGAAAAACGTCAGCATAAAGCAATGCACTTGCGAGAGAAAGTCCGGGGCTATTTCACACCTTCCTGTAGGTACGTCTGCCTCATCAGGCTTCTATTCTTGGAAAAAAAAGGGGAGGCTACAGAGCATTAGTTGGACTTTAAAACTGCACTTGTCAGCTCTGAGAGACAGAACCTGCTTGCACACCGCCTGCCCCTGCGCAATTTTTGTCATTCTTCAACAGCCGCTGGCCCAGAAGCTACCGAATGAGTTTTAACTGCCACGTTTCCCAAGGGACAAGATCTCGACGCGCGCAGATCGGGATATATTTGCTGATTTCCACAGAACCACCTGATCTGCACAAACTGAGGTGCGAGCACTACAGTTCACTAGCTACAGTTCATTAGTCGCTAGCACTTATCATATTCTTTAAAAAAATAAAAATCTAGTACATTAACTTTACTGTCACGATGGCTGGGGAGGGTTGGGGGGCGGAGAAAAAAAGCCCATATCACCCCCAAACACAAACAAAGAAACCCTACCAAGCAAAAAGTGGAATATTTTTGCTCAAAGCATCTTCTGTTTTCTTCTTCTGGAAAAATCTGACCCATTCTATCACCACTATTTCTAAAAGTAAATGTCTTGATAAATAATCAAAGGAATATGTCATTAATCTGACACAGCTGCAGCAAATACACAACAGCCCGGACTACGTTACTCTGGATTCAAAGGAAAATTCAAAGCAAATCTCTTCTAGCCTCATTTTCCTGAAGAGCAATTTGATACAACTGCCCTCAAAACAACTTCTTTGCATTCAAAAGCAGTCACACCAATAGAAGCACAGGCTTTGTGTAAAATAATAAAGAAATGACTGTTAGAAGAGCTTTCCATCACGCATGTCCTACGAGGATGCAAGGCCCTGCCTGACCCTGCAAGATGCACGATCCAATCAGTCCTCCGCATATCACGGAGCCCCACTGAAAACAACGTGGTCTAACAGCTAGAAGCTGAACTTAGACTAAACACAAACAAGAAACACAAGGTGCGAATCTTTCTCTACAAAAGCACTTACATTTTTAACAGCTCACTGTTAGAAGTTGTCTCACAGCCTAAGAATCCAGGCTGTGATGGACTCTCTTGTTCTCAGTCTTGATTTTAAAGCTTTCATACCTTTCTAAAAGATACCGTCTAGGTCAGGAACAAGTTATGACCTGCATCAAGCAAGAAATCATAACGACCGTCATGATCCTTTGATGTAAAACCAACCAAACAAAAAACCCAAACAACGTGTGAAAGTGATGCAAGGGTTCTCTGGTAGATTCAGGAACTGGTTTCAGAGCACTTAACTGTAACGAATAAACCACCTTACCTTGTTTACATCCAAATATTCTAACTTTGGCAATTCTGCTGTCTCATGTTCCTCACTACTTCCTTCATCTATGTCACTGTCTTCGTCCTGCGTGGAGTCTCTCTTCTGCTCCACAGAGGAAGGTTTGGTGCCCTTTTTGTCGGGTTCCATCTCCCCCGGGTTCCCAGCCGCGCCGGGCTTCTTTTGCTCTGCGCCGTCTTCACTGGGGAAAGTTTCCCCTGCCACGCTACAGGAAGGACTGTCGATGCCACTGTCTCTGTTGGGAATTTTACCATTACCGTTCAGTTCCGCACTTGAGTCTTTATTGCCAAGCTCTCCAGAGGGCTCTTTGCTCACAGGCACAGCCGTACAGTCTTCATGGCTTTTGTTATCGCCTATGCTTAGCTCTTTAATTTTCATTATGTCTGTGTTCGACAGATCTGCACTGCACGGTGCATCTGGCTCGTTTTCATTCGGTTCACTTTTTTCATTTGTGGAAGAGCTGCTGGAAGCCCCCATGTCACAGTCACACGAGCTTGGTTGTTTGGATGAGTCCAGGCCAGGCTCCATCTTAAGAGCTAAATTTAGCTGGTTTCTTTGAAGAATATGTACAGGTTGCCTGCGGGTGGAGAGAAAGCACTGCAGTCATTCATATTAACACTCAGAGGTTTCAAAAGTGCCCCAAAAGAGAAAGGGCCTGATTATTATTTGATTCAAATTGTTATTTCCGGCGCCCCTTTACAATCCTGGGAGGCAAGTGCGTGCACACTGTTGTAATAATATTCACCCAACAATCTCCCAAAAAACACACCACCCCTAGCTGTAAGTTTTACTGAAATGGCACCACTCGTGTCCCAGGCCTTTAATACTCCCCACGCTGCCTCGAAGAACAGTCTGGTTTCAAGGTTTAGGGAGGGAGGAATCACCTTTTAAAAGAAGCATTTGGCTGTGGGTTCGTTTAAACGGGAACTCACGTTCTTCAACGGAACAAAGCCTTTGGGACAAGGTACCTTCTGCCGGAGAGAGGATGTTTTTGAAGCACAAGAAGGCACAACTTTTTCCTTTTCAAATGACACCTTACCAGGCCCACCAGGGTGATAATACACTCCAAGGCACAGTACAGTGTCTCTGTCTCCATCTCCCTCTTTACGAAAAAATCACTTAGCTCCTTCGGGCAGATTTGGTCTCTAGAGAGACTTTTCATGTGTTTGTACAATGAGACGGTTTTACAGCAAAAACCATACATTTCACCCTATTTAATGTCTCTTATACATGAGGTTTCAGAGGAAATGCTGTTCTCCACGACGTTGTTTCACAGTACATTGCAATTTAAATCCCCCCTTCCGCCAAGAAGCAAGCGAACAGGATGTCTGACGTTTATTGAGTCTTAGACAGAAAACTCAATTATTTTATATCGCAATAATCAAGTTCCTATAATGCAAAAACCAACCCCAGCATCATGTCGACTTACTGAAAGCAGACTCTGGGCTACTTGTTTCTGGTAGAACACTTACCAAACGCAGCAGGTCTTAAGCTCCTTAAGAACAACTGTACGTTACAAACTACGAGTTGCTGAAATACATGCTTTTATAAAAAAAAAAAAAAACCAAAACAACAAAATCCAACTGCCTAGTCAGTCAAGTTCTGCACTTCCAGTAGGCAGCATCCTGAGAGGAGTTTCTACACGATAATTACAATTGGGTTTTATCGTTCTAAGTTAAAAATGGAGAAAAGGGAGATTAGAGCAGATCTCGCAGTCATATTTACCTAATACTTTCAAATTTCTCGATGAGCGTGTTGACTCCTGCTGATATTGGTATTTCTTCCTCTCCAGGTGCCAAGCTCCTCGACGACTTGGGATCAGCTGGCAAAGGCCGAGACGGTGCGGGAGGAATTCTTTCCTGCCCAGGTTTGAGATGGACAGGCTTAGGAGGTACTAATAAAAGAGAGGGGAAAAAACAGGAGGATAAATCTCCATCTTCTTTATCCTAAATTGGGAACAAAATCCAAGTGCTCAACGCAGAACGAGGAGTATCCATTCTTTCACCATCCCTTATAAACTGCAGAAGTGCAGTCCCAATGCATTTCTTACACCGAAGCAAGCTGCCGTACGCTAAAAAAACACGACAGGCTTCTATTTGGTATTTCTACGGCCCTATCAGACGTGTTAACAAACGGAGCGGCTCGCAGAACTTCACCGCTTCCTTGTTACCAAACAGGATGCACAGCTCACACTTCGTTTTTGCAAATGTGCTCACCATCTCAATCGCACTAACGAATTTCCCCTCCCATAGGTTTTCAAAACTCATGCCCTCTGTTGAATCTCTTATACTGCAGGGGGGGGAACGACAACCAAAACAAAACCAACCCAAACCTACCGAAAACCAATCCCACCATGGATTTCAGTGCCTTGTGTTTGCTTGGGCAAAACCGCCACAGGCAGAACATAATAGCTTTTCTTCCTTTCCTTCTCCCTCCCCCATCTCTTCTGCGGGGTAGTCTTCATACATTTCCTTCCTCTTTTGGTTCTACATTGAGTTGTATACAGTATAAATAAAACGCATGTAAGAACGTATCTCTTCCGCTTAAGGATTCACTAGGAGGCGAATGTACCAAGTTTAATACAGTATTAAAAAAACCAAAAAAACCCAAACCTAACGTAATTTAAATGCAATGTTAATTTTGAAAAATTTATTCGGACCTTATATTGATCGCAGAGTAAATAATTTTGGAAATACGCAAGCAGTAACCCATGACAACAGGTTCACGTGCTGTTACGGTTTCAGACAGTGAAAGCGACCTCACCGAGGCAGACCTGACACTGCACGGCAGGAAAACCCGCTGCGCGATTGCTCCCAACGCGCACGCGGCGCTCGGGGCAGCGCTGCCAAGTATCCCCGCTGGTCTAGATTATCCAGAGAGTTAACATATTAAATGAGGAAACTCTAAATACGTGTTTTGTTAAACAACACTATCAACAACAATCTATTTCAAGCACTTCCAATTTTTAAATGGTCCATATGGCACATCAGCATAATGGGATTAACACTGCAATGGAGCTTTAATTAGCAACTGTTCCGGACGTAATTTCAGGGTTACTTTCTTTAGGAGGCTAAACAGAGGCGTATGCACCCAAAAAGCCAAGCCCTTTTCTCCCTGCCCTGCAGAAGGCTCTGCATCTGTTCTAAGCTCCCCGTCAGCCCACGTGTCCTCCCTGCTCCAGCGGATGGGGAGCTGCTGTGGACAGTCGTTGTCCCAGGTCAGTGACGAGGGACTGTTAAAGAGTTCTTGACCCCAGAGTATAGCTCAGATCTCAAACTACCTGCATTACTGAGCTTATTTCAGCACCAGAGCATAAAACCAAGTCTTCTAAGGATCGGAGCTTTAAAGAGACGCTTGCAACAAAAGGACTGATTCTCCCAGTCTCCAAAACCATCCGTCTTAAAATAAAGGGGTTATAGTTCAATTTTGAAAACCCCACCACAAAACCTGTCTCACGCAGGAGTAACAGGCAAGCAGGAAAAGAAAACCATCTTGCATACAAACGGGATGGTGGAGCTCTATGTTTTGTTCATCGGGCCTTCACTTGCACGCTGTGTGATCAGCGAGTACCCAGCCACATTCCTCCTTGTAGAAACAAAACTAAACAACCTAAAAAAAGGAGCCACGCAGCCACCTGGCTCATGTAGCCAGAAAAGCCAAGCTCTAGGCTCTTTACCGAAGGTGCATAAGGCAGCAGGCAGACAGAGCAGAACCTACCCCACCGCTGTCAGACCCTTCATAGTTTCACGCTGGTCCACAACAGTCACAAGTTCACTGCCAAAGCCTTGACACTAAGAGCCATGGGTGTCACTGCTGCCCATGTGAACATTTTACGTCTTTACCTGAATCACCTGAGACAACACACTCTGCTCTGGACAAAAAGGAAGGAGGAAAACACTTTCGTTAGTTTTGTATTTTTATTTACTAAAAGGATTTTAAGGAAAGGCGACAGCAGCATGGAGAAAAAGCCACTGATCTTATCAAGCACTACTTAAGAAACAAAATTTAAACCGCACAAGAAGTCTGCTCCAGAGCTGACACAAAAAGCCCACATCCACAATTTACAAGGACGCGGTGTTACATATCACAACACGGACTTTTAAACTCAGAGCCATTTTGGACTTCCACAAAAGAGCGAATGAAAGATCTGCAGGCTAAACCCAAGCAACGCTAAATGAGCTCACCTGTACGCGCGCCACCAGCGTCAGCACTAAATGAACAGTCAGCCCCAGAAAAAAAAGTAGGTGCTGCTTTTCAGTAGGGATCCAGGACCCAAAGTAGGAGCCCAAGCAGAACTCCTGCCCACGCTCTGGAGCCACCTTCCACACAGGAACCAACGCTACTATCTTCTTCCTGCAGGTCCTGCAGATGCTGGGAGGGCTGGAGCCCCTCTGCTGGGAGGACAGGCTGAGAGACCTGGGGGGGTTTCAGCCTGGAGAAGAGAAGGCTCCGGGGAGACCTTCCAGCCCCTTCCAGTCCCTAAAGGGGGCCTACAGGAGAGATGGGGAGGGACTCTGGAGCAGGGAGGGGAGCCAGAGGATTTTAAGGGTTTTAAACTGGAAGAGGGGAGATTTAGATGAGATCTGAGGCAGAAATTCTTGGCTGTGAGGGGGGTGAGCCCCTGGCCCAGGTTGCCCAGAGAAGCTGTGGCTGCCCCATCCCTGGAGGGGTTCAAGGCCAGGTTGGACGGGGCTTGGAGCCACCTGGGCTGGTGGGAGGTGTCCCTGCCCAGGGCAGGGGAACTGGAACTGGGTGATCTTCCAGCCCGAACCATTCTGTGATTCTGTCCCAGGCACAAAGCAGCATGTCCTTGGATGCAGCTTCCAGGGCCCGTCATGCGTGCAGACAAGTAAACTGGCAGAGGGAAGAAAGCAAGCTGGCTGCATGGAAGAGATTAGTATTACGGAGCATGTTTCAGGTGGTGCCTGAAGGCTGAAGCCGCGCGCTGGAATGGTATTTCCCCAGTCCCCCGTCTCCTGACGGTTTTACACAGCAGCCCACAGCTATTTGGAGGAGGCAGAAACCAAGACACGAACTCTTTGTTGCAGAAGGAACAAGTGAAATAACGAGAAGCAGCAGGACAGGACTAGAAAAGAGAAAGGCAAGGTTAAATATGCGGGAGAAGGTACTGTCCAGGCTTGACCCCGGGTCTGTAAAACAGCACGGAATAAGGACCGTTGCCTCCCTGCAAAACAAGCAGCTCAGCCTCTGCGTTACTTCAGCCTCCACCCATGAATTTCTCTCTCACAGTTGCCTCCTCTGCGGTAATGCAAGCGGTCGACACATTCATTAGCAACTTGACGGAGGCATTCCCGTCAGTCATCCCAGCGGTGGTGGGTCTGTTGTGACTCGCTGGCAAAGCCAGGAAGACCTCATCAAGAGAATTTCAAGTGGTGTGAGTCGCGCTTGCGGATTTACTGACTTCAGTTAAGGTCCCTTGACAAGAAGGGACCAAAAAAATACACATCATGAAGCAGATTATGAAGGGTTATGCCCTGGGAAGTAAACACACTCACAGAATAAATGACCCAACAGCAGAGCCTTGGGTGAGGGCAGAGAGATGCTCCTAGAGTCTCACGTGGTGATGCCAGTGCATCCCACCCAACTAATCAATGCCTTAATGAGGCATCCATGTAGCTTTAGGGACAGAGCCCTGGGAGGAAAGGTTCTTGCATAAAAATGCCAACAAAAAACTGAGGAAAAATTTATGTCCGCTGCAAGGAAAGGCACCACACTGTCACAACTACTTTTTTTGGACATGGCCATGAAGAGGAAGCAAGGATGGTTTATAGGAAAAATGTCAACTTCAATACAGTCAATTTAATAAAAACAACCTTTTTTTTTTTTATTATTATTTTGATGATTTAATTTTCCTGGAGAGGCATGAAGTGTTTTCCTTTCGTTACTGGGTACCCAAACCATACAGTAACAGAATATCAATGGAAAAAAGAAACATTTCAAATTACGAAGTCAATAAAAGGGAAGAGAAAAAAAAAAGTGTACCATCTTCCCTTCCTTGCAAAGTATCGTACATACTGTTCTCTACTGTCATATGCAAGCTAATTGCAGATACTTTTTAGAAGCACTTTTATTATAAAGAAGTGAAGTGAAATAATAAAATCATTACTTAAAATTTATGACAAAGAAGTGTCTTTCAGGAAGGTGACTGACACATCCATGACCAAGCGTGTAATGGCGGTTCGTAGCTTTGGCTAACGTGGCTCAGTCTGAGACAACACGAGGTGGTCCGATTCTCGAGTATCGGGTACTACACAACGCTCCCGTGGGAATTTTCACTGGGACTCCTGTTCCTTCTGGAACTACTTTTACAGTAACATCAAGAAGCCCAACAAACAAGAGTTCTGTCAAAAAAAAGTATTAGCGAGAGTAACTAGTCAAGAAACCATTTTACCTTTGGGTGTTTATTTCACCTCATGAACAAATTTGCATCCTTTTCAGAGCAATGGAAAGCCAGTAAGATACGCTGACTTCTTTGGTTCAAGGTTATGGCTGTAACCTTGGTTGTGGGACAGAGAGCTTGGATGTGTGTGAGCAGTAGAAAGAAGAAGTAGTACCTGTCTCAGTGATGGAAATAGATCACGCTAATCCCCTTGGGTAACTTTTAAGCGTGATTTGATGAATCAAGCTAAGTAGGCTCCCTCCAACTTTTCTGAAATACTTACCCATAAAAAACACATGTGTCCTCTGTAATTGGAAATGAGGGCAATCAGTACAACAAGAAAGGATCCACACCAGCTGAATTCATTCTGTTCCTTACCGAACAGACACTTCTGGTATTCCTTTTTATTGTCAGTAGTCATGGAATACTAACAACAGTAACTAGTAACATTCATGGAACACCCACTAATTAAACCTGGACGCCCAAGACCTCAAGGTGAAAGCTCTATAAATAGACCGACCTCAGGAGGTGTTTCAAGTATGAGCTAGTATACTAGCATTTAAGGTCTACTTCCAGAATCAGAAAATACAACACTTTCTTTGTAGCTGGTTAAGGCTGAACGCATATAAGAAAATTGCTTTCGTATCGGCATTTGAATCGGGAGCAGGTGGTGGTGCAGAGGCGCGCTTTGTTCAACACACCCTCACGGCGACCAAAACCATCTTTTCTTTGTTTCTCACATGACAGTGACTGCCTATCACATGGACATGCTTCTTGAAAAAAATGTTGGTTTATGAACTTAGTGTCTTCTTCAGGCTCACCCTCCTTTGTTCCAAACGCCTCCCAAACTACATGCTTTCTGCATCCGCAACTACCTTAAGGCAAGCACCCATTAAACACAATATTTGAACCACTTCTACAAAGCAGGGGGGGTGGTGGCAGTGGAGGCACTTGACAAATTGCCAATACCAAGAGAGACCACCTGTCATTTCACTGACAGAGAAACTTGAAAACGATTTATCCTCTTTCCAAGAAATTTACTGCAGTCTTTTTTTTAGCATTCAGAAGTTTTAGGGCAGAAAAGCCCGGGGAGACCAGAAGACCTGCCTGGAGACCAGCTAGAACACGCTTCCTCCTGCCTTTTCTTCCACTGTCCTTTGGGATTGCCACCTAGTTGACTAGGAGTCTGGCAGGTCTGTGGAGTTACCGCAGCCCACGTTACACTTGCATGTGACTGGTTCAGCTTCTATTTCTCAGTTTTTAAATACACTCGTTCCATTTAGGCATTTCCTGTTGCTACGCAGAGTTCTGACAATAAATGGAAAACAGATCTGGTTTAAACAATAAGCTATTCTTACCTAAATACTTTTAAAAAAATATATTAATAAAGAATGAAAACAATATTGCTAAATTAAACTTACACTTCACAGCTGCAGGAGGTATAAGAACAGTACAGGAAACATACATTGACAAGTGAAGTAATCTGTTATTCCTGCATCAATTTCTCCTTGAAGGCTTCTCTAAGAGGTTATCGAACGTTGGAAAAACTGAAGATAATAAAACCCTACCAGATGTACTTGAACCTTAAGAACACAAAAGTAACTATTTCGCTGTGACCTAAAATGAAAACAACTAATTTAAAAAGATTAACGCTTCACGCGCGATAGCAGCTTGTACAATTGCTAGAAGGACAAAGCCACTTGCCTTGGGGTTTCTGCAGAGGATGCATTTTGGCCAGCGGAGTTTTGGTTTTGGGCTTCCTTCCAGTTTGATGGATACATTGTGCTGGGCTGACGTGCTGCAGTTCCCCGCATGCTTCCAACGCCGGATTTGAGTCAATGTGACATTTGATTTGAAAAGGAGAACAAGGGCAACCTGAGGGAGAGAGGGGGAAAAAGTCAATAGTTATTCAATCCTGAAGAAAACTTGCGTTACTTCTAGAAGCATATCACCCACTCACATTCCTGAGGTGGTAGCAGAGGGGTGAGCCGTCCACTCACAAGTTATTACAATCAATATATCCGGCCTTAATGGTCGTGTCAAACTAGCTGACTGGTAAGACGGACAGAATTTCGGTAATCCTACCTTTCATTACTTACTTTTTCACTATGGACACCCAAACTAAGAGAAGAAAAAGATAAAAAAACCCATTCCAACAGGATTTCTCCAAAAAGAAATACGAGCGCATCATCATATTATCTGGTAAAATACACGTGAGTTATGGTGAATTAGAAATGTGTCCTGCACGGGGGGAATGGAATGGTACCAGCGCCGTTCCTTCAAGGAGATTTAATCACTCAAGCCGCATTTTACGGCTATTTATTATTCCTCCTGACATAAAATATTAACATTCCTTTGAAAGGCTCCAGTCTAGAAGATGCCATTAAGATAGGATCCAGTGGGAAAAGAGAGAAAGAAGCGATTAATATGTTTGTTTGTCTTTTAATTTAACATTTCTCTGGGCACTGTGGAAATAAACCCATATATCCGCTTTCACATAGTGGATTTGGGGTTTTTCGGACTTGCGGCAAGCCTACAGCTACATGAAATCCTCATGCCAGCTTTACTAGTGTGTCATAAGAAGGCAAAAAAAAAAAAAAAAAAAAAAAGAGTTTAAAAAGGACTGTGGTTTAAAATTGCTGCGTATGAACACATGAATATATATGCTTCCGGCAGTACCGAGAAGGGGAAAACGTATCAAATGTAGAAATTGGAAGGCTGACACATTAAAAAAAATGGGCAAAGAAAACATGACAAACATTCTTTCCATATTCCCATTTTAAAGTGGGCTAGCTGAAATTACCAGCATTTTGCTGGAGCGAGAGGCGACCTGCATCATGTAGAAAGTATTCACCTAAACGCGACAAAAATCAGGCTTCGCCTTCCTCAGACGTGTTCAAGAACACGACATTAGCTTCACAAAGGCAACCTACTCTTGGCCGGAGTTATGTTACGATCAAAAAACTGAGACGACGAGCACCTCCCTCCACATCCACAAAATTATCCTGGGTTTATACCGGTGGTATGAAATCATGATGTGACCTTTTGAATAAAGGCTTTGAAATCTGAGCCGTTACAGACTGCCTGGGAAGATTGGCTGAGAGCTGGCCTCAAAATGCGGAGACTTTCACGGTGACACCGATTATTGTTTTTAAATAAGCCTAAAATATTGAAAGTCAATTTTGCTGACAATTCAGATTGGCACGAGTCTATTTACTGATCTCTGTCACCCAAATATCCAACCCATGAGTTGCTCGGTATGGCTGCCGGCTGTTGCTGATGAAACTTCATTAGCATTTCTGCCACAAAACCCGCTTTTCAGCAGATTTGAGACCAGCTATTAAAACATCCTTCCAGCTGAAACCAGGAATTTATAAGTACTAGGTTTTATTCAAATATAGTTTCACTTATCGGGAAAACGCAGTGAAAGTAGAGTGGATTATTAGAGCAGATTAACAGGTCATTGCCAACGCATCACGGCAGAAAGAGCTCGCACGGACGCCTCAGCCCCGGGTACCACCAGCTCCCTATGACGGCAGCGGCAGTGCTGCAACGGGACGGCTTTTTAGGGAAAGGACCGAGACTTCGTCCTTATTAACAGCAGCTCAGCACAGGAAGAAATTAAAACAGTGCACGAGGGAAAAGCTCTAATTCAAGAAAATCAAAAAGGCATCCTACGGAAGAGAGAGCTCACTGTTTCGGCAGGCAACGCAGCAGTATTGTCTTTCCCTAAAAATTACTTTAGCGATCCAATTCTCGGTGGACAAATCTCTGTACCTACAACAGCTCTAGAAGAGATCAGCAGACACCTCCAACCACGCTATGTCATTTGATCGCAGCAGCACGGCACCGGCCTCCTCTCTGGCAGGTGCTGAAGCCCCCAGGAGATGCCGGACGTGGGCACGGCCCCCGCAGCGGCTGAGGGAGCCGCAGCCCCTCCTGTCCTCGGGTACTGCATCCCTGGGGCGTCCTCGGCTGGGCATCCCAAGCCAAGCCCAGCTCCCCCTGCGCTGACTTGGGATAAGGTACCGGTTGCCCTCAGCATTCATTCCCTGTTCCTCCTCAACCACTGCCCCATAAAGGGACTGTCTTGTTGATATCATTTTGTAAAGTTTCAAAAAGAACTGAAACCCAATTCTTTTTGCTTTCCTCTGAGATTTACCGTTGTGAGAGCAGGTCCAACCACCTTCCTTTCTGACTGACAACAATAAGAGCTAGTGGTAACTTGCCTGCCTTCAAGTGCCCAGCACCACCAGACACCTCTTACGTCTAGGCTAAAAGCTATTACAACCCACTTACGTTACTGAAAAGCAGCGTGCTTTGATGCTAATTTTATAAATCCACAAACAAGTTGTTCTCTTCCACCGCATAATCCTGTCAAACAATCAAGGCCCAAGATCCTCCACTAGTAATTACTCAACCGACGTGTCCACCTTGCCCGAAACAAGCCCTGAGCTTGGCTCTGAATGCTCTAGGGCTTGTGCTCAGAGGCACTTGCAGAGTCAATACTTAGTGAAGCATTCCGCTGCTTCCCATTAAACAAGACCTGATAATAACCCAAACAAAAAATAATCCACAGTCCTCTAAAAATACGATATTTTATATCAGCTTGTATCTAGATAACCTTTAAAGGTCCCTTCCAACCCAACGGATTCTATGATTGCACATACCGGTTAGCGCTGAAAATTTATCGCCGTTCACCTACTGCCGGCACTTAACCCACGAATTTATTGACAGGACATCCAAAGAGCAAGTGGGCACAAAGCAGAAAATAAAAGTGATAAGTAGTTGGAAAGAAGAGGAACTTAGAGAGACACAAATGCCTTAAACGCCAAATGCAGTGCTGGCCCTAAATCAAGAAAAATACGCATGGGTGAAACCACAGAAGTGGTTTTCATTCTTTTTTGATTTAATTTAAGCCAAGAGTTTCTCTCTGTTCATCTCTGGTGTGGCCCCTAAGGGCTGCTTTTTGCACACAAGACAAAAATCCACTTTCCTTACATATTTTTTTCAAGTGCTCTAAAATGATGTGTGGAAACAAGATTCACTGGATTATTTCACATGGAGTTCTCTGAAAGTAAAACCCGCTGTCTGCCGAGCACGCTCCGAGGCGCTCCTGGGCACGGAAAACGAGAGGGACAACGTAAATAAGATCCAGGCGTAGCCCAGGTAGCCGCCTCCAAGATGTCCGTGGTTCCGCCAGATGCTCCCAGAGGTGGGAGCGGGTGACGGTACCCACCAAACCCGCAGGACCAGCACAGGAACCGCCTCCTCTCTGCTCTCCGGTCCAGCGTTAGATTGTGCAAACCCTCCCCAGACCGGCTTAGCCGTGGAAACACTTGGGAGGTGTACCGCTATGTGCAAATTGACCAAAAAAATGGTTATTTGTGTCCAAACCTTATAAAAGGCTACTAATAATAAAGAGTTATTGCCAGAGAGCCTGGCTGATGCTGACTTCACGTCTGACCCCTGATTACCTGCAACAGCCCCAGGCAGAAAGGTGCAGCCCGTCTGGATGTGGAAGGTGCCAGCGCTTCTCCGGCACACGACAGGCAGAGCTCCGCCAACCCCTGCGGGTGCTCCGCACGGAGAGGACCCTGGGGCCCGAAAGCCCTGCGGGTGCTCCGCACGGAGAGGACCCTGCCGCCCGAAAGCCCTGCGGGTGCTCCGCATGCAGAGGACCCTGGGGCCCGAAAGCCCTGCGGGTGCTCCGCATGCAGAGGACCCTGGGGCCCGAAAGCCCTGCGGGTGCTCCGCACGGAGAGGACCCTGCCGCCCGAAAGCCCTGCGGGTGCTCCGCACGGAGAGGACCCTGCCGCCCGACCCAGCTTGGCCCCGCGCAGCCCTCGTGTCTCCAACGTACGTAAGCGCAAGGACTTCACGGCTCGTTTGTAATTCTGCTCATGTGAACAACGCTGTTTACAATTTGTCTGTTCGAAACCAAGCCGCGCGGAAAAGGACCAAAGATGATGCTTTCCAGAGATGATTTTTTTTTTTTGCATTAATAAAATAATACAAATTTAAGGCTCCTACTAAGGTAAAACATGAAAGTTCTGAAAATGACTAAGATTTTCATATATATACATATATATACACAATCTATATTTTCACTAAAATGGAAAAATAACTTCAGTCCTTCTGAGAGGATTCAACACCACCAGGAAACCCTTCACGGCACGGAAAAAATTCCTCAAGCATCTCCCCTTTTCCTCGCTAAGCTGTTTGCAGCCAGAAGAAAGTCTGTATTTTTTTAAAAGCATTCTCTTAGATGCTGTCACAAACTTGAAGGCTGGGCTATATATTTCTATTAGACCAAGACAAAATATAAGGATTTTGAGTGCTCCCCTGAGTGCAGCAGTTAAAGTGACCAGTCGAAACCAAGCGGCTGAAGTTCAGTCCTTGGGCTTTTCCCTCAGTGCCCAAGTCAGATTCGGATCTTGCGCTTGGCACCTAGTCCCCAGGTAGCGGCCTTCAAAAATAACTCCAGTTTAAAATAAAATACATCTTGGAGGTTGGGACTGATAGCAGCAAGAACCAGAAATGTTGTGCTCTGCCATGCCCAAACCTGGGACACCCAGGAGAGGGGAAGCTCTCCCCGGGTGTTATGGTTTGAGAAACCCACGACAATTTAGTGTTGTTTAGACAATTTTTCTCTCACCCAAGGAGCCCTCCCCACCCGGAAAGGATAACTGGGGAAAAACAAGGGAACATGAGTGTTGAAATAGGAATAGATTTAATAGGATAAGACTAAATAATCAACATTCATAATACCGAAGAGCCACTATTAATCCCAATACTAATATAAGATATGCAAGAATTATACCCAGCCCGTTCCATCAGCAGACGCCGTGCACTCCCGGCAGGGACAGCCCATGCGGGACCCTGCGAGCGCTGGGGCTGCGGGAGGAAGGGAAGGGCTCCGGGCTCCGGCACCGGGGCCAGGAGTGCTCAGGATGGCAGCCATCGAGGGAGAGAGAGAGAGAGAGAACCCTCAGCAAACCTTCTAATTTATGTCGAACGTGCCGTTCGTGGTACGAAATAACCCTGTTGGCCAGCCTGGGTCAAGCGCCCGGGTCTCGCCGCTCCTCATCCCTGCACCTGGCGAGCTCGAAAACACCGAGACCTTGAATCCCACGTGCCACAGCTGGCTATGAAGTAACTACTGTCACAACTCCAGACACTAGAGTCTTCTAAAAGTGCCGTTTTCCCAAGCATTAGGAATCCGTCTTGTGCCGTTCAAACCAGGACACCAGGGCTCCCAGCCGCCCCGCAGGCAGCACGACCCCGGCCACAGAGCCCCTGCTGCTCCTCCTCGGGGCAACCTTCCCTGCCATCTCGAGGGAAGAGAAAACAGCCCTAGTGACCAGTGGAAGGGCTTTCCTAACGCCTGCCACGACTGCTATCACCCACTGCCCTTGCCCACAAGTTAACCTCCGGGAGCTTCCCAATTTTTTGGCCGATTTAGGCTCTCTGCAACGTCAGTGAAGTCAACAGCTACAAAAGGCAATCTGGCGTAATGTGACCCATCAGGTACAACTCTAAGCACGGGAAGACATTACAATTCTCTGCTCCTTCTTCAAGCGTCTGAAAGGGAAAATATTCCAGACGGAAACTGGCTGTTGCATCCAGAAACGCATCCAGCAGTGGCGTCCGTTTCTAATGCTGTTTCGTAATTCGCGTCATGCACATCAAATGGAGACGCAACCGTCACCAGTCTGATTAAAAACCTGTCTGCAGGAAAATACACAGAGATAAATGAACTAGAATCTATATAATAGTAAAAGACATTTTTGAAGCTAACTGGAGGCTGGACAACGAAGCACGTGCCCAGAACTGACCAGATTTAACAGTAACAACGACAAAACCCTCAGCTGTTAGCATGCAGAGCTCTTTGGAAAGCTATTTCTTGCCTAGCTATCTTAATAGACGTGTTAACAGGAACTTAGCTCTTCCCAAAGTCTGGCTACAGACCGAGCGGGCGCTAACAGGTTTCGTTATGCCCAGCTGAAGAATCCCTGTTATTTTCAACTGAAACACCCCCTTTGGGCATTCCCTAAGCCTGTCACTGATAGTGAAGTTCTCTCTCTCTTCATCGCTCCCTCCTTGGCAAAAGCCTTTCGAGGAGGGGAGGCTGCTCTCGAGGCAGAAACGTCCTGCTAGAATGCAGAAGGCTCCAAGGGCAAAGCTAAGGTATGTATCTGAATAAAAAAACCCACCCTGCTAAGAGGAACTCTGACGCCAATTAAAAGGTGCCGAATACATCTGTCCTTGTGGCAGCAGGAATGTGGCCAGTGGTATAATACTGTGTCCTTCACGCTCAGGCAGTGTTACGGACGCAGCTGGGTAACGGATTCTTTCAAGGAGCTACAGCACTCGCTACGTGTGCCGGAAAATCCGGTGCTGACAGCCTGACCTGCCACGCACTGCAATGGAATCTACCGCATGGTGGCAGCTCCGGTAACGGCCCAACGTTATCCCGCTTGTTCCCGTCGGCCACGACGCACCCAACACCATCCTCAGAGTGGTCGAGGACCGACGGCTCCGCTGCCTGTGTTCTTCCTCATCTCTCCAACTTTACCCCGCGCTAGACTAGCTCCTAACCCCCTCCTGAGAGCAGGGGGAAGCAAAGCCTTTCCCACCCTGCCACTGGGCATACCCTTCTTTTACCTCTTACATTGCTTCATTAACTCCAGCGTTTTCCACAAACCCACTTAAAAACTCTCCTCTCCCTCCTGCCCATGGACCCGAGGCCCTCTAACGGGGCGGGTAAAGCAGCATGCGCTGGAGCCATACGCATGGCCTTCTATCAGACCCAGCTCAACGACGCCGACGATGGTTCTTTCACGTGACGCCTATTTTTCTGGTATTCCAAAACACCACCTTCAGTAAAAAGAGTGACAGCAAAGTTACCACCATAACCTTTCAGAAACAGACACAATCCAGAAAACAGTATGTTTGAAAGCGAGCGAGAATGCGGCACGGACTGCAATTCTCTACCAAAAGAGAAGTACATCACTTACTTGTGTTCGAGCAGAGACCCCCGCGTTTTTCCGTATTTGCTCCAGCTATAAGACAACCAAAAATAAGGGAGATCAGCTCCTGCTGCAGCTCTCATCCCATGGCTTAAACTGCCATGCTGAGAGGAACCGGCCTCCCCCATCCCGCTTCCCACCACCACCGCGGTTAGGTGACTCAAAGAGCACGGACGTGGCAAACGCCGGCGGAGGAGCTTTACTAAGCACAACTCACAGGAAGAGCCGGCAGAAAAACGCTCCTTGGTGTTAAGTTTCATACGTGTCTGAAATGTAAGGCATAGGAAGCGGGTGGCTTGGGAGCCTGAATCTTTCTGAAGCAGGAAAGAAGAGAAAGCTTTGGGCTTAGACACAGTTCAGTATTAATGCGAGAACGGCCGGTAGCAGCAGCGACGTGCCACGGAACCCAAGAAAATCCCAGCTCTCAGCACTGAAACTCTCAGGCTGCTCCGCGGCTCCTCTGGGAAATGAAGTGCCAGAGTGCAACCACAGTCTTCCCAGAAGGGTTGGACTGGGGTGTCTAGAGAGCTTTCCGAAGGTAAAGGCACAAAGCTCTGCTGGGAAGCAGCCCACAGAAGTGATAATAAATGCAATTCAGCAGGAGCCGGCTAAAAGACTTCCATCAAAAGTCCTGAAAATTTTCAATGCTCTTTCTCCCCCTCCCTCCTGCTCTCCCAGCAGAATCCTACCATGGGAAACGATAAAGGGACGGACAAAATGTAAAATTTTCCAATTAAATGCTTCCTTTCGGGGCAAGCGCCGTCCCCGGGGAGCCACAGAAGGGCTGCTGGTTTGCGTCCTTACAGGAAAAACCCAGAGCCTGCGAACCTCGCCAAGCCGCTCGGTCTGCGAAGGGCTATGAGAAACCCAGCACGTTCAGCGTAACGCACACCGCCACCGAAAGACACCCAGGAAAAAAAGAGAGGACTTTTCACGGCAAGAACTAAATAGCTAAAATAAACAAATCGGTGCGTGTAAAGCACAAGAAGGAGCAGTAGCTTCCCCAGGCCTGTAGTGCTGGGATTTGGGATTTGGTGTACTTTTATCCTGTTCTGACTACTTTTAAATGCCTTATGTGAAGACACTTCCTTTAACACACATTCCCACAGCATCCCAAGGGTCACTACTGAACACCACCGTCACAGGATTTTCCATAAACTTGCAATACCTCCTCAGATTCTTTTAAAGCACGTTCCCGCACACGAATCCAAACAATTCGAGACTACGCTTATACTGGCGCTCACACACACCTTATGCCTCTCATGATCTGAATCACAACAGACACATTCTTGAGAAATCACTTTTCAGCTCCGACTTTTTCTGTCCTTCTTGAAGCCTGTCCCAAAGGTCTGTGGCTTTGCTGAGCGTCGCTCCCAGCAGTGAGCTCCCCACGTGCACTGGAGAGCCGCAGAGAGAGGTAGCGACACGGCTTCCATTGAAGTTACGGATATTATCTGACTGCGGACCGTTTCACAACTGTCTTCAGAAGGGGCTGAGATTTCACTGTGGATTTTATAACTCTTTCTGTTTTCACACGCTTATTTCGGTGCAGTCTCCGTACCTCTCGTTACAATCTTGTTGGTATCGCCCCATCCAGAACAGCATGGCATCCCTGTGCCACGCCACTCAAACCCTCCTCCGCCTCTGGGACTTTTCACACTCGCTTACGCCGCCAGGGATTACTCCACAACTGGCTTTAAAGAAATCATTACAGAATTTTCATGATTCTCTTGATCTGATTTAATTTCATGTAGAGAATCAGCTCTTCGACAGCCCTACATCCGCCCTTGTCTCACAACACTAAAGCACCCTCCTTGTCCCACTCCACGCTGCCCAGACGGGGTACGGCAGCACAGTCCTCATTTTCTAGCCTGCGCGTAAATTATAAAAACTCACGCCCCAGACCCACATTTGTGCAGGAAGAAACACTGCTGGGGCTGTTAGGTCAGCACACAAGGCAGGACCACGGGTGTCGGCGCGGGCTCTCGGACCTCCCAGGAGCACTGGGTGCAGCTTGGTCACTAGGGCTTCTCCCTTAGACACGGTTAGCTGGCACACTGCTATTAAAAATTGGCTACAAATGTGATTCTTAAGCATTTGCTCTACGTTTACGGGCATGTATATAATTTATATACATTTATATAATGTAGAACGGTGAGGAGAAGATCTCTGAGTGACAGAAATGAGGAGCTCCACGTCTAATTCTGTGTTACAGCGCTACTCAACACAGGGCTGCCGAGATCTATATGCTTACTACATGGTAACGTAAAGAAAAGGGCAAAACACAAGCAGGTCGTAGAAACCCTGCTGCCATAAAGTCATTACACACAACCTCACGCTGGGACAAGTCAAACGCCAGGCAAGGAACCAAGCAGGAACTCCCTTCTGGCTTTAGGCTTTTTACGTTGCTCCAGACCCAACTGGCCACCACAGCACGCACCGGCAACACAAAGCAAGGACCCTTAAGAGACCGCTCAGGTATTCCACACTGCCACCAATGTGGGCATGACAGTGTCTGCAGAGGTGTAACACAGGATCAGCTCAACTTGCTGCCGACAGAGAAAATGTAAATGACTTCCCAGGACAAAAAGGCAGAATCTACCTATTAACTGTACGGAAGGCCATTTTTCCCTAGCAAAAATGTGGTATTATTTTATAGCAGGCTGCCAAGCCAATTCTCACCGAAAACAAGGCAAAGGGGAAAAAAACAGCAGCTGAAAGGGAGCAAGGACCAGCTCCCGACCCTGGTGATTCCAAGGGGGCTGTAGGAGTGGAAGTAGCGACCAGAAAAAGCATACTGAGAACAGAAGAAAAATACACTCACTTAAAAGGAAAATGAGAAAGAAACCAAAATAATGCACCACAGAATACATTCTCCATCAAGAGAGTAAAGCCCCAAACCAAAAATATTTCCTTTTCCTGTGCGAAACAGGATGCGGTATCACAGTCAGCAATCTCTCACCTTCGCTTCCTGAAGTTATTAGTGACACGAAAACCCAAGAAAGCTGTCGTCTTTTTAAACCAAACTGAGCCCCCTGTTAACATCCGCAGGGACACGGAGGACACGGCTGGCCGCGCCGCACAGCCCCAACCTCCCTTCAGTCTCAGGAGTGAGCCCCGAACGCCGGGGTCGGACGGAAACTCCGCGGAAGGCACCCGGCTCCTCCAGGCTGGCACCCCAGGGACCCCGTCTGCCCTCACCCCATCTGCCCCAGAGGACGAGGGACCGCGGGGAAGCCTCTCCTAACCGCGCACCGACCTCATCCAAGCACCGCACGGACGCGAGTCTCGAGAGTGGAAAACTCCACATGTAGTTCTCTCTTGGCTGATACACTTCTGAATCAATTTATTTAAACTCTTGCTGGATTTTAGGTGGGGGGCTGTTGGATCTTTGGGGTTCGGGGGAGCTTTTTTTAAGCAGTCGTGTATGCTCGCTCTCTTGCGGCTTAATTAAAGTATTTTAATTTCTAGCTCCGATTTCTGTTCCTGCATCCGGAACTACGACAACAAACTACGCAGTCAGTGACCTCATTGATGCCAGCGTTAAAATGCGCGCGCCTCCACATTATCGAAGTGGCAGCTCTCAAGCCCTTTCTTGGTAATTCGTAAGAAAACTGTGCCAACATAATCCTTTCTTATTTCGCCTATGTTTCGTGCCCCTCTGGAGAATATCGGACTGCCCTTTGCTTCCATCGCCGCAGATGACTCTGACACAGGTGCCTGCCAAGGAACCTTTTCGGTGCAATAGCATTTCTGTCACATCTCAGAATGTGGACACATCTTACCAGATCTGGTCCCGGACTTTGGCAATATAATTTCAAGCCTCAAGAGACGTTCATGCAAGTGACACAGGAAACAGATTTTCAATTAAAAAAACCCCACGTTTAATCTCTTACTCTAACTATTCTGACTATTATTGACTATAAGTCAATTCTGGAATTTAGCTATCGTTTTGTCAAAATTTACACTCAGGCTGCTTTTTTCCAGTCGGCATACAGAGCCTAAACGTTGGGGGACACTGAACACCAAATCTCCAAAACTGGAAGGCAGTGACGACCTTTTAGGATTTAACAAAGTAAAACAGACAGGCAACAAAAACCCGATTCTTCTGGAGGAAGCATTTAGCTGACTCTTCCCCCCAGACGGCATAATTGATTTACTCCGCGCTAAAACAATAAGCACAGGAACTTTTTGTGACACCAAGATCTACGGGAGAAGAAAGAAAACCCTGAGACTCTTCCATCTAGTAAGGAAAGCAGGTTAAATGACATATAAACATCGCGGCATCGAGAGTGACAAAGTAAAGAAGTAGCCTGGGGCAGACACCAGCCAGCCTGACGTTGCAGGTGACAACCACGCCGCCAGTGACGCTGCTCCCAACGCACATCAGGAGACTCGGCCAGCGAGCGGGGATGCCAAATGACGGTCCTCTACAACAGTAAGGCTGGCAAGGAGAGACGAGCAGCCGGACCCGTCTCTTTGGTGCATGCAAGTCTTGCCTAGTTTTTGCCTTCTGAAGCGCAAACCGACTTGTTTAAACTTCAGTGCTAGATTCCAGCCTTCATTCCCGCAGCAGGTAAGGTCCAGATATCCAAAGTCCAGTTTAAGTCGCTGCAGGTGCCTAATTTAGAAGAGGGAGAGAGGACTTGATTTTCATTCCTGTATTCCATTACAATTACAACGAAACCCAGAACTCGTTAATTCATAAAGACCTTGTTTTTCTCTTTTGCAGAAAGATTCATTAAAAACGGAAGAAAGTGCTCCCTTCTCCCTAATTTATTCCTGATTTCTTATTACAAAAAAATTCAGTGGCATGATATAGTATTGGGCAGACAACATGGCTGGAGAAAAAAAATTAAGGTAAGCACTTGACACAGACTAGAAAACTCTGGAAGTCTTATTGATAGACAAGCATTTCTCGTCGTCATTTCACCACGTTGTTCTCGCAAGGTGACCAGAAGAAGGGGCATTTCTCCATCTCAGGGGCCGAGTCCCACCACCGCGGAGCCCTGCAGCAGGGCAGCGGTGTTAACAACTTACCTTTCCCTCCCTTATCGCCCTCCCAGTTCAAACCGGCCTCTCATCCCACCCTTCTCTGGTTATTAGCTCAGTTTAGCTCCGCTCTCGAGACTTAGCCCGGCTGTTTCTTGCACACCATGAGGATGCTTACCCAGGGACCACCCCCGGTCCTCCCGATGGGAACACCCCACATGAAAACTGTCTTTGATCCCTATACACAGCGTCCTTGGCTATCAGGCGAAAGGCCGCCAAGGGCGAAGTGCAGTACGGAGCTGCAACGATAAATGCATTTTCACCGCGCCTGACAGCCTCGGAGCCCTGGCTGATGTCAGGTGCCTGCAACGCTGGTTGATGCACACGCTGGACCCCCGAGGTTGATGCACAACCAGGTGATGCACACGCTGGACCCCCGAGGTTGATGCACAACCAGGTGATGCACACGCTGGACCCCCGAGGACGGGCCGTGGGCAGAACCGTTAATTCCTTTTCCTTTTCGGTGAGCACAGAACTTTCTTTTTTTTTTTTTTTTACTTTTCCCCTTGGCAGGTAACAGGTTTTTCGTTATGATGAAAGAGTCCTGATTTATAATTACACCGATTATGCAAATCAAAGAACATATTTCAAGCTAATAACACTCCTGGGACTTCACATCTGTACTGCTTTAACACAGGAGCCGTAACGCCAGAGCAATCCATTACTGGAAAAACCTAGAGAGATTTTGTACCAGTTAGACACAAACAAATTATCCCAGCTAAAGCCATTTCAGTTTGTTCTTTTCAGATTACCTGCGTCCGGGTGATTTACTGTCTTGGGGATTCTCTCACAAGAACAAAGAGGGAGACAGCAGATCTGCAATTCCCAGAATTGTTTATATGGTGAGGAGGGAGGGGAAAAAAAGGAGGGAAAACGCACTACACTGCCCACCTCCCCGTGATTTAAAAGACTATTCTACACAAAGGAGAGCAACCGCCAGATGCTAGTCCCTATAAGCAAGATGCCAGCCTTCATTTAAAACTGTGTCATGACAAAAGGCTTCACGGGCTTCATTTCTCCTTCTTCTAGAAGCTTATTAAGTTTTTTTGCTAATGGCAAAAGCAGCGCGCAAGACTCTCTCACGCTGCTCAGTTGATGTGCTTGTGAATCTTCTCAACGGCACACATTCCAATGAGCAAACTCTCATTTAAGCAATGAGGAGAGTAAAAATTATCCTTCACTTAAGACAACATAATGCCTCTCCAACAGTCTCCAGACCAACTGTCTTTCTTTTTTTTCATCTTGAAATCGTTTTATTAGTTTTAGTAAACCAATAATTAGCTGCTGCTCCTTTAAAAGTCTATTTAGGTACCAAATAAAAGAAGGTAAAACCGAGCGCCGATGTTTTGCTACGGAAAGGGAGCTCCGCAGGGGAGAACTAGCTTTTCTGTGTTACCACCACGTCCTGTCACTCCGTACCGTAGAGGATAAGAAAATTCAACTTCATTATTGAAAAGCACAACGAGTATTTTTACTGATTTTACACACTGATGCGCTATTTTGGTAGCGGAGCTGCACGTGGCAAAATACAGAACAATTTCACGATAGCGTATTTCCAGCAGTTTGCAATAATTATTAAAGGAGAACATATTCCAGCTCTTAGTGCTGGCTCGGTAACTCTCTACTTGAAGTTTGCTGCCTTTACAGAAAATGACAAAGCCCAAGCCCTCTGCTCACAGCAGGGTCGCGTAGAGCGAACCCGCTTTGACTGTCTCCAAGGATGGACACACGTATAATGGTATGACATCTATAATAATAAAACAAAATGTTTTCCTTCCTATTTAGTACAAACGTAACGAAAGAACAAGGTAAACGGGTCTTTCTCAATAAAGCAGCACTCTACTGAGAAAAGGAGTCGGAAGAAAACGGTTTGTTTCTGCCTGAGGAGGTTGAACACGGGCAGGAACTGGAGAGGAGCAAACAGGTGACTGCGGTACACTCTGCTGCATGCTGGACGAGCGAGCGCCGCGCTGGGCCACAACAGTAATCGCAGTTCAGAGAAGCCTTTAAGGGCCTGTGCAGCACTGAGGGGCTAAAAGCGAAAGCATCCTTCGTTCTGTGCCACTTCCTCACGCCCGTACTTCTAAGGAAGCCGAAGCAATCCCCCGTGGCTACTGCAAAGCCCTCGCAGTGGAAGCCTCGGAGGGGTCCAGACACCGAGAGCCCGGACGCCACTTTCGGGAGACTTTGGGCAGCCAACAGCAATGACCAAAGGTTCGTGCTCCACTGCACTGGTTTCTCAGCTGACGAGAAAGCACAGTCCTCACCACCGCCCGTGCAGCCCCCGGCTCTGCGCGCACAGCAGAGAGGAGCCTGCCGGGTTACTCCATTGCAGCGGGTGCTCCCCGTGCCAAACGCCACGTCGCTTCCAGCTCCGAGGGGCTACACACGCGTTCTGTACTTTGCAGGTGAAGGAACAGAGAGCAAAGCATTATTTCCCTTGTACCAACGTCTCTTTAGCCTAGATCAACGCTTCTTCACTCTGTGATCCACAGCCTCTAAGGACTGAAGCGAGAGCAAGAAAAAGAACCGGGAAAGGTTAAGGGTGTTCCATGGAAACAACACACAGATAAATAAATTGGAAAAGACTGAAAGCCACTGAACCAGGTCCGGTATTTTGGATCCCAGGGCAGAGGCAGGATCGTATAAAGCATCCTTTATTTTTATCTCAGCCTGGCAAGCTCCAAAGAAAGTCGCAGCGGCTCAAAGGCCTGTACCACAGACTACAGAAAAACACTGCAGTAAAAGGAACTAGCATGAGTTTCCCCAACAAAACTCCAGTTCATTTATTGTATCTGTAGGAACCATTTCATCTCTCCTGTTATCTATAACCGCACTTTCACCAAACCAGTAACTACCAGACGAGACAATACGGACATTTTGTAAGCACCCAGGTGATTATTCGGGACAACAGTTGCAAACCACAAGCAATAAAATCCTTGTGACTGACTGCTAGACCTTCATCCCAAAGAAAGAGCCGTATCACGCTTCATCTCAAAATCGCATTGCAACTCTGCCAGTGATGATTTTAAAGAAAACCGAAGACATCTGAAGCTCAAGATGAACACAAACAGGTGACAATTTCAGAATCGGATCATTAACCCCAAATATATATTAAAATTAATACTTTGAAAATAGTGCACGTTTTCTCTTGCTTAGGCGATAGCTTTCAATCCTGAAATAAACCAAGGAAGACTTTGATCTATCGTTACATGAAACGTAACCGGCAACTACCATTTTCAAATATAAATGTGTTTAAAATGATACTGCATAAACCAGCATTTACTGTGTGGCTGTTCCGATAACTACTGGTTTTCATGGAATTTCTGCATCGTTATTCCACATTGCCCTTTTATTGATAGAGAATACTCAATGCATACAACGTATGCTTGCTGGCAAAGCTGCATTATTAAGCAGAAAGGATGACTGGAAATAATGCAGGGAGTTAAAAAACAAAAATGGTTACAGAAATTCAGAAGCTATTAAGAAAAATGCAAGGAATTTGCGTTGTAGAAGAAAACCAGAGAAAAGAGATCGTTACAAGATTATTTCAGATAACGAATGACTCTTGTAATGAATTTATAATTCTAAGCTCTTACAATCATTGAGAGTGAAAGTATAATTTATTTACATCATCAGAATTGTATCAGTTCCTTAGAACAGGCCACGGATGAAGGATTTTTTGTTTGGTTTGGGTTTTTTCAGATCTGAGGAGTATTGGCTTCAGCTAGCCTTACCCGCTGCAAACGTCACATGGCAAGGAGATGAATGAGACACCTTTTTGAGCAGCATCTTTACACCTAAAGTGAGGACCTGACTTAGCATCAATCAATAAACAATAAAATTGTAACACTAGTACTTCTCCAAATTCCCTGCTCCCCTTTCTGCTTCCTTGGCAGCACCTTGCTCAGCAGGCACTGCGAGCCCTCCAAAGCCCTTCCAAAAAAACCCAACCCAAACCAACAAACAAACCCCCAAAAAACCAAAAAAACCCCAACCCCCAAAGCACATGCGTCCATGAACTGCAAAAGCGTCTGATCATGCCCTTACGCTTGAGCACGATCCACTTCACAAGTGACTGACATTGACTGCCCGCGGACACACCGCTGCCCCGTGGCACCCGAGATCTGCTTTTGCATTTGATGAGCAAAAGGACACGGTGATTGTCACCAAACAGAGTTAGTGCTCAGAAGGTGCCTTCAGCCATGTTATCCTGCTCATAAATCGGCTGCGGCTAACGAGGAGATGCTCAGAGCTTAGGTGGCATCCCCTCCCTACCCAAACCTGCATTCATAAATACAGGCAAAGCCTCCATCAGCCACGTCTTCCCACCTCCCCTGTTAGGGAGTGACGGTTCTCTTTGGAGAAACCCGAAGAGGCAGCCTGCAGCCGCAGGCGATTCCCAAGGTTACGGCAAGGCACTGCCAGCACCCCCAGCCCCGCTTCCCCCCACCGCTGCTCACTCCGGCGGGGCCACCGGCGCGTCCCGCCACCATGCTGCCCCTCGCCTGTCCTGCCGGCACCCGGCGGCAACCAGCCCTCAGCTCCGGGCTGCCTTGGCTGAAGCTGGGCTCTCGAAACGGAAAAACTCCCGTCAGGTTTTATTACGGACTGTAGCAGAGGAAAAACCAGAACTGCAAAATAATTGCTTAGAGGCGGTTTTTAATTTAAAAGCTCGTTTGTGCTAATGATGAGGAAGGATTCTGCGTTGTTTTCACTGCAAGACGCACCGTTGCTGACAAAACAACCCGAGTAAAACTAGCGACAAACGGAAAAAATTCTGCTTAATTTCTCCGATTTTCTGGTCGCAGACCAGAGCGAACTTCTTGTTTCTCACCGTGCTGTGCCTTCTCCGCCTGGCTACATCCAGGAACGCAACTCTACAGCCGTATTTCCCTCACCAAGTATCTACGAAAACCACTCTTTGACTGAAGACACACTTCTTCCTCCCCGCTAAGCAGTTTGGGATCCGCAGGTGCACAAAAAGGCAATGTGCCTTGCAACAGGCTTACGTTCAGAGAAAGGCGCAGAGCACAAGATGCAGAGCTGGGAACGCTACGTCCATCTTCCCCAAACAAGTAGGTGCATTGGATAACAGAAAAGCACGACTGCCCTAAGTGTGACAAACAAAAAAAGTGTGTTCGTGATCGGTTCTTTTCGTATTGACAAGTTCAATTTAGCGGACACCCAGCCCATGTTTTAGTAATCTTAGAATTCTGTACGTGTCACTTAAAAACGCTAAACAATATCTGAGTGCCAGAGCGCAGAGCATACATAAAGTACACGCAGTTTTCAAAATAAGCGCCGCAATCAGAGATGTTCCCCAAATACTTCAGGTCACTGATCTCCTTTGGTGGCGGAGTTACAGCGGTTAGATTACAGTTAAATAATTCGTTCTAGCCATGAAAACTAGATAAACCTTTTCATATCAACTGAAATTCAATTTATCACATATTCTAAACTGTATTATATGATGGGGTTCCTCATTCTTCTATAAAATAGGATATATATTATTTAAAAACGTTTCAGAATAACAAATATAAAAGCCAGAGCCATAACTACACATTAGTTTCTTCGAACATAGAATTTAAACTGTAATTACATTTAACAGCATAACACTCTAATCCACTCTGCAATCTGTTGGGAATACAGAGGATAACGTTAAATTAAAACGACTGGGCTTTAACATTAAAAAAAGAAAAAGGTCACCTGAAAGGCAGACTGCGGGATTCGTAACGACTGTGTATAAACTGACAAAGGCTGCCAAATTAAGCAGTTTTGGTGTTCAGACAGGGTGCACGCAAGTCTCTTAAGAGCCACCACCATCTGGGCATCGGGGCCTGGGAACAGTGGGGCAGGAGTTGCTGCTCTCCCCAGGGAACTATGCCACGTTGCCAGACCATCATTACCACTGTTATTTACGCCCTGCCATAGATGTCCAACGACGTTTTACAGACAGATGAAAGACTAGGAAGCCTTGCCCTTGGGAATCAAAACCTACTAGGACAGAAGCGGAGCCGTATGAGCACAATTCCCATAAGCCTTTTTGAACAAGGCCAACCACACCACGCACATGTTGCAATCCATCCCTTCGGCACATCCGCAGCAGCAAGCACAGAGGACACAGTCAGGACGCTTCTTCCTACCTCGTTTGACTCATTGTGCAACACAAAGAGCTTGGGCTGCGCTGGGGGGGGAGGACGGATCCACGGAGAAAGCCACGTGGTCCTCCCTGCAACCTGGGGAGGACCAGATCCGTAGTAACGGCAGGGAGAATTTGGAGTGAAGAAGTCCAGAAATTTATTCTGGCTTGAACTGAAGGTTGAATTTTGCCCCGTGTCTACTTTTTCCTTGTTTGATGAAGGAAGGAGACCAGAAAATTGGGAACTCTCTGGAATAAGCAGATGATGCGCTGGAAAAATCTCAGGCACTACAATGACAAAGAACTAATAACTGCAAGTTATAACAGGGTGTCAACTTGAGGAGAAGGAAGGTCAGCCTTTGACCAACAGAGAGGCATGAGTAGAACCAGCAACAACATGAAATACTCCACTGCTGTTTAACCTTCTTTGATGGCCTTTATTTTCCCTTGCAAGACGGCTGTAGAAATTAGTATTTTAATTTGCCTGTGGGTGGCACTTTGCACCATTTCACAAAGACGCAGACAGCCACCCCAGTGGGGTACCAGCCGTCGAGCAGCAAAGATAATTTTTTCATTCTATTTTCATTAGGTGCAAATCCATATTCTACCCGACACTGCATCGTAAGATAGATATCGGCAATAAGCCCTCCAGAAGCCGGCAAGCAATGGGAAGAAATGCCCGTAAACATCTTCCACCAGGAAAAAGCAACTGTCCTCCTTCCCCGTCTGCCGCTGCCTCCAGGCGGGAGGGACGCAGCCCCAGCGTAACTGGGATTAACTCAGCACCCCCAGTTACCGCAGCTTAGCAAACTGCTGCCTCCTCCGAAGACCTGCCATCATTGCCTGGGTGAGCAGAGAGAACAAGAAACCTCAAACTGACACGTTTTACCTCAAAACTGGGGCGAGCTACGAGCTTGCACGTTAACCACCAAGGATCTGAGCTGATAAGACAGTAACTTACTGTTCTGCCATAATTTGGTCGCAAACAGTTGTATTCCTGGATTCTTATAAGGTTAAAATCCTTCTTTTGGTTTAGTGCATTCCTTAATTTAGGACAAATGGAAAAGAACGGGGTGGGGTGGGGGAAACCCAACCCAAAAAACCCCGAACTTCAGTAGGAGCATATCAAAGGCCAGTACTGGTCCCTTAACTACTTCAATTCAATTAACATTTTCAGGCTGCCTGAGAAGAGATTCAAGTTCTAACGGCACAAAGGGATCCTGTATCTTGCACTGCAGAAGCTGCATTTAATCCTCTTTTCTCACTTGGCTCAAAAGTTAAAACTGGGAGGGAGGAGTGGAAGTCATTCCTGGAGATTTTTCTAATATGTTCCGTTTTCCACTAAAAAAATGAGAATTTCTTTCAAAACTTAACGGAGAGAAGTCGCATTAAGCAAAAATAAAACTCTCCTAAAGCCGCACTCATCCACAATCAAAAGAGAATCAACACTTCCCGATTTCTGAATCCACTTTACGTCGTAGGTACCTGGACACAGCAGCACATCAGACGAAGCAAGACAACGTGGGTAGAGGGGTGGCTTGGTAGAAAGGTATTCCTAAATAATTCAGGCCCTAGTCTTTCTTCTTAAACTATAAAGGGTAATGGTAAAGCTGGTTTAAAGACTTTGTGTGTGTCACACAACCATTCACGCGCATTTCTTAGATGAGCCAGCTTTTCAAGTTGTTATGTTAGAAAACGCATCTCAAGCGAGAATGCATTCCCTGGCTATGAGGCAGCACGACACGGTATTTATAAAGGCAAACTCTATTTTATACGTGCATTCACCGCCTTTCTCCTCATCAGAATCAAGCTGTGGGTGGCACCTTGCGCCATTTCACAGAGATGCCGACAGTCCCCCCAGTGGGGTACCAGCCACCAAACAGCATCGATTCATTGGTGGTGTTGCCGTAGCCTAAATACCGCCTGCGCGTACACAGCCATCCCCCTAAGCTGAGGCAAATCAGCTCCCAAACTCGTTCCAAGGTGCCGCGTACTTCAGCGCGGTTCTCAGCACCCATCTCCCACCCTGCCAACCCCTCTCGCGTTCACGCTTCTGTGCTACACAAATACTGAAACCAGGGACACTTCGCGGAAGGACTGCAAGCTGCGGGCCCAGTTTTAATTAACTTGTTTTGGTTTGTTTATTTTTACAAAAGCACACGATGAGTCTTCCTTTTGTCTTCTAACATCAAGGAAGAAACAGGCTAATATTCATACTCACTATGGCTCAAAAAGCTAAGCTCGTCTTTCTGCACAGTGCTTTCAGAGGTAGACAGACAAATTACAGCAGACACTACCAGTACCGTTCACAGTGCCATATTTTGCAGAAGCTATTTATTCTTTTCTTTGTCCTTAACAATGCTTTAGATCAATTGCTGATTTGCCTGGATAATTAACATCCAGAATCCAGCTCTCCACCAGATGAATTGGAGCCCGTTTGAGTACCAGCGAACGCAGCTATTCATCAGCAGACGGTCCTCACAGGGTGGACAAGGGCTTAAGTTTCACCACACATTGAAGACAAGGTAGTTACCAAGCTTGAACGGAACGTGATCTATACCACCAAAGAAAGTATTCATGGTGGCACGATCGGCACAGGACAAACAAGAAAGCAATATTTTATCGTTGCATGCAACAACACGTTGATTTGCAAAACCCAAGTGCCTGCGTGGTGCATAGCTGTGTCGAGAAACAGCAAGTACTTTGGTGGAAAACTCATTATGAAGGGAGGTGGACAGTCCAGGGCTTAACGAAACCACATGAAATCTGGTATCCTTAGGTGGCTACCATTAGCCCACCCATTGATAGCAGTCTAATTCTCATGGTTATTATTACACATAAACTGCGGCAGAAGTATTTTTAACTCTCGTCTCCAGAAGACACACGTTCATCTGAATTCTCCCTATGTTTTGACGTCCCTCATCCAAATTTTAACCCAGAAAACTCGGCAGATCTGGCAGCACTGAACCCGTGTCGGACTAACACAACCGTGCAGTTTGCAGCCAGTAGCCCTGTAGTAACCACCAGCTAGCCCTGCTGGTGGAAAAACATTTCAACTAATGCAGGTCCCGTCTAAGATACTCCTTTTGTCGACGGTAAAATTCCTCTACATTAAAGAGAGCCGATGGTCACACCTGCTGTACTTTACATACTGAATACGCTTCTATTTTTTCCCCTAATTATGATTCAAAGTATTACTAGGAGCTACTTTACATGTAGCAATAGAGCCGTCCATAGCCATCAGAGGAATTATTCTCCCACCAGCCTCACTGCTGAAGCCATTGATAAGTTGGTGACATGTTAAACTTGTGTTCTTGGCCCTCACTTTCCTTTTCTCCGCTTTCCTCAGCTGCGCTCCAAACACACCATGTGGGCACACGCCAGAGATCATGGGAACGGGGGTAGGAGGGCAGTGCCACTGCTTTCAGCAGGCTGACTCTTAATTTGCACAGCACAACTATTTTTTTTGTCCATGGAAGTGTGGGGTTTGATCCATAGACACGATACAAATTAGGCAAGGACGGAAACATGACGCACTTTAAATGTAGGCTCTCAATCAGTTATTCTGAAGGATTCATTAAAACCACGAGCAACACCATGGCGACAACATGATGTAGTAAAAAAGATTTTTAAAATGAAGCTGAAGTCAACGAAGAGAGTAGAGTACGCTGGTTTTTCCTCTATTAGCTCCATTCAGTAACTGAGCCAACAGGTAAACCAGTGTTGGACACCACTGTTTTAAGCAGAAAGCGCGTCTGTAGAAAGTTCCCAACACGCTCTTCTTCTGACCTTTTTCAATTCTTTTTTTTTTTCTTTAAGGTCAAGACAACTTTCTCTCCACCGCTTCCCTGCCAGCATTCTCACCGAAGCGCCCAGCGCACCGCATCGCTGCCTGACCCCACCGAGTTCATCCCTTCACTCTGAGCGCGCTTCGGAGCGGCAGCAACGCGTAGCCCGAGAGACTTGCATTGCATGTCCCCCTAGATTTAATTAAGTGGCTTAGAAATAAACCCATTTCACATTAATTTAATAAACAGATTCACATGCTATTTCAGAGAGCTCTTTAGTCGGTTTCCGAGTACATTAGGATGAAGAAAATTTTCCCTACTTTGAAATACTCAGTGTTCTCTCACCCTACCTCAGCATAAAAACAACCATTCACCCAAATTGCTGTACGTTGGGCACACAACAAGGGACAAGCGCAGGAATACATGAGCACGTATCATTTAGATAATTTTGCTGTCAGCTGAATACTGCAGGGCACCAGACTGTCAGATTCAATTTCTACTTTTTAAAAATAATAGCAGGAAAAAGTTAATGAAATGTTGCCATCAGAATACCCTGCTCAGAACAAGCACAAGAGACTGCAGCTCAGAAAACGCGTTAAGGTAGAAACGGTTTATTTTCATGTAAGAGACAATAAACTTTCAGATCAAGGCTACAGATACTGCCTCAAAGCTCACTGTTTCAAGAGCACCAGGTACAGCTACTTTTGAATTTTGTGAACATTTTGTCTCTCAATTGCAAAGATGCCACCATTTAATCACAGAATCACGAATGGCAGGGGCTGGAAGGGCCCTCTGGAGATCATCCCGTCCC
>VXBH01007351.1:102219-114038 GCA_013400035.1 Rynchops niger
TGCCCAGCTCTCCAGCCTGTCCAGGTCTCTCTGTATGGCGGCACGGCCTTCTGGTGTGTCAGCCACCCCCCCCAGCTTTGTGACACCAGCAATGCCCCTGCCTTGATCTACCCACACTAAAATCATTGCCAAACAAAATTATTATGAAAATAGGAAGAGATGAAAGTTCTATTGTATACAGCAAAGTATACGCTATCTATTTTTACCTTAAAGTTTAAAAAAAGCATGTAATTCCACTTCCCCGGAAATATCAGAAGCCAGGAGAAAATACCATATTAATGGGAAGGTTTGCCTGTCTTTTCTTAACATTTCAAAGTTGCCTTTCTAATCATGAGTGCAGGCGGTGTGGGGGCTACTCAGGGTTTACACCTATACTAAAGTTGCATTTCATTTCCTATGGACATCGACGATAACAGTGTAGTTTGAGCAATTCTCAACAATGCCAAGCAAAAAACCCAATTCATGCCCAAATACAGATAACCCGCTCCTGAAGCGGACAAGAAACTAATCAGAAACACCAAGTTCACTGATAAGAAAAAAAAAAAAATAAAATTAATTGCCGCGAGTTATTTTCACTGAATGACAATTTACAAAGTCTAGAACCATGAAGAAAGGCATGAAATAATTCTATTTTCAAAAGTGAATGTTACCCTTTCGGAAACACGGTCACTTTTTTTGCTACATCAGCAAGTGTTTCAGTGTCCCTTACTCATTCCCACCCTACTTTTCCCAGGTAAATACAGACACTAAGCATAAAAGAAGCCCTACTAATGTAGCGTTTTGAGTTCAGCTTTATTGAGTGGACTCTCCTCCAAACCACGGACACCCAGCCCTTCTCGCCAGACTATTAAAAATTCTGTGCTAATCCAACTTCTTTTATTTTCCAGCCACGTTAGCATGGCTGTGCTTGGATGGAAGTCTCCCTGAGCAGAACTGTTTCGCGCAGGTTCAGCTGCAGGCAAGCGCCGTCACACCGAGCTTCCAGGGGTGCGTCTGGCCCAGAGCAGAGAGAGAACACAACCAACCAGGCCTGGCTCCTGCAGCCCTTACCCAGGAGGCTAAATTAAAAGTTTTTCAAGCCCGAACGTGGCCGTGGCCAGACATGTGAGCAATCCCACGGATTTCGGGGGGGGGGGCAGTGCCCACGCGACTACGATTACAATACGTGTCATCCAAACACTCGCCCACAGTTTTCAAAGCCAGGACTGCCCATACGGTTGAGAAGTGGTTTATGGGTCAGAGCCCCGCAGAAAGCGGGTAAGACACCGAATTTTGGAGGCGTTGCCTCAGAAAAGACAACAAATTACCCCTATTTCATCTTCAAAACATTTACTATTATTGGGAAATCAGCTCCAACTCGGGATGTAGGACATGACGGAAGACACAAGTAATGGTTCCAGAAAGCCCATTTAGAGACCCATTGCACACCTCACCTCGTGCAAAGCAATGCAAATGCAAAAAAAAAAGTACAATTAGAAACTCAAAACCCAGTGTTAAGACAAGACAGAAGATATTCTCCAGTCTCTCTATTACCAACACAAAACCCACCAGCTGTCGCGAATGTTCAGCCCTTCTCCAGTCTCAGTCCTCCGTGACCTAAATATTCGCTGATTAGTACTTCTCCGCATTTAACTCTTTAAGGACCCAGTCCCGAAGCCCTTCGTATTTCTCGATCCAGGCTGCTCGGAGGGAACGCAGGAGCACCGGGCAGCTCCTCTGGAAGGGAGACTCAACTCACGGGAGCTCCACGACCTCTCTGTGTGTCGTACCTATTTCCACGCCAGTGTATCAAGCAACAGATAGGGCAGCTATTTGGACAGGTCCTGCGCTCTGCAAAACCCTGTGAACGACCCGGGCGACAAAAACTCAACGGGCCAGCAAGCAGAAGTACAGCGTCTCAATTATTTTTGCGTAATGGCATGGAAAAGAATATGGAAACCTCTTGTTCTGCAACGAAATACTTTCACAGGAATCAGCAGTATTGAAAGAACTATCCAAAAATTGACGCTTTTTTTTTTTTCTTCTTAAAAACAAAATCACCTTTACAAGCAAAGTCACAGCAGTTTCATCGTCCCACCTTCCCAGACCATGGCATTCCAGCCAGTCATTCAACACATCTCACGCAAGTTAAAACCAGCTTGTCTTGGATAACCAGAGAGGTTGAGACCTTTAGATTTCTCAGTGAAGCATTTTTTCCAGACCTCTGTCATTTTTGTGGCAAGGGTTATTTAATGCCATATCTGCATTTATAGGGGAAATGAAACTTGAACTGATCCCATGCTTAAGTGAGAACGCTCAATTTTGGTTTGCTGGTGCAACTTGCAAATGCAGAAACTTCTGGGGTTTTTCTGGGGGCAGGAGGCAAAGGCAAAGAGCTCTATAAAAACAGGATTCCATTTTCATGGTGAAGTGTGAATTTATCTGCTATGGTGAATTCTTCACTTTTTTTGTGGGGGTCTGGGGAAGGGACCCTATAAATTGGAAAGGATTTTTGGACCTTGGATGCAGTTCTTCGTGGCAGTCCGTATGCCACCGGTCCCCGTGTGCTGGGAAAGAGCGTTACGCTACAAGCTAGCGCCAGTCTCTGACACAGGGCAAACCCAGGTCATTCCTAATAAAATACTGCCAACAAAAGTAACCCCGTTCTGCAGGACTGAAACCGAGTCTTTCCTTTCCCAACTTAGTAAATTAGTAGCACAAAATTAATAAGAAAAAAAAAAAATTGCAAATGCCTTGATTTCAGGTGAGTGTCAGTGGGCTGTTAAAGCACTACAGCTAACATCAGAAGGAGTAAAAAGCATCCTTTCAATCTCCAGGACCCTTAAGTACCTTAAGAACGCTGTAATGCCACCTTCATTGCCAATCTGCCCTATCCCCAGTGGACCTTCATACATCTACCGGGATTTCTTCTGGTTTGGATTTCCTTACAGCACCCAGCTTGGCTCAAACCTTGGGAAGAAGAGGGGTTTGTTTCCTTGTTTATCGCTGGGGGGAGGGTTAGGTTTGTTTTGGTTTTTAACTACTCCTAAATTCATGACTTTCAAGTTTTTGCCTCTAGCGCTTATGTACGTTTCCTAACTTTAAGGATCTTGAAAGCAAGGTATGAAGCCACAAAAATCTGTATAAACTTAACTCCATCAGACTCTTGCTCTTACTTGTTGTTCTCATCACCGCTTTATCTCCTTGTTTTTAGCCTCTGGCTCAAATGAAATCTTTTCTCATACGCTCGAGATGAATTTCTGGATTTTCTACACAGTTGCTGTATTTGAAATGCTAACATCAGGTAACATTGAGGAGAAGAGGAAATAGGCTGTATCACGTAGACACGCGGTTCTTCAAAGGACACAATCCTACCCAGCTCCAGATAATTCCTGTTAAACGTTACTTGGAACTTCAGCGCCAGTATCAGACAGAACTCAACACTTTTCCAAATTAAAAAAAAAGTCATTATATTATTCATGTGGTAGCAAGTGAAACATCAGGTTGATGAGAGTGGAGAGGAAAATGCCCAGTTTTTCATCTCCTCGCGTCAATAAGCATGCAGGGTAATAAGACAAAGACAAAAGTCACTGTTGTGTTGTATTTGCTTTTTTAATTGCCTCACTGCTGAAACATGCTCACAACTCTGCCACAAGGGCAAGTAAATCCGTATGTTCTCAGAAGATGCCACAGATACTACAAGTGACAACGACAGTGATTTTTACCTTCCATTTACCCAAAGAGCAGGGGGTTTTTTTCCATCAAGAAGTATAAGGTTAACTTTGAAGTACATCATTACCCTTCTCTGACCTTGAAACACCATCTCCACACAACACCTGCTACCACTCATCATTCCACTAACTTCCCTCAAAATTACACAGGTTGCTGTTACAAGCATGAAACAAACACCTTCCCTCCCATCCGACAAACCCTGCCGAGAGGAGACGGAAGACGGCACTAGGGAAAGATCTCCAGGTAAGACGTCTACTCCCCAAAGTAAATACTCACCTAGAGGATTCCAAGAGTTTGGTCACCCCAAAATACTAACCACAAATTAAGCACCCACCTAACTCCACGCGTGTGCCCGCAGCTGTGGGAGTGGAGATCAGAAGCCAGATGCTCTCCCACCACCACTCCCCAACAAAGCCTCTGAAGCACCGTGCTACAGTGACTGCCTTTCTTGCACACCCCCTCTAACCCACCGAGTCTAATAATGCTCTTCAAGCTCTTCAGAAGAGCTCGAAGCGCCCTGTCCGGTCTAACCCTCGGCAGGCTGGGAAAATTGGTAGAGTGGTGCAATTTGGGTGCCTCAGACCAAGAGGGGAACCGAACACAAGTATCGCTCCACCCCAGGCAGCGCATCTTCAGAAATTCCCAATGAGTGCGAAGAACGTCTGGCACCACATCTTGCAAAAACCTCCACCCTCTTTCTGCCTGGGAGGTGCATTCAGCTCCCCGTGGCAAAGGAGAGCGTAAGAACTGTTTATTCCTTGACCACGATCAGACTTTTTTCTTGCTGTCCCCAAGCTTGCCCCAAACCCCAGTCATGCCTGAACAAAGATGCTGTTTGTTACACCCTAGCTCATACAAAACTTTCAGAAGTCCCTAGGCCCCACGTCCCACGTGGCAATGCCATGAGAACACTGGAAGCTCCAGGACCATGCAGGAGCTCAACACAGGTTTTCAGGGCTCCAATGCTGGAACTGTGGGAAAGGCAGACCCTTAGCTCCTGCTGGAGGTGCTCATGTCCTTGACTAGACCCCACCTTGGCTGTACAATTCTATAAACTGGACTGAACTTAATCAAAGAAAACCCTGCAAATGTAATTTACTTTAAGAGCTGGGTATCATTAAAAGTCCCATACCAATAGGAGCTATAAGATACTCCCCCCAAACATCTCAGAGAATGCACAAATAACAAATATTTAGAAAACAACAAAACAGAGAAGGGGTGGAGGAAATATCTGATCCAGGTCCCTGTGTTGTCATGGTGACTTCACAGCCATTATGTACTTCAGACACATTTAGAAGAAAGCTACATTTTTACCCCTCCCCAACCAAATAACGCAAGGAAAGAAAAACAAAAATCCTCCCAGCTTGTCACAAGCCAATCAAATGGCAATCTAATCCTTTGATCAGGCAGAAGCCCTGAAATATTTTAATCAATACTATTACTGCACTGCGATTCATGTACTCGGACAACATCGAAACAGACATTTTTCTGTAAACCGGCAGAAAATTAAAAATAATAATCTGTCCGATCCATTTACCACACAAGATAAGGGTACCGTTTGAAACGCTTCTGACCATGCTTGTATTAGACACGTTTTGGCTTTCAGAATGTTTAAAAAAATAATTACTTACAACATCATTTCATTCCTCCCTGTTGGCAGATACTGTTCACAAGCAATTGCAGTTCTTTCACCGAGTCCTACCAGCTCCACATGCTACTCTTATCACACATGGCAATCAAATAGCCTTAGCCTGCTCAAATATAATAAAATCCTCTCAACATCTACGCGCAAATGCTGCATAAGCACAGATTTTAGAAAGCACGCACTGTAGAGATCGTATAATCAATCCAGCTCATTATGGCAGGAAACACAGCAACCACTTTACTACCAGCTTCTCGATTGCTCACACAGAGCACGCGTTGCCAAATGCCGCTAAACATCCCCGCTTCTACACCAATAAAAGGCAAATGCATAATATAGTCAAAGCGCCGGCATCTGTTAAGACACCATTTTCTAAATGATACCTGAAAAGACATTAAAGACTCCACGAGAAAGCAAGATTTGCAACCGAGCACAGCATGCAAGCTTACCGGCGGCTCACCAGCCCAGCCTGGCCAGCCATCTGCCCCTTTCCCCCCTGCCTCAAAGCCGATTCAGGAAATCGCCGCATTGACTTCACAGACGGGTAATTCTGATAACCCCCACCCTCCAAGTTAATCAATTAATGAAGCAAGACTGTTTCTTCCTTACTAAGCAGCGTACGGCCACTAGGTCACTTGAAGGTTGCCCGTTCTTTCCTGCTGTAGGGCCTCCCAAATAACAACTGCCCATCCAAATTCAGCCTTCTTTTTTTTTTTTTTTTGGTTGTTTTTTGTTATATTCATTCAAAGCTGTAGGAATACACTCAGCCCTTGACAATGCCAGCTTGCATGATGAAAGAGCAAAAGTAGTTTTGAGGCTGCAGAATGCCTTCCCCGGGTTACCATGGAAATAAATGTGGGAAGGGGAGGGGGCTTCGCCGATGGTAATGCTGCTACTCGCTGGAGATGCTTTACAGCCAGGCTGCGTGGGACTACGCCAGGAGAAGAAAATGTGTTTTACTACTACCGCTACAATTTTGTCTCAACTTACTTTCATTTTCACCGGATTTCACACAGCTGAAAAGCAGGGAACTTCTCAGCGACGCTGGGGGGATGCTGTTGGAAACAAGCGTGGTGTAAGAGCCTTCCACGGAGGAGCTGGAGAACTAGAATTTTATTTACGTATTGGAATTTGCGCAGATGGTAATTAATGCTCAACTGCAATTAACAACTGCGTGACGAGGATGAACCTGTTGCAGAGCTGAGGCTGTAGCGAGGATGACTAGTTTCAGGGAGGCTCGATAAGGAGCATCGTCAGCTTATCGTCCAAATGCAAGGTAGCGTTTCTGTGACGGACAATTATCACACACGGTGAGAAACAGATCACCTCAATGATTTTGCTGTCGTTTGCAGAAGCGAGAAGAGCCCATCGGCAAAAGCAGGGCGGGCACTGCGACACACCGCTCCATGGCGGCTGCTGCGGCGAGACCCCGGCTCCACACCAATGCCGCGCTCCCCCTCCTCGGGTCTTGTCAACGAGCGCCCATTAGAAGTCAACCGAAACAATCCACGTTAAACTGAAGCCTGGCGCCACGATCCCGGCAAGGACGGTCAATAGTTTCATCGAACTGATTAGGTTTGATACAACTTTAGTTGGTATCAATTCGAGAGCTGCTGGGTGCAGTGGCATCGCTGCAGTGCAGCCGAAGCGCAGTACTCACTGCCCAGGGTTTCCCACAAAGCAACAGCAACTTCCACAGACCTCAGTTTACCATCAACTCTTACTAACGTATTGGAATTTTCCATGGGGAAAAAAGCCCCCATGCACGATCTCTGAACACGCAGGAATTACTAAAGGCTTTTTGAACATGCAGCTTGTGCAAGATCACAAAGAGGTGGGAAAAAAAACCCACCAAACCCAAACTGTATGAAAAAATGTTTTCCCCAACAACGTCTCACAGCAGGAAGATGAAGCAATACTACGTTCATGCATACACCATGCCTAGAAGACATACCGCCGGTACAGGAGTGGAGAAAGCCCCGAGGGAAGGCAGTCCATCTTCCTGCGAAGCAGAGCGCAAACAGCCTAATCCACATATTTCCACCCATTTTCCTCCCCAAACAGGATTTCAATGTTTCTTTACTAGGCCACAAATCAAAAAAGCCTAATACAAATGAAACGCAAGTGTTATTTATTTTATGACCTCACAATAAAAGTAAGTTTTGCTGATTACCTGGTACACAGAGACCCACACAGAGCACGATACTCTGTGCTCTCCTGTGCTCCCACAGCTGCCCCCACCATCATCACGTCTTTATGACCACTCATAGCAAAGTTTCACTCAATTCCTACACAAACTAAGGGAAGAGCAGAACTAAATCTGCCAACGCAAACACGGCAAAACACCACCAAACGCCAACTGCTACAAGCAAGCAATGGGGAAGGGCTGACGAGGCTTCCTCTCTAGCGACCTGTCTGTTCGGCTGATGGATTTTGGAAAAGCTGAAAGGAAAAAAAAAAAAAAAAAAAAAAAAAAAAAAAAAAAAAAAAAAAAAAAAAAAAAAAAAAAAAAAAAACAAAACCAAACCAAACCAGCAACATATTCTGGAGTTCTTTACCCCTTTCATCAACCTGCTCTGGAACGAGCCTGCAGTCTCAAGAGCAAGGAAGGACAGACAGCACAATGGCATAAACCCCACTTCCTCAGGAAACCAGATTAAAAAGCCACGCTGTTGCCTACCGAGGAAGCTCGGCAAGAGCAGGGGAATTCACACGGGAGCAGTTCAGACGTATTATCCTGTTCTTTAGAAGGTAGCTGCCAGGGAGAGACAGAGGTAACAACTGAGGCACAGCAGAAGGCCAAGAAATTACAGGAATAGCATCCGTGGATTATCAAAAATCGAAGAATACGTGTATGTTTATATGTGTATAAAAATCACATGTATCCAGGTGTGGCCGGGAAGGATAGCCAGGAGGTTTCTTCCAAGACTCCCTGAACAAATAAAAAAGCATTACTGTTTTAGACTTTCTAACAGCTAAACAGCAACAGATCCTTACCAGCCTACGTTCCTGTGCTTCAGTGGCTAATACCACTGGGCTTGAGGAGAGTAACATACGTACCATACCACGTCTCCTAGGACAAAGGCAAGACATCAGATGGGCGAAGCTAAGGGAAAAAACAGACTTCAGTCTTTTATTGAGAAAGAGTAAATGGCACAAAAATGACAGGTGGATGGCTCTTCATTACTGTGTGATCCTCCTGGAATCTTCTTGAAGCTTTTTATTAGAATAGTTCACACTCCAAGAAATGAAGAATTCATCTCTCAGCCGCTAGTAGCTTTTAGATTATTGATAACCTCTCGCTGGAAGAAGAAAATAGAGGTATAATTAAAAAAAAAAAAAAAGGCCATGGTCAAGGATAAACTAGCACTTCAAATCATGTACGCAGCAAAACAGGCGACACGGAGACACCCGTTATTTGCCTACCCTTTGTTTAATACTCTGACAACTGCATTCACCTGTGTGTGAAACAAAGGAAAACGCTGGCAGCTTCCCGAACTGCCCACTGTGTATCTGATGCAGACGCTTCAACTGCTGTGTATTAATAGCATCAGCAGTTGCATGGAGGAAAAAAAAAAAAAAAAAAATCACCAAAAACCCCGGAGGATGCAATGAATCGCTTGAGCCGTGCGGTAACGTTATGCAAAAGAGCCGTTCTTTTGAATGGAGTACTAACTTTTAAATAACCAACAAACACGTACAAGTAGCGACTAGTCTGAGAGCTACACAAGTGTGCCATGCAAACACATTACGGCTTCCCAAGTAAAACAACTCAAATGGAAATGGTATACCAGCTCATGAAAATGGATTTATAGAGGTATCTGTTGTATCCAGGGATGGGCTGTGGTTTGCAAATAGGCGCTTTTACAATTTTCTCCCGCGCAGAGCTGACTGGGGGGGCAGGGTCAACTCAGGATGCTTTCTGTGAGCCATACGGGTTTTCCACGTATTCTCAGCTAGTCCGAGTCACAGGAAAGGAGGCTGAAATGATTTTTTTTAAAAACGTTTTCAACCCTATCTCTGCTGATGGCTGGCATTTCCTTCTCGTACACCAGCTGAAACGTTCCTCGTACATGCTAATACGGCTCAGAGTTGCTAGCCTAAAAACTAAGGCTGGTTTAAAATACCAATAAAGTTTCTTCTTATGTTTATCAATTATCCCCCCCTACACCCAAATCTGCAGTTACTACAGGGACGTTGCAACTTTACAGCATGATTGTTCCGATACGCTTGGAGCTTCCTTGGTGGTATGACGCCAGCAACGTTGTTCTATCACTGCTCAGCTGGTAGATAAGTTTTTAAAAACCAAATAAATTTTGAGAAAATGGAACTAGCTTTGCTCTCAGTCACCTCTGCTGCAAAGATAAGATTCCTTTAAGGACTCAGCATCTTTAGGCTTAAACAAACTAAACAGAAAATTCTGGTCATACGGACTTCTGCAACTTATTTTAGACACTTCCCCTCAAGAGCCTGCAGGAAAAAGAAAGAGAGAAGTTTAAGTCACTTGTAGGGTGTAACTGGTGTCAAAAGAAGGTTAAACACCCAAATAACTTCAGCTACTTAAGTCTGCTAATTTTTCTTCTAAAAGGGAAAAAAAAAAATTATTCAGCAATAAAACCAGATGAAAGTGTCTTTGTATAAAAAAAAAAAAAATCTTTGCTACATCCATTTCATACCGCGTGTTCAATAAGCGCACTGAATTTCGTCGTACTGGTAGTAGGTTACTATCATCATCACCACACAACAGCCAGGCAGTGCTAGTACCTGCCTTCAGCAGCAAACCTTCATCAGAAATGAACGTGAGAGGCGTGAAGTGCCTTTTTCCCATTCTCGTTTTATTTCCCTTGTCAGTATACGCTTTGAAAGTTCAGTAGAACTTACTCGCGTGAAGTCACTGATGTGAGCTTTACAATTTTTTCCAAAACGTTGAGAAAAGAGGAACAACACTGGAAAGCAGAAACAACAAAATATGACATTCATATTTATTCACAGTTGACTTGGCAATTTCCAATTTGGTTTTTATCAGGACAAAACCCCACGGAGTCATTTCCTCCAGTTTCCAGCAAAATTCATTATTAAAACACAGAGTTTTAAATAGACTGTGACTTCACATGAAAAACAAAGACAGCCTTTGTACAAAGGGAGCCACAGTTGTGTCCTCTGAATGCTGCATAACACTGAACAGCTTCAGCAAGAGCACGAGTCAGGTCAATTCTTTCTCAATTTTTATATATATAATTCTTAAATTTATATTATATCTATACACACACGCGCGCGCATACATTTTACGTATACGTGTATGTATATACACCTTGAGAATCATTCCCTTTAATAACTACAAACTTACAAAGAGGTAGTTTGCTGATGTTATAGTAATTTTCCCTGATTCATTTTATGCATCAACTCTTTAAGAGCAAAGGGAATAAAAATTTATTCATAAATAACACCTCAGCGAATAATTTTCTTCCCAAACCTCTAATCTCTGCTGCCGCAGCAGCCAGTGCAAGGGAGCAGCACACTGTTAGCACCCAGGTCTGTGAAGTTCTGAAATCCGGCACTAGAAGAATGTCCAGCAGCAAAGACAGGCTGAAAAATGCTCATATTTGCTTATTTTGCCAAGCATGAAAAAAGGGCACTTCATCCACGGATCCTTCCCAAAACAGCAAACTGCACACAGACACCTTCGTTAGAGGCTGCATTTTCTAAAGCTACTTTTGCTCATCCTCTTGCCAAATCCCAGACACAGTCATCCTGCAGGATCTCAGGAGCATATCATCCTCCCCATACTAAAAAAAAAAAAAGGGGGGGGGGGCGGGGGAAAAACGTTCATACGAAGAAAGATCTTTCTGCAGAGAAGAAAAATCATGTGANCCCGGTGCCCTGGTGGGTGGTCATGGTCTCTCCACACAGCACTAGCGCTGGACGTAGTGTTCGGACGTGCTTCAGGGGGTGCGGGGAGGAGGAAAGGAAGGGAAGGCGCAGTGAAGAGCATGAATTTCTGCAATTAGCTCAATAGGCGTATACGCATGACGTAAGGTAACCCATCATCTGCATTTTTGTGGCTTTCACGTGTTTTTTGGAAGATCTGGGACGTGGAACGACAGCCCTTGCTCTTGGTGGAGAGCATTTTGATAGCAGCCTGTTTGACCAGCGTCTGGTTTTCATTTTATTATTACTACAAAAGCACCTAACAATCCCAAAGGAAAGCAGAGCCCAGCAAGATAGGCACTGTACAAGTACTTACTAAAACCAGTCTTTGTTCACAGTCCAAACAAAGAATGCTTGAAAAGGAAAGAAAAGGAAGGGAAAAAAAAAAGAACTAAAAAGAAAAAGGAAAGTGTTGCCAAGGTTTCACAGCGGGAACAGAACTGGAGCACGGACTCCTGGCCAGGGCGTCCTACCCAGCTCCCATGACAGGGCTGCCGCCCCCTCCGGCACCAGCTGTTGAGCTGGTGGTATCTTTTCA
>VXBH01007351.1:118924-137561 GCA_013400035.1 Rynchops niger
AAAAATCCATCAGGAAATGCCCAGTTTTCATTTCAGTCAATCCAGTACGACTGCCAAATCCCCGGACCATACTCCGATGTCCCAGATGGGAAACGTCTCTCAAACGTCTGTGCAGGCTGTGCCTTCTCTCATCATGGGGAACGGCAGTAAGAGAAAACAAGGATGTCAAAGCGTCGCAGAGAACGCCCGTTAAAGCAGGAATGCCAGGTCACAGCCACGCCAAGCAAAAGCGCTTCCCAGGACCGAGGGCCTCGGAGCAGACACTTTGCTGAGCAATGCAAACCAGCTGCTTCATAAATACAACAGGAAATACAAGTGGGTTACCTTGGGAAACAAGGCACAGCCACAGATCTATGTTTTCCATTGGGAAAAGAAACATAGTTCATGCGCTGGCTACTTAGGTTGCATTATTTCTAAGATAGTATCAATAAAATGTTAATTTTAAAGCCTTTGATTGAAAACACCAGTGAGGCATGTTACTTCCAAGATCACAATGTAATTGCTCATATCCCTTAGGCACAGTACCTTAATAAAATGTTCAGCAGAGCATAAAGACATGAAGAGAGCAAAAACTGCAAGAAAATAATTTTTTTGGCAGGAGGGAGACTACTTCATATAAAATTAAGCATTTTACTTACAAACCAGCCACCGACCCTTCCTACACGTCTCTAAGTCTCCTAATACTACATAGTTTGAACTGCAACAGCTAAATGCAACCCATTTCGTACTTCCCTCTCTCTTACCATCAGCTGCTTTTCAGGATGAGCAGCAGTGAGAAACTGTTAGAGGTGTACGCAAGTACCGCTGAGATAAATATGGCACGACCACCAAGCTGGGGATGTACGTGCCTCCAGGATCTGTCGCCAAGGGACCGAGGCCCACCTCCCCAGCACTTGGGAGCCTTCTGGTACTCACCCCGGGTTCAGTATCTGATGGTGTGAGTCCAAGTTGATAAAACCCACCACCCAGAGCCCTTTACAACACATTATTTTATTGACTTAAGAAAAGAAGTATTACAGCAGCAAAATTTTCTGGCTCATTTGTCTACCCGGTTTCCTACGCGCATGAAAATACACACAGGAGCTGTACGCTAACACCGGATTTTAATCCCCTGTCTTAACACACTGCTGCTGTTCAGCGAGTTCAGCTCCGCGTTGGTACAAAACAGAGCGACCTTCCCTTGGTTTCTCATCACAGCTTGGCTTGCACGGACGAGGATGCGTTCAACAACATTGTGCATTGACAAAGCTGTGTCTGAACCATCTACATATTTGTAATTAGCGTCCTCATTGTGGTAAAGCCTGCAAAGTCACCAGGACTCCACTGCAGAAACAGACTACAAAAAACCTCCCCTTCCAACGAGCCTAACAGTGTAAATGCTTCCGAGTGTCCTTGCTCCCACCGTTAACCTCTCACTCAACAAGAGTATAATTTCTAACAACAGTTCATCAGAAGGTAACTATGACTGTGGTTTTATCTTCTGCACAGTTCTGTTCAAAGCCTTTATGAAAATGTCTACCCTCATTTTTATTTCCTTTTTTTTTTTCCCCCATATGGGCACATAGGAAAAGCCCAAGTAGAGCATACAAGCAATTCTGATCATATAAGCATTTCTGATACGCATACTCAAAATTTTACAAGTACCATGTGAAAACATTCTGGAAACAAAATGTTTTGAATTTCTCTTTTTCTAAATCAACAAAGGAATACAGAATTTTTAATGCGAGACCACTCATCTTTTCATCTTTAAGCATCAAGTGTCATCTGGTGGATTGATACAGAACTGCACTGAAAGTAACCTTTCCTTAGAGAAAATTTTACTACGGAAGTAAAAATAAACAAACTAAGCAGAGAGAACATTTACCTGTGACCTCAGAGATGCAAACAGAAGTGCAAACCTCTATCAGGTACAGGTGTTTAGAAGAGGATCAGCCATAAGACTCGCATAACACACCTGGAGATCCGATGGACTTACCTCACTGAAGTTCAGGAAACTCCAGTTATTTATGACTTACTATCTGAAAGCTACTAAAAAGCATTCAGAAAGCTATGAAAAAGCTGCAGGTCTCCAGCAAAGACACTAAAAAACCCTTGGTCAAATGACTTTTTTTAAAAATGTATCTGAGATCCAGAAGTAACTACCTGAATCAGGAACTGGAGCTTTAAAAGAAATCAATCGACTTCAGTGATACGTCAAACTGTTTCCCCTCATGAGGAAAAAGAATAAAAAAATCAGATGCCTTAATCAAGGCCAACAGGTAAGCTGTAACGCTTCAAATAAAAAAGCAAATACAAGCTAGAAACCAAACTTCCTATTTCTTTCTGTGCATTTCAACAGACATTCTGGTCTCCTCTCTGTACACCAAAACGAGCTACCTCTGACGTGATGATTGAAAAAAATATACTTCTCCTTTCTTATTACCGAAGAGGACGCAGAGCCAGAAGAGCAACTACAATAAACTTCTAACGAAGCTACGAAGATTAAAAAAAAAAGAAAGAAGAGTCTTTGCCAGGATCACCACCAAAATATTAACTTCCATCAGTTTTAATGCTTCCACTCTAAAAGTAACTCCTCCCCCCACCCCACCAAGTATATTACTTTAAAGACATCTACTTTGAAATACATTATTTAGCAAACTTGATAAGCAAACCATGGTGCAGATACTTTTGGGAAACACTCAAGTTGTTAGGAAGATGACGAGTGTTCATCATGTTACAAGGCAGAAAGATCAGCAGTGTCTTCCTGGCCTTTCAAACAACTTCATCACTTGCTATGGAAGACCACGGCTATCGATGGCACCAAAGCAACTTTAACTGTTTGAAACCACTGCAAAATCTGATTGCCAGAGAAGGCGACCCAGCCTTCACAACGTGGTTCTGTCTGTCAAGGTCTACAGACGTGAGACTCCATCAAGCTCAAGTATTAATCCAAAGTTAACTCGATGAGCAAAGTACGTCTTCTGGATACAGAATCAATCCACGCTCTGACGCTCCTTCCCTGGGCGGGATCAAAGGTTGGGCGGAGAACACCAGCCAACACTCCATTGGAGCTGTGGAGCATGGCCCCGCCAAGCCGGCTGTCCAACCCCGCCGCGCAGGATTTCGGCAGGGCTGACGATGGATGTGTCACCGTCCCCATTTTAGTTCTGACCAGAGAGCTCCTTTGAAGCCAGTCTCCCGCCTCGCTTCACCCTACTGCGTTTGGTTTGTAGCTCAGCACAGCCTTGGAGCATATGACCGGGACTCCCTTTGGAGGAAATGAAATTAGAAGAGGCATTCAAGGAGTGCACCTAGCACCCAACAGCAGCTAACAGGCATTCGGTCCGTAGGGCCTATCTAGAGCTGATGTAATGTAAGAGCCCTTCAAACACACACAGGGCAGCGTGTGTTTGAAGGGTCCTCAGCACCAGCTTCCTTACACAGCTCCACTTCTACAGGCTGCAGTTATTGCTGATGTAGACTTAGCCGACATGAGCTTTAAACGTAAAAATAAATGTTTTACCTAAGCAAAACCTATTGCTAAACATTAAAAACTAAGAATACATCCTAACAAGGGCAACACCAAATGGAACTGCTTCCCACTCCTGAACCAGGAAGAAAAATACTCCAAGAACGGTTTAAATGCCTTCCTGTACTAGCCAAATCAAGCTTCCCCCAAACCTGACACAAGAGAGAAGCTAACCACTGCAGCATTATTTATTTTTTTTTTTTTTTTTAAACGAAGTCCAGGCTGTTCAGGAGATGAGAGGGATCAAGCTTCTCAGCAGGGATTTCTACCAGGCAGCACCCATGGGACTGCTCACCTCCACATCCCAAGTCACAGCTGCTGTTGACAGATGCTGATGCCAGGGCTGGAGAGCTGATCCATCTGATTGCAAGGGCGACTACGCAGCTCTAAATCACTAAATGACACTCCAAATCAAGTTGAAACCTTAAAGGTATCCAAAACACCAGGAGACCCAGCCCTTCATGCAGAGACCTGCCTTGCCAATACCAAGCTGGCCTAGATCCAATGCACACCTTTGGGTGGCCTTAAAGCTGAAACTCCCAAGTCCAGCAGTGTTTTCCAGTCAGTTCAAATAATCTAACCCTCTTTTTGCAGACTCCAAATAAAGTCCTCAACTGCCCCAGATGAGGTAAGGAGGAGACAAAAAGCTTCAATAGATCAGAGGAAACAAAGCCAGTCCTCCCCTCGACTTTCTCAGGAGCTGTCAGAAGTCCAACTGAGCTGACGAAGACCAAAAAGATTACCTCCAGGCTCAATTCAAAGGTAGCTGATTCCCAGTTAAAGTGCAAGTACTCTATACTAACAACTAAAGGTTCAGTGGTTTAAATTATACCATCTGAGTCAGTCCTTGAAACAGGGCAAGTTTCTGGTTCTCCTGATGAAAAACTGTCAGGCGACTAAGTGCAAAACATGGCCCGCCTAACTGCACAAAAAGCTGAAACAATAGTCAGGCGAGCAGCACCTCGCCTCCCAGTAACCTCCTAATTCCATGCCCAGTTGTTTTGGGCAAAATCTACAAACATTTAAGGTAACTAAGGAGGTTAAAATATTTATTAAAAAACAACACAAAAGGAACAATAATCAGTATACAGCCCCATGCCTGTACCCCTGGTGCCACGAGGTGAAGATATGGTCTTGCTATTAGATCTAGGAGGATTAAAAGCTCCTGACTCTGCATATATGATAAGAGGAGCCCTCCTGCCTGAACTGCAGTGCAACAATGGTGCCAGAATCAAGTTGCATTACGGCTCAAGGCCCCAGAATGTCTTAACGCAGTGCCAAGCAAAGCCACTTCAATACGGTGTCTTCATACCCCATTAGGGATTGCAAACCCTATGTTTAGGGGCATGGAAAGAAGCTGAGAGATTTACGAGAATTAGCATGGCTATATCTAGAATTTCCTACAACACCCATTTTTTCCAGTAGAGGAGATCTGCGGTCTTCCAAGGACTCAATTAAATGCCAGTTTATTCAATACAAACAGACAGAACTCCACCACGGCACCAGTTTCCAGCTAAAGAAATCTTCTCCTGACATACATCTTACAGATTCCTTAAACGCACATCTTTCTAGTGTTGCCTTTATTGTTGGTGCCAAGTATGCCGGCTGCCAGCACAGTAGTAACTCAGAATTGCAATGGGATGGGGGGGTGGGGTGGGGGGGAGAGAATCCCTAACAATGTTAGCAATGTTAGGGGTTTCCCGCAGCACCAGTGGAGCACCGGTGAGCAGCTGTGGAAATGCAGAAAATGCTTTTCTTCTCTCAGACTTGATTAGCCATTACAAGATGCCAAGACAATCCCCGCTACCACTGTGACTCCCTGCAAGACACTCAGAATTGCTGCAGAGTGCTCAATGGTTTAGAGCACTCCCCACTGAGTAAGACTATTGCAAAGCTCCTTTTTTTGACCGAACCCCAATCCCCCCACTTTTCAGCATCCAGCATCTCACTTTTCCCACTGCCCTCATACGTATGTATTTAACCCCCTGAGCCGCTGATTGTAAAACAACTTCTACTCACCACAAGAATAACAGACACCTTTGGCTGCTGCAATTTTGCCTTGTCTCCCAAGTTCAAAGAAATCTAGTCTTTCTAGATGGACCCATGTTCTTCATAAGCAGAACCGCAAACGGAACTTCTGCAACTAATTTCCACTGCAACGAACTTGCACCCATCTGATTAAGAGGAAAATGAAGGGGGGAAAAAAAAAAAAAAAGTTTTGCTCCTACTTTTATTTTCCCATTGGAACAGAGGGGTGTAGCACACAGTAAACATTTCTCCCTGTCATTTCCTGCTCTTATTGACCAATGTCCGTCATGCCACCTAAATGATAAAGCCCATTAAATAAGCCTGTCATTAGAGAGTGGAAAAGATAATAGAAAAAGAACTTATAATAGCTTGGGCTTTTTCCTAATGATACTCATGTGCTGAAGGAAATTACCAACTGTTAAGCACCACAGATCCTAAACACTGACATGACTTCATAATCTGTATCCTCAAACACTTTTTAAAACAATCTAAGGATTACCCAACATTTGAACGTGGAAGAGAGAAAACCCATGCCATGACTTGCAGGGAACTCTAAGGTTGGTTCAGATAGATCTCTGAGCGTACTTATGACCTAAAGCTCAGCAAAATAAATACCAATTTCCTTACAAAGCTGAATATAATTGCAAGGGAATATAGTGAATCCCCATGAAATCAGAAGAATCTTTTTCTTCCCTGACAAGACACTGGTAAATATTTTATCTTCTGCTGTACTGGGCCTGCTTAGTATTGTAGGCTGCCTACAGCACTAAAAATGGAGTATCAGTGCTTGTTTTTGAAGTGTCATCCTAAAACCCATGAAACTAAACACGACCGCGTAGAGAGCAGAAAGCATTTCATTGTTTATAACAATCCTGGGTACATGATATAAGACTATGGCGTGCCCTAACTTACAACCACCATTGCAAGCCCACTTTTAATAGTGGGTTAGCCAACCTGAATTCAGAAGATAATATTCCTTTTCTAGTGGCAAACCCATCCAAGGATCTGGGAACATATAATGCAAACTAAAGCTGAACCTTGGCAATAGCCAAGGATCTGCTGTTTGCCTCAACTGGGACGGAGGTATTTCATCATGTGTACAACAGATGATGTTATTTTCACAGAATCACGTAATGGTTTGGGTTGGAAAGGATCTTAAAGATCATCTCGTTCCACCCCCCTGCCCTGGGCAGGGACACCTCCCACCAGCCCAGGCGGCTCCAAGCCCCGTCCAACCTGGCCTTGAACCCCTCCAGGGATGGGGCAGCCACAGCTTCTCTGGGCAACCTGGGCCAGGGGCTCACCCCCCTCACAGCCAAGAATTTCTTTCTCAGATCTCATCTAAATCTCCCCTCTTCCAGTTTGAAGCCATTGTCCCTCGTCCTATCACTACATGCCCTTGTAAAAAAATCGCTCCACAGCTTTCTTGTAGGTGCCCTTCAGTTACTAGAAAGCTGCTATAGGGTCTCCCTTCATCAAAGGCCTTCTTAAAAAACACACACACAACAACCCCTATGCCCCCCCCGCCTGCAAAACAGTACTTATCACAAAGATTTTGCTGTCTTCCCAGCCAGCAGACCCTCAGGTACCCTGGCCGTACCTCAGCCTAGAGGTTCAGCCCCAAAGAGCCAGGTCCTGATACCTACAAGTTGGCTTAGCAGAAGAGAGGTTAAAGAGCACTCACAAATTTGGAGCCTAGCAAAAGAAAACCATTCGAATTTAAAAACAAATAGTTATTTTCACGTGGTCAGTATGACAGAAGTTGAGGGAAGGAAAAAACTCTAAGTGTTTGCATTAACCTTCTGGAAAAGTTACTGTGCCAGCAATGGATTCGGAAGCAGGTCTGCCTGATGGAGCATGAATCTGCCAGTTTGGACCAAATATTTAGAAGACAATTGTCAGCGCTGAAAAACAGCCTGGAAGGAAGGAAGTCATAATCCTGATTGCTCTCAAGAAGGGACAGTGCTGCAATTAATATCTTAAAAAAAAAACAAAACAAACCAACTACAAAACAAAATCCAAACCAAAAAACATGCAAGATTTAATTTCAACAGTCAAAAAAACCTGAAAATGCATTTATCTTGATTTTGGCCCTTATATTGGGACCACACAGAACAGATTTAATGAGCGGGCCCGAAGAGAGAGCAGCAGCACTGACCTATTTAGACCAGCTCCAAGGACGAGAACAGACAGTCGATACCTTTACTTAATATGCTACATACTTCATCCAGGGCACAGCACCAAATACTGCCATTATCTAACCTCTGCAAACACGTAGAAGTGTTTGAGTAGAGTAGTAGCTCTCTAAAATTCTGCTTGTAGAAATCCACAGCTGAGTCTATGCCACAAACCCTGCATAAATCAGACTTTATCATGACTGCCATTAAATAAGTGTAAAGATAACAATGCAGAAAAAATGCAGACTTCCAGTTTTTGTTGGTTTTTTTGGTTTAAACAAACTAGCTCAAATCCTGCAATTGTGAGATCCAGCATGGAGCTCTTAAAAATACATTTAACGTATTTTAAAAGGAGGTGGGGGGGGNNNNGGGGGGGAATATCAGATAGAACAGTTTAATCCAAGCATCAATACCAGCAAGTTTAAATGAAGACTCAAGATCTACACACCATTGTGAATACACCACCTGGATGCAGGGAGTGGGGACAAATTCAGAGTCAGCCGAAGCATGGGGTAAACACAGGACAACACCTTTTCATCACTAAAAACCAAAACCAACAAAAATCAGAGCCCAAACAAGAAAGCGCAACAATCCACATACGGTTTCTGCATATTCCTAAGCAAGAAAAATCAAACCTATTTGCTAAACAGGTCGTTTCGATGTGGCGTTAGGGGATACGGTGTAGGGGAGAACTTTCTACAGTGGGGTTGATGGTTGGACTCGATGATCCCAAGGGTCTTTTCCAACCTAAATGATCCCATTCTATGATTCTAAATGCAGTCATAATGAAGAAAAATCTTGTGATTTATATTTCCTTTATTCTGGACATAATATGAAGCATTAATTACACATTCATTCAAGAGACATATTTCCCCGAGTCTATTACCCAGCCGTAACACTGCCTAAAAACGCATACAATAAAGAAGCAGCATTTTAAGTAGAGCTCTGCATATAAATCTAATGGTAACTTGAACATCACCAATGATATTTCCAGTCCAGGTTCCCTTTTGGAAATGCCTTTTTCAAACAGATTCCCTTTCTCTATAGGCAAGCGATATGGGTGACTGACTCGAGTCCCGTACTGTCTGTCCGCTGACATTATAAGACACCCAAGAAGAATCAATACCCATGCAAAGTACTGCCTCTTTGGCCGCTCAGACAAGGCTTTACCTTGCTCCATCCTCTGTTAATCACTTTAACTGTGACCTCCCCTCACTATCTGGCAGCAGAGGTGTCAGGTCAGGGGTAAAAACGTAAAATTCCTTTCGGTCACGTCTTTTCACACCGAAGTTGCTGAAAAACTAAAAACCAGGGCACTCTGCATACTCTGCTTCTAATGGAAATGAATGACCGTCTTCTCTCTTGCATCATTGTGCCAGACTGACAAAATAACGATTTTAAGGTCTGCCACATGCCTTTCCAGCAAGGGGACACCACTACGGTCACCATCATCAACTTAAAGGAAACCAAAACAAAAACTTAAACCACCACAGATTTTCAAGTCTTAAAAAAAATAAAAGAAAAAACGAAATCAAAATGGAAGTTACAGAATCGAGTTACATTTGAACTGCTCCCCTTTCACAACTGTGCTCCCTTTGAAAATCCCAAACAACATTTTAAAAAGAAAAACTTCAATTATATACCACAAAAAAGTCTTCTAAGGCCTTCAGTGCAGAGGATACTTTTGCAGTATTTTTAGAAAATAAGTCACATGAGGTTCAGACATCTTTAAGGCATTGTAAGAGGTAGATCAATATGAGATATCAATTTACTAATCAAATGGGTATTGGATAAAGCCTCATCTTTTTTCCCCTCACTAGACAGTGAAATTAAAAAAGCCCATGCTCAGCACGCAGCGCCTCCTCGGTAGGGCGCCTGGGGGATTCTCCGTAGGATGCACAGTTCTAGGCAATGACAACGATGACCAATTTCATTATTTATCATATCACCACACCCAGAATTCTGCAAGCTACACCCAGAGTCGACATGCTCAAAAGTCTGATTTAATATATAAGAGCATTTTTTTCCATTGCAAGATATCAGAACATGAATTCTCCGGGGGCGGGGGGTGGGGGGAATGGAACGGGATACAGACAGACACCAAAAAAAAAAAACCACCAGGGAAACAGCAGCGCCACTATGCAGTTATCAAAACTGCATGCACCTGATTTATCTAAACCTCAAGGTTCTGGATTTAAACCCAAAAGTTTCAGAGGGCTGAAAGTACAAAGGTGCATTTTTGCAATCTGGCCACCAGAAGGATCCGAAGATCAACGCTAAGATAGCCTACAACTGTAGCAACTTGGGGTTTATTCATTTTTGTGACAGTCTGCCAAGCAGATGTCGCAACAGAAACGCATCTCGAAAGGGATGTCGATAGGAGTATCCTGAAAGCACCACAGAACTGCAAGACATCAGGAGAGGTGAGAGACCAACAACAGTGAGAAACAGAAAAAGCACATGGGAAGCTGATGCTGAGCTTCACTGGTAGCACCTGAGGGCCCCTCAATAGTCCTGGGGTGGGACAAAGAGGTGACCTGGGTTCAAGAGGAGTTTTAGGTTCATCCAGTGAAGCTGATGGAATAAATCAGGAAACAGAAGCCAGGATAATCTAATGAGTTTGGCAGATTTGGATTATACTCCAAGAGGCTGATACCCGTGTGGTTGGAAGACCCAAGCAATGCAGGTGCAAAAGCAGATGCAGGAGAAATCCAGCAGCCAAGCGTAAAGCCCGTGCTCTCAAGGTTTAAGATTTTTAAGCACATTTTACCAAGCCGTTCCCAAATTACAGGCACCACCTATGGCTCCTGGGTTTCCGACCCTCCATCGAACAGAAAACAAAACAGCCCCCTATGGAGGCTCCGCTGCCGTAGCTAATCATTAAGTGTGATCCCACTCAACTTTCAATGGTGGTTTTGTTTGAAACGTAACTGCACAAGGAGGATGGAGAGAAAAGGGAGCACCAAAGCGGTGCATGCTGTGCTCCAGCTGGAACCGACTTATCTGCAGCTTTCTCACTGCTTTGGGAGAGTCAGCTTAAATTCAAAATGCAACATTTTGCCTGCGCACACAGCAAGAGGGCTGAACATCCCCCGCCTCCCTGAGTTTACTGTCAAAATACAATGTTTTAACACTTTGAACATACAAGTAGAACAGTGGCACCACTCTGTACTACTGTCTCAACAAGTAGAAATGAACTTTTTTTTTTTTTTTTTTTAAAATATGTACCTTAAATCCATTACCATCCATAAGAAAACTTCTGTTTCAGTGGAGGCCATGAGTTTGGGGAGTTTATGAACCCTCCTGCTTTAAGACACAATCCAATTTTTAAACAATTGGGTGTGGGGGGAAAGAAAAAAACAAAACAGAAAAACCAAACCAATTCTTGATGCCAGCTGTTCCATAACCGTTTGCTACAAAGTTTTTCAAGGGTGAAGCAGCAGCTGCTGGGAGCAGAGCTTGAACCCTGGAATAGATGGACGATTAACACAACAGTTCCTTTAGTCTCAAAATTCACTCCCACAGTTTCTTTGTCCTAACAGGAGGATTAGCAATTTTTAAAACAACTTTTCGTACTTGCGCTGTCTGGGAAATAAAACATAAAAAAAAAAAAAAATTAGACCATCCTTTCAAATGAATAAGCAAAGCATCTGTTCTCTATTCTAAGTGAAGCAACTTTTTCAACTGCACAACCGTTAAAATCAAGCAGCCGTAACCCAAACCAGCGACCCAATTCCAACACCACCAGACAGTATGGATGAGACAGGCTTTTTTTACTACTTTTATTATTTTATTGTTTTGAGGAAACCTTACTCTCTCCTAGCTGTGAACACTCCATTAGTAAACTAGGAATGGCAAGGTAAGACATGTGTTGCTTGCTTAAATTGAAAAAAAAAATTAAGAAATTAATTTCTGAACTGCCTAATAATTAGGGGGGGGACTGTTCCCCTGAACTTTGATATTTGGCTCTGCATTTTTACAGCCGAGAAACAGGCTGTAAGAATTTCAACAGCAATTAGTAAAACAGGTCCAGGAGGGCTCAGCAGGCAGCACTGTTTGTTCCTCCCTGGGAAACTTCCCTGCGAGCGAGCGGCTCCCGCAGCCAGCGGTGGGAGCGATGCACAGAGGTGGCACACCTGGCTCCAACAGGAAACCGGAACGGCTGAGATTTTTCTCCCGGCAAAATTCATCCACCCCCAATCCGGGGCTTTGCAGATATTCAATAAACACGGGGGGAAAAAAAACATCAAACAGCAAAACCATACATGCTAGTTCAACGCAAACCGTAACAGTTCCAACACGTAGCTATATGCTGTTGCAGCCTGGGGGCTAGACCTTTAATCGGCGTAAGTTATTGTAGATTCAGCCACAGCTCCAGTCGAACCGTGTCAACCAACAGTACACATTTATCTGCGGGGGCACAACCCCTTTTTCTGACAAATTTAAGAGGGAATACAATAGACAGCTTGCGCTGGCTTCATGCGCTCAGCTCTCCTATGCCAGCGCGTGCCCTGCCGTGCTGCCGGCAGCAACACTGCAGCAGCAGCAGCCCAAGGGGCAGATGGCTACCGTCGGGCTCCAAACACAGCCCCAAGCAGTGCGTCAGGGATAGGCTGCGGGGAGGAAGCTACAGCAGCTTTCAGCCTCTGCTGAGAACCCTCATGAGAAACCTGCCTATTTCTCCCACAAAGGGAGTGAAAAACAAGTTCGACGTCATCCTCTTTCTTCCCCAGCAGCCAGCACAGGGCATGCTGTTGGATGACAACGGTAAAATCTAGAAAACTAAAACACAGGAGGCTGAGACCTGGTGGTATTTTCAGCCATTGGTTTTGGGGGAGATCGCTCCCTCCTTTGCCTAATTTATTCAGTTCTCTGTTGTTCTGTACCGTGGAGAACCTTTCTTTTATTTCTGCAGCATCCACAGGTTCTTTTCAATCAATGTTTTGTACAGGTTTCCTCTTTTACAAATTTCAGATTTTTTTTAGTAATTTTGACTTTAAAACTCTTTCTTCGAAATCTCTTCCTATGCCCCTTTCAATGTTTTTTTGCATTGCACTCACTGCTTTTTCCTTCTTTTCCATCTCAGTCTTTTTTCTGCTACCGCATTCATTTCAGTTTTTACACAAACATTTTTATTCAGCATTTTGAAGACATGGGTGAAGTTCAGATCACAAGCACCCATCAGATACATAGGGCAAGTGGCAGGAAATACGACATCTCATTCTGGAATACGACAACGATCGTGGAGTGACAACCAAAATACACTGAACAGGTGATTCCTTCCAAACACGGTAAAACCGTATTTGGAGGCTTCTTCAGCCTCCCTTTCCCCACTCCTTCCCCAGCCCCAATGTTTGGTACAGTAACTTTCCCCCTGTTCCAACCTCAAAGCCCAAAATGATTGCTGAAGTAGCAAGAATCTCATGAATGTAAATATTTGCTCAGAGTTAAGTTACCTAGAAAGAATTTTTGCTCAGAGCCTGCAAGCTCAAAAAGAAAGAATAAAAAGAGGCCAAGAGTTTAACAAAACGAGAGCCCAGTGTTAAATTCCTTCATTATCGTCAGACACCTGCCTGCTCTTCAGAAGTCTAAAATAAACAGGAGAAACCTCTGACATCCAAGCAATATTTAGGTGTCTTCCTGCTTTCCAAAAAACCATTGAGACTACAAGGCTCTTTGGACTTTTGGAAATCAGATTCTTTAAATATGAAGGCTGGTAGGCTCCAAAAACCTCCACGCAGATGGCCAGGACGATGTGTGTAACGCGTATGCTGCATGCATACACTGTACCCAAATGCCCCGTCCAAAGGATGGAGGTTGGGCTTACAATAACAGGCTGACATCTAACCAAAGTGTCGCTGTTTTAACCTTTCACATTAATTAACCAGCTCAACGAGTACCATAATTTAACAGCAGAGGTAGCTACACTTAAAGCAGTGATTGCGTACTTCGGCAACAGAATATTCAAAGTGCTTGAAGTGAGAAAAATGGCAAGTATAACGCAAAATTGATTCATTCATCAGTCCAGCATAAAAATATTCTCTCCTTGAATATTAAGCCAAAGAATTTCTAAGAAGCAGCATCAAATCAATCTCTGAAGAAACTCAAGAACTAGAACTAGCTTTCAAAAGGAGATGCTTCATCACTTTAAAATACAATTTCAGGAACATAATTATTCATGGCCGTACTGAAATTCATGAGGACCTACCATGTTTAGCAGTTCCTCGCCTCTCACAGCAGTGGCCAGTCGTCTGCTCCATCCCTCTCTGTTAATGCACTGAAGAACCTGTCATCCCAAGGGATGCCTTTTCCTGCTACTAACAACAAATTTGAAGACCATGAATTGTACATTACTCTGTTCACTGCCTGATGACAGCTTCTTACCCAACCTCAAGAGCTTGCTTCAGAACAGCAATCAATACTTCCAGCACATCTAAACGTACCATAAAAGCCTGGGCAATTTAAAAACTTAGAAATGGTTATTCTTGCTTTTCATAAAACTGAGCTCCCCAGAAAGTCACCAGCATTGAAGAAAGACACAAAAGTTGGTAACACTTGACACAATTCTTCAAGATAAAAAGCCTCCTTCTCCAGGCTGTTACTGCCCAACACAAGTACAGAGTGGGACCCACGAAGGGCCGTCTGACCAGCCTCTTGGGGATGTCATGCAACAGTAAGCCTGGCCTTCCCACCACCAACGCACATTACAACTTTTAGGCCATTCCAAGTGTCTTAATGCAGGAGAAAAATGCCGTTTTAGCACTTCTGCAACTTTTTTATGCTGACAGTTGACTGTCAAAGAGCCACGGGGTTCTAGAGTTCATAACCAAAACACCAATCATACTAAGGGGGAGAAAAGTATCCTGACGATATCTGAAGGGTTATTCAGACAGCCCAGCTCCGAGGTAGGAACCTCAACCCTCTGTTAATGGAGCTTCTGGAGGTGATGAGTTGATGATATCGTCTCTCTGAGCCCCTCAAGGACCCTGCAGGGAATCCTGCAGGAGACAACTAAGGTTATGCTATGTAAACAACCTCTTCTCCCCAACCTTCCTGCCTGGTTCCCCACCCAGCCCTCCCACAGCAACTGAATCACTGGCTTTCTGTCCCACACCAGGGTCTTAAGCCTGGCCAAATAATAAGAAAAGTGCAACCCAGAAACCAAGGAAGCGGGTAACGCCGATAAACTCTGAAATACAATTGCGTTTCACACAAAGACCAAAATAGCAACAGAAGTCAGTGACGCCAGAAGACAAAGCAGCAAGAACAGCATTTTGAAAGGTAGCTGCCAGGGACCACAGAAGCAACATACTTTAAATAATGCCATTTAAAGTCAGTAACTTAACCCTGAGAGGTGATAGGGTGACTACTGCCAGAAAAAGTAATGGCCATACCAATGAGGGAAGGGAGATGAACATCAGGCTGTCGTTCCATTTAGCGCCACAGGAGAGGACACCACGCATCGCATTTCTCCTCTGCGCTGGCTGGTACAGCATTCGCCCCATACCAAGGTAAAGCAAACACGCGGTGCTTTAGCACCAGAAACTCCTCATGACAGCCAGTACAGATAAAGTGAAAAGCCACGAACTGTGAAATAGAATTCGAAGACCCGTAACATTTTAAGACATTGCAAAGTGTAAAATGCAAATACAGTTACACTAAACCTCACTTTTAGGAGATGGCTGGGGAATGGAGGGGGGGGGGGGGGGGAGCTAAGAAGGAGGGGCAAAAAGTTTCAGTGGAAGCACTTTCCAGTGTACCTCCACTATTGTTCCACCAACAAAGGCCTTCTCAAATTTCACTACTCATAACCTCCAAACCAGCCAGAATTTCATGTCGTGACTGACGGCCTCCAATTACCGTACGCTCCAGAGAATGCAACACTGATCTGCAAACATCTATTCCCAATTTCATGGTGGATTTTCACGGTGGAGGTCCAGGGTCCTGTGCTCGGGGGAACCAGGCTCGGTGCTCAGCGGGAAGTTTGAAGGGGTTGGCAGAGGACAAGAAAATGAGAGACCTGAGAGCTGGTGGCGGGTAAGCAGCGCGGCTTGACAGCTGCCACTTCATGGAAAGAACTAGCTGAGGAGTTCAGCAATGCTCCTTCATAATTTCTCTCTCTCTCTCACTTGTACCTTAGTCCACCTTCTCTCAGGCTATCTCAAATTCTCTGTTTCCACATCTGAAAAATATATGAAGTTATTTTTTTTTTTTTTTACTTAAAATGAACTTTCAACTAGTTCAGAGAATTTGGAACAAGAGACATATTTTGCAAACAGTATCAATATTCATCATTACACATGAATCGTAAACCAAGGTCTCTCAAGTGAAACATTCATTTTCACATTAAAATTTGATAACGCCAACAACAATCAACACTACGGTAGTTATTACTACTTTTAATCTGCCACACTATTTACTCCGCTCAGACAAGTTAACATCTACACAATCATCAGCTCAAATCTCTAACACAGTATCTGTATCCAGTCCTGGGAGCTAGAGATATTTATTACTTAGGTTTTACCAGACACGTCTTTCAAATCGCTTCAAATTCTTAGAGTTTTCAGTATAGAGTAAATTAAAAATATTTTAAATGTTTATAAAAAAGCTTGAAGAAGAACATGAATCTTACTCAAGAGCATTTTATAAGTTTATAGCTTTAGTAGAAACTGGTGTACAGTCAGAAAGGAAACAAAGCATTAATTACGCCACTGTTGCGTTTATACTCTCTGCCCTTTCAATTCTCTTATAGGCCACTCGGTCACACTCACAAACCAAACAGGACCATTTGCACCACTACTACTGACGTCCGATAATCTTAGCAAGATCCCTAAAATAAAAGAAGGTACCAACAATTTGACAAAAACCATACATTCATTATTAGTGAGCTGGGCAGGTAGACAAGCTTCAGTCAGGAACATCCAGTGTCTGTTCAGCTGGACACTTTACAGACACACGGGAAGACAAAACTGTTCCCAAAGACCTCCCACAGAAGTTAGTTGTTCACTTTTCATTGAAAACCAGTGGGAAACACATGGATTTTAGACAGCATTTCAGAGGACAGTAGCCCCCAAATCACCTCATCTCACACAGCTTGTTTGAGAACAGGGCTTCCCCAAAACCAAACACATTGCAACCTGATCAGGGAGCTCAGACTATAAAATCCTTGGGATGCTTTGGAAAACCCAGCCACAAAGCCTGTCTTGAAAACACTGCAATGCGAACAATGCACGAGTGAAAAACCATCACCTTGGATTCTGACTTCCCAAGTCCTTCCCTCACAGTGTCCTGGGCTTTTGACAACCTGCTTCCGCTGCTACTGACCTAAGATGGTCTTCCTCATTCTGGATCACGCTATGGAAGCTCATCCCACACAGGAAGCCATGAGGACCATCACCACTCTATTTTGATTCCACCATTTTTATTGGTTTGAACGTAACATCCTCTCTTGCGTCTCTGAGACAGTTCAAGACCAAAGAAGCTTTGAAGTCCCAACCTCCTCGCACATAATCACCTCAGTCGACGTTTGGAGTTTGGGGGACAACCACAAGAACTGTGCGGGTCGGTATTTCCCATGGCATTCCCAGACGACACCGGATTTCCTTAAGGAAAGGGCAACCTAGTATCAACCCCCCGTATTTCTTCCCCGTCTCTGTGGAAGGCACCTGACAGGGCTTCATCTGCACATTTGGAAAGAGGCAGAGCTCCTCCGGGAAGAAAGAGTCCTGGCTTCACTTTCAGCAAGGAGCTGCACTAAAGGGGACTGGACAATGGCAATTTCAGCTCTACTCAAGAATAATTTGAGCCGGGACTACACAAGCAGGGCACATTTGATCAAAGTCATAGGAGCAAGCAAGCTTAGCCTCCACAGACTTCCATTAGATCACCACGCTCCAGGTGCTGTAACTTAGTAAAGAGAAATAACTCACTAGAGACAACCACAGTCAACAAAACTACACATTCACACGTACAGTGGGACAGGCATAGCACCTATCTACAAGTGTCTACTGTGAGAGCCCCAGCTCCTTCTATAGCTAATGGAGCGTGAGGCTGCTAACACAGGTATTCCAGCTCCCGCAGGCCTGATTCCATGCGGGAGGCCCTGTCTCCAATCGTAACATACTAAAGATTGGTACCCAAGTAGTTCAGGAGGTGACAGAAGTCAGATTTGCCTGAATATCCCTGGATCCAGGGCAGATGGGGAACCTCAGCAGGTCTGCAACTCACCATCATCTTTCTTGGGTTGATCCAGCCTTTACCTACCCAAGAAGTAGGGCAGAGAATGTCCATTCTTTTTTAAAAAAAGCAGAAATTTCTTTAAACTCAATTTCATTTTTATCATTTTCCTCTAGCTTTATTACGGTAAGGAGACGTACGATATAAAGAACTGGGTCATAAATTAGCTAAATTAGGAACAACACCAGCTTGCTTATTTCAGGGTATGATTTTATAAACACAGCTCCACTAGTCTGAGTATCAGCTGTGTAACTAAAACATCCTAATAGCATTGTGAAAACTAGATATCTATCAAAAATAGACGTCTTATAAAGAATGCAAGAATACTTTTATCAATGTATTTCTCACCATACACATCCCATTCACATTCTGCATACTTCTCTGCTTGCACAACAAAACCAATTCTGGTCATTAATAATTGCCAATAGTCTCTTTGGCGCTGCTGCGTATCAGGCACTGCAAGAAGTGGTTAGTCCCAGGTTCTTTTAAATTGTAGAGCCATTTTCCTTTGTGTTAAAATTCCCTAAAGCTTGCAAGGGAGCTAAGGTAGCGTATATCCCTTTAACATAGTTTAACTACTCTTAATACTTGGAATGGAAAATGTGACTTAGGTACTGGGGTTTAACAAACAGCTACGATGTACGCAGCCAATTTTCTAAACATGAATCTCATAAGGTTTTTTAGGGCT
>VXBH01007351.1:138159-160979 GCA_013400035.1 Rynchops niger
CCCCGGGCGGGCAGCGGGGCCCGGCCCGGCCGCCGGCGCGGCGCGGGGGGCGCAGCCTTACCCTCCGGCTCCATCTGCTCCCGCCGCCGCGCTCCGGCGCTCCCCGCGCTGCTGCGAGCTGGGCCGGGCTGAGCGGTTACAAAGGCGGCCGCTGAGCGATGGGGGTGGGTTTCCTCTCCCTCCCCCTGCAGCTGCATCGCGCCGTGAGGCGCCGCCAGCGGGACGAGGCGCCCCCAAAGGCGGCGGAGGCGGGAGGGGCTCCCGCCGCAGCTCGGCCCCGCGCCGCCCGCCCCGGCTCGGCACGGCCCGGGACGGACCCGCCGGCTGCCGGGGGCCCAGGTGCTGCTCCCGGTCCGGAGGAGGAGAGTGCCCGGCCGGCTTAGCACTTCGGCAGGGGCGGGGGCCCCGCTGCAGGCCGCGGCGGCGGGNCGGCGGGAGGGCAACGCCCCCTCTCCCCGTTCCCTGCCCCCGTCCCGCCGAGCGGCTGAGGGGAGGGGAACGGCCAGCGCTTGCGTCCCCCGGGCCGCCCGCTCCCCTCAGGGGGCGCGAGCCCCCGGGGCCGGCTCTGCCCGTCTCCTCGGTGCAGAAACGGGCGGCGTCCGCAGGGCAAAGCCCAAATTCACGTCAAAGGCGACCGGCTCCCGCGCCAGCTGTTGCCCTCGGAGCGAAACGCTCCCGCTGCAGCTGCCGGGGGCGGCCGCGGGGCGTGTGGCGAGGCCCAGCCGCGCCCCGGGGCCACGGTGGCTGCCCGCACCGGCGTCCTCTGCGCTGGGTAGCGTGGGGAGGGCGATCCAGCCGCGAGCCCCGTTGTTCAGTCCCCTCAGACGACCAACCTCGTCCCACCTCCCCGAGCCATGAGGTCTTTCGGGGCTCGGGGAAAAGTCGGGCTCGGGGGTGTCCCCGGGGCGCCGCGCTGCGCCTGGGACAGGGAGCGGGGCGCGCCCGGAGCCGCGGCAGCCGAGCCCGGCGGCCGTGCGCCCCTTCCTTCAGCAGAGCTGGCGCGGCGCCGGGGGAGCGCTCCTGCCGCAGAGGGTGTGCTGCAGCCGGGGGGCAGAAGCCCTGCCCTGGAGGTGAGGTGCGGGGCAAAAGGAGAGCTCTCTGGGAGCGGGGAGCAGCTCCTCGTCGCGGGGAGCCAGTCACGCTGAGCACAGCAAACGTCTTCGACCTCAAAACGTGTATCGGGTCACCTAGCTCTGGAGGAATAAAACTGTGTAGAAGCGTCTTCACGGAGGTATTTACCTTCAGGGGAAAATGCAAAACAGTAAATTCAAAAGTTAGCTCCATCGTGGAGCTTTCGCCTATCTTTTATTACCCAGCAATCGGTCATTGCTCCGTACCTTTCCCCTGAAACGTCCGGCTTTGACGTAGGCCCTGTTACGGGAACGCGCGTTGGGGCAACTTCAATAGCGTGGTGGAATGGAAGAATATGTCTCGTAATTCAACTCATAAAATGGATTTCCTTGGACTAATTATTACAGGATAAAAAGAGTAGCTGTTCTACAGTGACTCTATGAATAGGGTCTAGTTAAACCAGAGTAAGAAAGTACATTTATCAGTAATGAACCAGCCTGGATTTCTTGACGTTACTTTTGAAATCCTACCTCAAAGCGTTAATATACGTATACAAATTTAACATACAACTAAACCATTTCGGAGACTAGACTCCCCACATCTATTGCGGTGCGAAATGGTTACAGCTCCCTGAGCTTCGTCCCGTCCTTCGGGACAACGAGGCAGATCATCTCTGAAGCGCTTTCAGCAGGCAGATCTGAGCTTCCCAACTATTGCTACCTGGTTTTCGGGTATAATGGGCGTCCAGCAGCAGACACAACCTCTAAAATTGTTGAAAATTATCCAGGTTTTTTGCTCTCAAGAAAGCAAGGTCTCTGCTCTGAAGTATAAAGCTGAGACAAATAACTGTTTGTTTTAAGCATCTAAGCATATCTGATATAGCACCAGAACACCAAATAACCAGCGTTCTTTAAAAGGATCGCTTTATTGCCAGTCCAATTCTCTCCCCACCCTAGCCAGCATTTTGGTTGGATTTGGTGGTTTGTTTGTTGGTTTTGTTTTGGTTTGGTTTGGTTTGTTTTTTTTCCTAGAGAATTAGAGCATTTTTAACTGTAGATGCTCTCAACTCATACAGTCCGGGCATTTGCAGAATTGAATTTGCATCTCTGACCAGACCCAGTTATATTCAATGAGTAATTCTGGAGGACTTTACAATTTAAGCAAACATTAAAGTGCAGCCATTACTTTTGGCCAGCTACGACTGTAACAAAGGGCCAGTATAAGTTTCTTCACATCTAAGAATAAGCCATTTCTTCAACCAAGGTAAGTAATTTGGAGTCGGAGAGCAGTTTCGGTAGATAAGCAACAGAGAAAAGAAGGGCTCTTTTTTCCAGCTCTGCTGGGGAGCTGAAGGAGTAAAAGCTGCTGAGAAGGTCGGCTGACTCTACCAGCGAAAAAGCAGAACAGTACAGATCTGGTTTTAGAACAGGAAGGGGTTTGCTGGGACGCTTCCTCTGGATATTGCAATTTTTTTTCCCCCCTGAATGGAGAGGCATCCGATCCTTTAAAAGCGTAGGGAACGAAACGCGGGATTGTGGCACAGCTTACGACTCCTGAGGCAAAGCGCAGGACTCGGCCTTTTATTGCGTTGCCGGCTGTAGATCCACATCCAACTACGTTAAGTCCTTTCCTCCTAACCTGCCTATCTCAGGCACCCAAGCTGTTCCCCTTCAGTGAAGGAAGTCATAATAGGAGTAAGTCCGCCTTGTTAACGCTTCCGTCACTTCTGCCCTTCTCAGGCTTAACCTCAAAGAAGCCAAAGCTTCTACTAGAGAGAATAGAAAGTGATCGGCGATCTCCTGCGTTGAGCTGGATCTTGCCGAGCACCTTAAGGTCTTGGGTTTATTAAATCTTACTTGCAAATGCAAATTGCACTTTGTACCCTGTACCATGTACTTCTTGCTTTTAAGCTTTGAAGCATCGGGCAACGTCCGTTGAATATGGTCTTTACCGTGGGATATTTTTTATTGTTTTCAAACCCTTGGTGTCTACTGCGCTTGTATGCAAGGGTAAGAGAAGAGAGTCGATAAACGCAGTGTAAGCAGTTAGTGAAGTTCACACAAATACCCATTCTTTCTCCTCCCCAAAAGAAAAAAGTTGCCCGTCATATCATATTAAAATTCTTTTACATGAAGAGCTCTCTCGACACAAATTAATTCTCCCTCATGGTAGGCTTTGCAGTTAAATGAGGATTACCAGCGCACGTCCGGGAAAGATAAATCTAAAGAGGGTAAAAATAACCTCTTATACATTTAATGAGACATTGGAGACCAAGAAGCTAAGACTTTGCAAATACACGGGTTTTGTCTGACGTGCTCTTCATGTACGAGATACATGTTGTGTTCTTCCGGATGATGTAATCCTTGGGGTGACCCTCATGTGCTTTTGCCATCATATGACACGCTACTGAGTATACAAAGTTCCTTTGTGTACAGAGTCCTTATTTATAACTCTCGGAATTTTGATCAGAGCTTCTTTTCCCTTGCTGGAGAGACTACTTTTCTTTTGAAGACGACGATTTGAAGGTTACTGTAACATGCCTTTTGAGTATTTACGCAATCTCATTTTCAGGAATTTGAAACCGAGCCTTTCCAATTGCAGACAAAGAAGTACTGCTTTATTTGGCATTCACAGTGAGATTAAACTAGCAATTGCAATTAAAAAAAAAAATAAAATTTATGGCAGCACTGGGACGGATTCTGTTGGGTTCACTTTAAATTTGAAAAAAAAAAAAAAAAAAGTAGAAAAAATGATTCATCAAAGGTAGCTTGCAAGGGGAAATATTTTTAAGCTGAAACCCTACGGACGTAGGGTTTGGGTTTTTTTAATGATACCTTAGGCAAAGGCAAGTTGCCATATTCACCAACACCAGTTCCCAGAGCAGCCAGGAATCCAGGGGGAAAAAAAAAAAAAACCCACAGAAAAACGGAGACAAAAATAAGGAACTGCAGAAAAAGGTAAAGCAGTCCTCCATTCAGGGCACAAGTCCCGTTAGCAGCTCTTCTATCTGGCATAAGATTTTTATCGCAGAGTGGAATACTCCCTATTTTATCCCCACTTCATAACGGAGTTGAACTTGAATTAGGGCTTGTATTCCGAATCAGTGCTAGCGCTCCTTAACACCAAGGCATTGCAAATCTTGGACTTTCTAATCTCACTGGTATTCTTTATACACCAGCTTAGCATTTTTTAATATGAATTGATTCAGATCCTCTTGAGATAATCTACAGCAGAGTTGTTATCTGGACTCGCTGAAAGCAGAAGTTGGTTCCTATCACAGATGATGGACGGCCAGAGTGTGTCACCTCTTTCCAGAGCCCGATCTTCACAACAAAAAATGTTCTTCTTAGTGTTCCCAAGGAGGGCAACGGAGCCATTCTTCATCTTTTCGGTGCTCGCTGGGGAAAACAATAATCCTGCTGCCCTTCCTTGACAAATAACAATGAGCTACGAGGGTGGTGGATCCCCATGCTTTCCTCTGTGCCCCTGGCGTAAAAAGGGGGCAGTACCCTAGATCGTTAGGGCACTCCTAATACCCTGACCAGAAAAGCTACGCTTAAACTGTGCCCGTCTGCGCCCACAGGAGAGGATGATGAGAATGAGGAGGTGTTACCGACCTCTTTAGCTGAAAGTCAACACGTGTGGCAGCCAGCAGACTCTTGATCTCGTAGTGAGTGCGTCTCTGTTTGCTAGCCGCAACCAGAACGCCGAGGCTAAACTTACGACAGAACACAGTAGCGTTACAGAAACCTCTGTGCATATATTAGATTCTGTTTACCGTGGGTTTGCGTTTATATTTTTAGGTTACTGAAAGCTGTAGACCTGCCAGACGTGTACGTTCATCTGCAGAATGGGGGATGAACTCAGTGACCCAGAAGGTCCTTTCAACTCCCATGGTCGTAATTTATTTTGTATCACATTATAAAGTAATTAAGGAGTTACGGCTTGTTATTAAACATTTCCAAACAATACTGACTTTCATACTACCCTCAAAAACAAGATACGCTTTGTGAATTGAGTCATCTGACGTGGTGCAGACGCGTTGAAGGTGATGCTTGTCAAAAGTCAATGTCTTTCAGGCACATAAGCTCCATTATTCGAAAGGAAAAGGACAGAGGTACCTAAATGCTCTTAGGGTTGAGCAGGATTTAGGTTACGCCTTTTCACAAATTATTAGTTACATATTTAAATAATCTAAAGGGCATTGTAGATTTTACCCCAAAGTTTTCAGTAACCTGAAATCAGCCAAACTGAGACTCTGTCAGCTCGTCGCTTCGATTAGAGACGCACTAAAATTGGAATCTCTGTCAAACGAGAGAGGGAAATACTGTTTTTCTGGGCACCTTTAGGTTAGAAATTCACTCCAGCTTTGGCCTGAAAGAGGCTAGAAATGCTGACTTTTAAGACAATGCCACAATGGTCTGGCAGACGATAAGGTTTAGCTTTTGAACAGGAGGAGAGAGTTAAGGCACTTGATTTTTGTCACCCTGGTCACTGTTAATCTGGGTGCAGAAACAAACAGTGACTTATTCTGAATTTTGAGAAAGGCATTCTCATCTCTTTTTTACATATTACTCCAAATGCATCACATCAATTACGTAATTACTCCGTGACTTATGGCCCGTGCGGCAAATCAGTCGAAGCCAAAATATTTAGAACTTCTTTGCTCTGAAAAAAAGTCACCAAAATGGTTACTACAGTGTTTATGTCATCTGTTACTAAATCATCCAGAATACAAACATATATCCTCTAAAAATAGCTTATCTTTGACCCTTCATGAAATTACTAAAAGGTCCTCATACAATAACAGTCTTGAACGATTATTTATAAAAGTTTCAAACCAGCCATCGTGACTTGCTCTTCTCCTAGACCTGGTCTATGTGTTATCAGGATCCTGATGAATGCTGGAACATCAAGAAATTACCCACAACTTACTCTTGCGGCCCTCAAAGCTCCCCTTACAACCACATCCTAATATTGCGCTAATTCCAGTTCTGGCCAGCTCCTTCGCTTAGCTAAGTCATAAAGCAGCGGGGAGAGAAAGGTCTACGCGTAGCTCCTGCCCTGCAATGACGTGCCCGTTTTCTGTCGCGTGGAAGATCCTGTGCAGCATCCGTCCCCAGGAGAGCAGGTGAGTAAACGTGACTTATTAAAGCACAGTCAGTTTGCATTCTCCTGTCTTCAAGGAGTCGGATGGCCAACTGACCTTCTCGTAGAATTTACCGAGTAGGCTGAACCAGCATAACCATCTTACGTGACCTCTTCAGAAACAGTTTTTAAAATCTAATCTAATTGACGTACTTGTATAAAGCCTCGACTTCCACCAAAGTCAGAATCTACGAGTGGCTTTTTAGCTAAAGGACTTTATTCCTAGATCTTTATCTGCTGAATTATGTAGCAGATGTAATTTCTACCTTGTGCATACATTTTGGATATACTTAATAGATAAGAGATGCTAGACCATTTGTTTTTCTTCATGCCTATATTTTTTTAGATGTCACTGTAATGAGAGAAGACAGGCTTTAAGGAGCATCATCTTTACTAGGAGTCCATTTGTGAGGCTTAAACACACCAATGAGTCTCCCACATGCTTTACTCACGAAGGAAAAAACGCAGTTGAAGAGAAACTACAGACCCAAAACTGGAGTTTCTGGTGGAGTTTCTTTAAATCTCTGAGAGAAACCAAGTCTTTCCTGGAGCGCCATTAGCCTTTAGTTGTTGATTAAATAATAGAATTATTTACTACTTTTGATGTAGTAGGTCCATCTCCTCTTAAGAAATGACACCAGTTTTAGCAGGTGTGCTGCTGGAATTAATGACTGCAGTTCCTGCACTAGCACTTGGCAGCAAAACTTCATAAACCAACGAAACCAGGCTTTTCGTTTCAATACGTCGAAGTCAGTCATCCAGACCTCAATTTGCTCAACGTTGTTTCTCTTCCCATTATTATTAGTATCTGAGTAACCTACCTCAGACTTTTCTCCACCAGCGTCCAGAAAGGAACAAAACATGTCTGTGCGTTAATCCGTTCTGCAAATGAGAGGCAGACTCCACCTCTGTGAAGACCGAACCATTAAAAAAGGAAAAGGTGGCAGCGTTCGTGTGAGCCATTAAACGTAGGTCCTTTCCGTGTATCAAATTCCCTTGAAACATTCTTGGGCTAATTTTTGCCAACATCTCTACGGACATCCACATCTTACCATGATTCAGTAGCAAAGTTCCATCCTTTTTTTCGTGCCTCGGTACCTTAATACTGCCCGCTGAAGTCTAGCTTTTCCTTCAGTCTCACCACAGAGATGGGCTGTTTGCCTCTGGGGGTTGTTTTTTACCAGAATGGTAAAAGCATCTATCACGTCATTTCTCTTATGCAAAGAGTGATAGTAACCAAAAAAGGTGCAGCATGAATTCAGGTCCAGTGCAGGACAAAGCAAGCAGCTAGACACATCTTCCTTCATAACTTTTCAGACTAGTTGATCATGTGGTGACCAGACACTGGATTTTCCTGCAGTCATTGAAAGAAGGGGGGGAAAAAAAGATGGGTAAGGAAGGAAATTGCCACTGAAGGCATAATGAGTAGGACGCGCAACCAAAACCAAAGCACGTAACATCACACAGGCAAAGCTATCCCATCTCTGGATGATTCCGTGCACTGCAGAGCCCTGAGCTGACAGGTACACCTTTCCCAAAATTCATGTGGAAGCAAGCTAGAACTGAAACAGCAAGAAACGACTGATGAGGAGACCAGAGATGCAGGAATTTGCCATTGCTCCTTAGTGGAAAGTAGCTTGGGGGTGGCAGGAAGCCCAACGTACTTCTCCCATCCGCCCTAAATCTTTTCCTGATCAGTTGCAAAGCAAGAGCAGATTTCTGGTTCTCCAACTCCTAAAAATAGCGTGTGATCCCAAGCAGTGATGGCACGACAGGGAAGAGCGCCAAAGCACAACAGCTTCTATAAAATTCCGTATTTCGTTTTCTTCTATCTGCCATGCATATGTGGCCATGCTATCCATTAGGTAATGAGATTTTTGATTTATTTCAATAGTTTTCGCTTTGTTCCTCTCTGTACTATGGGACTCGACGTCTCTGCAGTGCTTGCCTGGCTTCTTACCTTTCACAGAGGCCCTGCACAACCCGGTAAGTGGTGAGCAGAAAACACGCAGAAGTGCTCACCGCTTTGCAGCCGCCTCCCGCAGCACTGCCCGCAGTCTGCTGTACTCGCCCGTGGTGAAATCTTGGTCACGTTGGTTTGAAACAGCGCTCTTGGAGGCTGGGTTAAGGGTGGGCAAAGAGGAAGGTGCGGGCTGAGCTTTTGCTGGTTGACCCCCCTGGCTCTGTCAAGCCTGTTGACCCAAGGCGCAGGGGGAAACAGCTTTTGCTGGCCCACAACCCGTTGCTACCAGGCATTAAAATTAGCAGGCAGGGCAGGTTCCTGGTCACGGCAGGTCCAGCACAGGCCTAAATTTACGTGGCGGTCTGACAAATGGCAAAGACTCAAGAACCAAGCTGAGTTACCAGAGGGATTAAAAAAAANTGTCTTGGCGCTTGTGGTTCCATTTATTGTCTGTCACGTGATTCTTCGGCTAATCGGTTGCAGCAATGGTAACCATTCGCAAAGCTCTACGTTCCCAACCTGCCCAGCTAGCACCGTGTGGAAGAGCAAGAAACACATTCAAGCCGAGCCGTGAAAAGCCACGGGGCACAACGGGCAGCGCTAAGCCGCGTAAGGAGCGCGGGGCAGGAGGAGGATTACGGAGGCAGAAGGCAAACCCCTTAGCGTGGAAGAAACGCGACAATTTTCGCTTTGCTCCCGGCTCCTCCGCAGCCAGCCCAGGATGCCGTGCGCCGCCCGGGCCGCCGGTGTCGCGCTGCCATCTCCTGCTCGCCTGGCAGAACTGCTCCGACCTTCAGCAGCCCGGGGGGGTGTGGGGGGGGCTGCAGGCACCGAATGGCATCGGGTGGTGGGTCAAGCGCAACGAGCGCATCTGCAGGCTCTGCGCGAAGCTTTTACGGTTGGGAACGTACCCGTCACCTGGAAGGAAAAAGCTAACACGGATCGAACAACTGCCCACAGCGCTGCAGAAAGCCGGAGGGAAGAATTAACAGGGTGCCCAGTCTTTTCCCAGCGGGCTCCAGTGAGCTTCTTTGCGGCTCGAGCCTTTTATAGTAATGTTACAGAGGCGAGACCCCGAAACCAGCCACTGCCGCTAAATCGAAGCACTGGCATTTGGGCTTCTACAGTCTGTCTTTGCTTCCTTGTTTGTTGTTTCCCCCTGTACCCCCATATCTGGAAAAGAGTTTTTGGAAAGGTGGGAACAAGATTTACCTCCCATTCGGGCTTCTCCGAAATATCCGTGTCAACCGATATTGCATCCGAATATCTGTATCTGAAATGTCAACCTTACTTTCACAGAGATGAGATGACAAAGAGAGCTGTTCCAGGCGTGCAGCAGTTCTGTAGTCAGCAGGAGGGGGCTGAGCGGGAAACATGGAGCTTTCCGTGCGAACGCCATATGGAAGAAAACCCAGTTCAGACCGTCAGTGGTGGCCAGACTTGTAAAGAATATGATTTAAGAGGCACCTTCCTATTGACCAGGTCCTCCAGCTGTGCTGCATAAACTGATCTGCTAGTACAAATTTTAACTAGTCTGTCTAAATGTATGCCTTGATTAGCTGGGCACTACAAATAAAAACCACAGCCAGCAAAGGTCAAAGGACAAGAATTCCTGTCAAGTCTTCAACGGGCAGGTGCGCTGCCTCGCAAGGACTTGCGCTCTTGCCTCCCCTTTAGTCTTGGGAAAAAATTCTCCATGCTTAAACCAGGTTTAGACTCTGCGGTAGAAACAGCTCCACGTCAGAACATGTGTCTTTGCGTCGGGAGCCTTAGCAGTCTGTCGTCACGCAAAACCTGGAAGCGTTTTTTTGTAAACGGACCAGCCCAGCAGACTTCCAACAGCATCTGCACTTACACCTTTGAGCTGCGTGCAACAAACGCGGGCCAAAGGAGGGACTTCCAGTGAGGCCGTTGCAGAGATGCAGGCGCTAAATGACTAAGGTAGAACTGGGCACTACGTGGTTATCGTGGCTGTGAATATTAAGTTCTAACACACTCGGGGACCGACTGCCACCTTACCCACACAATCTTGCGGCTCCCTCGCCGTGGACCTGTCCTACGCTGCCCGGCTTTCTTGCCTCTGCCTAACTAGCCGCCTGTTTCTCTCTATCCATGACTTTTCCGCACCATTTCCAGAGGGTACTGAAGGTTCAGAGCCCACAGCGCCCCCCAGGAGTGTGTCCATCACTAGGATAAGGTATCACAGTGTGGCGGCTATTTCACCTTTGGAAGCTGGTACGGACACGGACGCTGACTTGGCTAGTAGCTTTCCATTGGTAGCCTGGGCAGCAAACTTAGTTCTCTTAAAACAGCCTAGAAAAGAATTTAGTTAAAACCATGGTAACCTGACCTGAGGTTAGTCGAATGTATCTGCTTACACTCGATATTGACAGTAAGTACCGCCGTATTGAGACGGACTCAGATATTAATTAGAAGAAATATCTTGGTATACTTTGATAGGAAATCATTCTGTGAACTGAAGCTTAAAGAAAGAGGATTGCTGCAGCCCAGGAGACTTGCAGGAGACGTTCTGAAACCACACACAAACCCACTGCAATATGCCAGGGAACATCGTCCTCTCCCACACATTCTCCTCCTTTTCTTGCACCGTGCCTTCTTTCTGTAGTCTTACATGCCTCTTCCTAGCCCCCGATGGCCAATAAATGTGCTAGCCGATCCCTTTAAGATGGGGAAATGCACACTATGCAGTCTGTCCTACCAGACTACACTAAATTGCCAGCTGCTTTTTTGGAATTGACTTGTTCCTAGGCTTTATGCCAAACAATCCCTGCCCACAGCAGATCCAGCTGCTTCAAGTTGCTCCGTAGTCCATCCTAACTCATTGCTGCCATTTTTTCCCTGCCGCCTCTTTTATGTTCTTGCATACCTACCTCTCATTTTTTACCGTTTTTTAAAAAATCAGCTTCGTGCATAGACAGTTTCCCCACACTTTCTTGTTTCTCCTCCTACCAGTTCCAGGGCAGGAGGCTCAGGGGAGACCTTGGAGGCCTTTCCAGTACCTAAAAGGGCTACAGGAAAGATGGGGATGGACAAGGGATGACAGTTTTAAACCGGAAGAGGGGGGAATTATGTGAGATCTGAGGCAGAAATTCTCTGCTGTGAGGGGGGTGAGCCCCTGGCCCAGGTTGCCCAGAGAAGCTGTGGCTGCCCCATCCCTGGAGGGGTTCAAGACCAGGTTGGACAGGGCTTGGAGCCACCTGGGCTGGTGGGAGGTGTCCCTGCCCAGGGCAGGGGGTGGCACGAGATGATCTTTAAGGTCCCTTCCCACCCAAACCGTTCTGTGATTCCCCTTCTCCTCACCCCCACTGAAACACATCAGTTTTTCTATGAATAGATGTTTGGGACTGGACCAGTGGCTGCTTTTGCTAGCTTTTTTCTGCCTCTGTGGAAGTAACATCCCTTCTGAAACGGGACACTGGTGAAAGCTGGCCTTCAGAGGGATGGGAGAAGCAGCAATGACAATTTTGCCTCCTACTAATGATAAAGAAACAGAAGGAGATATATGTGTTGCCCTTTTGCTAGGAGATGTTCTGTCAGGTTTCTCAGAAGAGTCCTGAGCTCCGTAGATATGATGAAGCAGGAAAAGTGAGTCTAACCACGCCTCTGGGAAGAGCCTTCCAGATGAGAATAAAAAGTCGTTCCCAGGAAGAATGAAGCGTCTGAACTCAAGTCAGAAGAGGAATCAGGCAAGCTCATGATAACGACGACTCTAAGGGTTATAAGAAACAAAGGGGAGGCAAAAAAGGCATGTGTTTTCCACTGCCCAACCAGCTTCTGCAACCAGAGACAGAACCACGAGCTCTCAGCCCTTCTCTGGGCTGCGATTCCTGTTCTGCCGCGGACAGTTGATAACTCGGGGGGCTGTGAACACCACCGAGAGCTTAACTGCGTATGTGACTGAGTTGATGAACTTCGCTTTAAGCCTCTGCATAACTGAGCTCGTGGAAGAAGTGTTCTCAGCTATTCCACGTCCTCATTGTTCCAATTAAAGGCTGAACAAACGTTTAGCAAACTTTTTTTTTTGGAAGAAGGTAAACCTTCCATCAGAAAAGATATATCTAGATATATATTCCTGCATTATGTGAAGGAAAAAGAATATGCCCAGGCTTTCATCCCGATAGGATAAAGGAAAAAAGGTAGAAGTCAAAGATGCAAAATTTTCTCTTCCCCTACCATTCTAGCGCTGTACCTAAGAGTGGTAACTTCAGAAAACCACAAACCTTAAAAACCACTATCAGTGATGCAAAGTCAGGCACGTAGTTTCATTGGCAGCGTATAGACAGGTGCAGTTCGGAGACATCTAGGAGGGGCCACTCTCTCTGGCAGCGTAACAGAAGGCGCCAGCCACAGTGAACCGCCCGGCGGAACCGCCAGCAGGTCCTGCAGAGTTCAGATGGCTTTGCTTCTGCAACTGTACAACAAATTACACGGTGCCTGAAAACTGGATTCATTCTTGTGTCTGCTGGTTCCTAATGTGATGTCAGCAAAACCAAAATTGATACCTAATGGCTACCAAGATGCTGAGNGGGTGACCCTGCTCTGGCAGGGGGTGGGACGGGATGATCTCCAGAGGGCCCTGCCAACCCTATGATTCTGTGATTCTAATGGCTGCTCAGCAGCTTCCACAAAGCCAACAGCGGGACAAGAACCGGCCAGAGGAAAGCAGCGCTCTTGTTCGCGGCGAGATCCGAAGGCGCAGATCTGAAGGCCCAAGACTACGTTGCCATGGAGAACAGAAGGAAGACAGGGAGCTTGGTCTGACACTTCGCGGTGGTGGCACAGTTTTCTTTCGGCCCAGCTCTCGGAGCACCGTCAGATGCGCTGCTTCAGCTCCCTCGGGCAGCTGCTTCATCCTGCAACACGGCAGCACCTGCAGAGATGCTGACACCGATACGCACGCTGTTCTGAATCCGCTCGGTTACCTGGTTTGTTGTTCAGGTTAGAGCAGCTGCAGTCAGGGAAGAGGAACCACCAACTTTTTGCCAACAGACCCGAGGCACAGCAAACCTCCGGCACGGCAGGCTGCGGTGGTGCGCGGCTCTGTAACCTCACCAGCAGTACCCGCGGATAGAACCTTGCTGGTGACTCGCTGACAGCAGGTTCCTGCGCTTCGGCTGTTCTCCTTGAGCTTTCTGCTGTTTGACTCAAGTATTTGCAGTAACCAAAAAAAAAAAACAAAACCCCCCAAAAAACCAACCCCAAACCCAAACCAACACCTTAAGCATGAAAAGCACGTGCATGCTGGGGATGGCTGATAGCCGGGAATCCCGTCCCGATGGAGAAAGGCAAAACGACAAGGAACTCGCTTTTACGGGATCTAGTCTTATTTTTGAGACCTGTTACTAAATAACCACATGACTACCAGCTAAAAAGAATGAATGCCTTCCCCATCATAATAAGGCACAAGTTGAAGCTATTCTTCGACGTCGCTGTTCTAAATGGAGATAGTAATGCTCCGCCTCTAAGACTTGGATAATTGGCTTAATAAAGGCTCATTGTTCATCTGGCGATAACGGAGCTAATGTGCTGCCGCTGGATCAAATACTTTACTCTTTATCCCTTGATAAAGCCTTGAGCTGCATTGATTTGAATTCCAGGGTAGAAGCCACCCAGGAAAATAAGATAATAACGTTTGGGATTAGTAGAAGCTACCTGAATGTTTACTCAATATAATTTGCAATAAGTATACAAACTATCCTGGTTAGGAACAGCCTCATCGCCAGAAATTAAGGGAAAAATGTTCCTGCTTATGAAATGGCCAAACTGAGCGTTTTCCTCAGTTTTGAGTTCGCATGCGCCTGAATACTGGGGATACTGTTTTAACCTAAAATTCCTGTGTAAAAAATAGGGAGCGAGGTTTCAAGGAGAAAATATTTCCTTAATGTCAAGCAACGCGAAGCAGCAAATACTGAAATGAACTGTTCGTTTGCCTTATCTCCTTACACTTAAATGCGGAGATTTGTAATTCCTCAAATACGTTGCTGTTTGAAAAGCAGAATTTATCCGCTTCAAAAAAAGAGAGAAAAAAAAAAAATTGAGAATAATGGATTATGCAAGTGCTAGCAAGAATTCATTTTTTAAAATTGTGCTCTTTCAATACGTATGACCTGTTTAACGAATGATCAAGTTTAAAAGTTTCTCCTACCTGTTAGGCATCCTACGGTATTTCAGCATAGGACAGTCACAACTCAAAGGTTCATCTGCTGACGTTCTTGCAAGTAAAATCCCAGAGACATTTTTAAAATGTGACGTTGTTCAAAATGCTTCCAGCATAAAGAGAATGGGGCAGGTACATTTTTGGCCTTCGCAGCGCGTCCTTCTCACCCAACATCTGACTCAGTAAAAAGCCACAGCATTTTGCGGGACCTACCCATAAAGTCACTTTCAGTTTAGGTCACCAACTTTGACGCTTAACTTGCTGGGACGGTGGAAACCTGGCTGCGCCTGCTTCACCCCAGCTTACAGTCACTTCATCGCTGTGCAGCTAGGGCGAGCTTTGCCTAGGGTACGTAGCCTTAATCGGCATTACGTACGTCCTCCTAGTTAAACATCAGCATTAATTAGGTTTTAAGTAAATTTTAAACTTTCTCTCAGGTTTTCTCCAGCAAAATGACAAAAATCAGCTTTCATTACACCCCCCCCCGCCCCCCGTTGTATTATCGTTACTGCAGAAATAGTTGTCTTTAGTATCTCCAACGAGATCCAGCTTTCTTGTCGGTTGGCTTTTTTGAAAAACAGTGAATCCAAAACATGTTACCGCCACTTCACTTGCTAGTTATCAAACCTGATGACTCGGTTAAGAGCAGCACGTCCCAGCGCTGGATGAGGGCAGGTTGGCTGACCCAGACTCAACGTGTGAGAGAGCAGGTCCGGGACTACCTTGGGGGGACCATGCTCCGTACAGAAGGGGGAAAAGGTTCACTCTGCAGCTGCGCTGGCTCCTTCTTGAGGGAAATTTGCACCGAGAAGCAGCAAACCCCCCTCCTTTACAGGGAAAGGACATCAACTGTCTTGGAAGAAAAGAAAGGAATAGGATGAAGTCATCTTTTGAGGAGCTTCTGTCTGAGTGTTTTCCCAGCAGCCACGAAGGAATATTTGCTTGAACCTTTTCTATACAAACATTTAATACAATACTCAAAACAATCATGTACTCAAAATAACATTAACTGGCTGCTCTGCTTGGTTTTGAGCTCACAGAAGCGGTCTTTATAGTTTTACAATGTTCTTGCCAAGTCCTGGGTGGAAAAATACCCTTTCCTGGTCCTGTAGGTCCATCTACCTCATCAGCCTTTAAAAAACACAGGAACGTAGTATATTTTTGAAACGGCAACTTCCGTAAAGATTTGCGTAGCTCAATTTTACCATCTCATCCAGTGGGATCTCCGAAAAGCACCCGTGTCTTAATTTTCTTCGCCTTTAGGCATCTAAATACATCTACTGGCGTCTGCCCTCTTCCTCCTCCGGAAAGTCAGTAGCTTGTTTTCAAGCCTTACCTGCAAGAAACGAGCGATCACGACTAAATTCCTGACCCCGTGGCAAGCAGGAGCGTTATATTAGCTGGCAGATTAGCCCAGAGACTAACGGCAGCAACATCTGCCGTAGGGAACGTCGCCGGGGACCCACCCGCCCCACACGGCACAGGCGACATTCCCTCCAGGCTCTGCATTTTTTTTTCTACATGGAAAAAGAGTCAAAGAAATTGCTATTTTTAACCAGTAGCCGCTCACTAGACAAGCTTTAAAGCTAAATATTCTCCTCTTGTCTTCTTATTTTCTTACTAACGTCTTGTAGAGTCACACTGTTTTGCTGTTTCCACAGGCCTGCTCTTGTTCTGTCGTTCGCACGCGTTGGGATTTACGAGATGTTTCTGCCGTCCATCGCCCCGCAGATAAAGCTCCCGTTACAGCAAATGCGAAACTGTACCATCAGGGCAAGCGTCCTGGCAAATACAATCCGACAAGTACCGTCAGTGCCTAACGGGGAACTGTCGTCTCGCCCTCCAGTCGCCACACAGAGGGGATCAGCTGGTGCAATGCAGCCGACTGCTACCAGGTATACAAACAAGCAGCAGAATAGTTCTCGCAATCCTGTCTGGGGGCGTACGCGGTGTTAAACTGTAGTATAAACCCATGTGTAATATTCTCAGGGGACAGCATCAATTCATCAGCCCAAGAACGGCCTTGCACTGGTGGGGCGAGCCTTAGCCTCGCCCTCTGACTTTGAGCACGCTCCTTCGGGGGATTTTTTGTGAGTTTGTTGGTTCATTCTACGGATAAACATCATCTTCACGCATTTTGCAGAGTACACGAGAAATTAAGCTGTGATTTCACGAAGACGTGCACCTACCGACACCAAAAGCATCAGTCCCACCCTCCCCGTTCCAGTCCCTTGGTGAGACAGGTTAAACCAGCCCGATCGAGGCTAAAACTAACAAGTCCAGGAAAATCGCGCGGAACAGCCCCCAGGATGGCGCTCCACAAACGGCAGCTCAAATAATACACTGTCTAGTTCCGCGGCACACGCGGTTTTGAGTTTTCCTTTTCCCTCAGATTAAAAAAATTAATATTTATTTAGCCGCACACTTAAAATGGCTTAGGAAGACCGACCGATTAAAATGGCACCTTCTTAAAACACAAAAGCAACAAGCAGGAAACGTGATTCCTTTTCTCTTTTATTGATACTGCCAATGTGACTACCTTTACGCAGGCAGGTTGCTTTCCTACATTAAACGCTTTTTTATTAATTCGGAAGTAACGTTTGGCCCTCTGTGCCTCCCTAAGGTTATCCCACTGACACAGTTACACTTTTAAGAAGTTTCCGCATTTTCTCTTTACGATTTGCCCCCTCCCGGATCTGTGTAAAGGTTACATGGCAAGAATACATGCATATGCTGTTAAATGGAGACCAATCCACCACTAAAAGGTAACGCACATAAAACATAATACAGTACTTCGACATCATTTCAAATAAATACCCACATACAAATGTAGTAATTTTAAATGCAACAATATTTCTTATGAATCAATACTGTAACAGAAGATGAAAATATAAGTCCCCACATCTAGGAATAATAATAATAATAATAATGCTTTTTTCCAGCAAACAGAAATCTTTTCTCCCCCGCTGTCAATATTATTTCAATTTGTACTTTTTTTGTGAGGGGTGGAAAGGCTCCCCCCCGACAAGTACCAATTTAATCATTCCTGTGAGCCTCAACAAACAGCAGAGAGATGGGTACGGCTTGCTGATGCGCTGCTCCGTTTCTGTTTCCTGAAATTACAGTGATTAGATACAACATGCAAGAGAAGACACCCACGTTTTGTTGTTCACGTTTGCAAACAAGACTATGGTTAACTGCATCCACCACCTTACAAAGCTAACGTGACGTCAACGCTCCCGATGCGTCCTCTGTACGGTTACCGCAGACGTGTTAATACACCTTGCTCATTTCTCCAACGCGAGCCCGTTTGGTTCCCAAAGCGTATTCGGGTTCGTTTAAGGTTTGTTGTTGGTTTGGGTTTTTTTGTTTGGTTTTTTTTTTTTTTTTCCTCTCTCTATAGCCCTGAATTTGCGAGGATTTGCACGATGAAATATCATTGACTAACAGAGTTTTTTACAATTCCTTGAATATATAATCTCTATAGTAAGACCACCCATTAAAAATGTGCGAAAGGGGAGTTCACTTTGCACTTATTGCTCCGCGTCTTGACGAAATTCCAAACCAGCCATTCCGTTTCTCCTCAGTCACCGAGCTCAGACTAAGCTGTTCTATGAGTCTCCCTTAAAATGATTAAAGGCACTACTGGCAATAATTAACGACAGAAAGGTGCTGATATCTAACACCCTACCATTGACAACTTGAGAATTTTTCTTTCTACATGTACCATAATTTGGCACAATAAAACGAAAAGGTAACAAAACAATTCCAATTTGGAATTTAACTGGTATAGTTGTATAAAATTCTGTTAATCAATAATACTTCAACTTCCTAAAACCCAGGAATTCTGGCATTTATAGGTAATACTACTTATTTATTATTTTTCAAGTGCCTATTACTGTTTTAACCAGAGCAAAGTCAAGTTTTCTTCTTGTTACATTGAACTATTCCTAAGAATAATAATACAGTATGAAAAAAACCCCAGAATTTGAATACCCTGGATTTCTTAATGAACATGGCAGTTAAAAAAAAAAAAAGTCAGTAATTTGAACATATAAAGCTTAACGTTTTATAATAATAATAATAAAAAAAAGCTGCTGAAGCACAGCACACAGTTAACAGAGCTCCTGTTTTTCGTTGAAAACCTTTTCTAATCACAATCTAGAGCCCCCCCACGCCCCCCAAATCTCTGCCACACGCTGATGTAGAATCCAAAAATCACAAGCCCGAATCGGAGAGAGACCCACGAGCACAAACTACTGCATTTGTATAAACTCTTCTACATAAGGAATTAAAGAAGCTAGAGGAAAATATCAAAATATCAAAAGTGCACAGGTTTAACAATGACATAAAAAAAAAAAATGAGCGTATGCAATGAAATAAGGAATTCCCCCTTCCGAACATTTCTAGTAGATCATGAACTAATGTGGTGATTATTACATTTGAAGTAGGTTTCTTCAGCACTTGTAAGTTTTCTTACTGCAGCAGCACTTACAGGTAAAGCTTGTTTGTTTTATAGCTTCAGACATAAAAGTTTCAGGTAGTATATAGGAAAAGGTGTTTTCAAAAGTTAGGATCAGGTCAGTGGTTTCATTCTTTGTGCAATGGGCTACCACTTTTAACCACCATGAAAGAGGCTAAGAAATGCTGTTGCACTGTTGTAAAGGCCTTCTCCAGGGACTACTCTACAGCTGAAAAATGGAAAAAATAAAATAGCATTAGAAAAAAAAAATAAAAATAAAAATCAGCGTTCATGTCTCGATTAAAGAACTTAAAATAACGTGCTGCAAAAGCAGGTTAGTCGGTTGAGGGTGTCTGTTAGGTTACTGGGGTAGAAGCAGCCACTTTAGCTCACAGACGCTTTCCAAGCCGGTGAAATGGTGCTTTCCGGGTTTAGCCCGGAAGCAACAGCTTTGCAGAAAGTTTCTTACAAGTACTGAATGAAGCTTTGCCGCTCGAGCACAAGTGAACCACAAGGAATGTGCAAGAAACATTTTCAGCGGAGCTTTAGGTTCTTCAGAAACATGCGGGTCAGGAGATCATGCGGGCCAATGCAGAGAAAAGCGCTCGGAAGAAGAGCCCGCTTCCAGAGGTAGGTGACGGCTTAAGGAATTCTCCATGCTTTATCCCGACCCATTGAAAGGGATATGAAAGACTTACAGCAAACGTACATTTCAAGAAATTGCTAATCGTCAATTACAAGACTCAACCTGAAATTTTGTCTAAAAATACAAACAGCAGGATCAAGTCACCTTGCCACCATTTGTCATTTCTTTTTGGAACAGGTGCTAAAATAACTTAAACCACAGCCTTGACAAGCTCAAACAGCAGTCAGGTTTCTTGGCTTTTTTGTTTTTTTTTTTAAAGACCCAGAGAAACGAATGAAGATGGAAATGACTACTAAGACTACGGGGCCAACAGCAAAATTGTTCATACTTGGAACTGGAAGCGCGAGGCAAGACTGACAGTGACAGTCACTGGCTGCTGACACGGACATCTTTCTATCAGGTTCCAGTTAATGTGAAAAAAACCCTAACGACGCGTTCAATTAGTTTCTCCAATTTACCTTTTTCCCATCGGTACTTTGCAAAAGTACTGCCATTAGAGACGTGGAAGCAGCGAAAACTGCATTAAAGCTCCCTACCATAGCGGAAGCAGAGCCGTGACCCTTTCCATCGGTGCAAAGAAAGTCAGCACTCAAATGCCCGCTTTTACGAGTTATTTTTAAACGACACTTAATGCAGGACTGAGAAGAATAAAGGCCTTTTGGAAGATTGTGCAGCAACGAAGTGAAAGCAGGGTTGAAAAAAGTGAAAAGCTGTCTCGCTTCTGAAGTCTCAAACCTGCTATTTAGCAATATTAAAGCTCAAATTCAGGAGAATTCAGTGTTTTTTAAAAAAAAAAAAAAAAAAAGTAACAATAGACGCACAGGGCCTAGTTTCTAAAGCCAGAATTGCTATGTGCTTAAACTTCTCAAACGCTGATGTTTGAGCAACGTGTTAAGACTGAAATCGCTTGGGGTTTGGGTTTGTGTTTTTTTTTTTTTCTTCCCCTTCCTCTCAGGACGGGCAAACGCAATTCTGGCATTGGGCTGTGGCATTTCGGTGTTTCCCGGCTTCGCAGCAAGGTTTCTACAGCTCCGTTTGCTTCAAGACTTGCTGTATGAATTTAGGAGCCTCTGCCCTCCACACACACCACCACCTCCCCCCCCGACCCGCCGCCTACTATCTGGGAAGCCAAAACCCCACGTGTTTTCCCCTCCCTGGGCAAACGAGCTGCTCCGTATTACCTCGTATTAGTACTGGGAGGTCTCCTGACTGCTTACAGGCAGAGCGGCCATGCGCGGAAGCAAGCTGCTGACGGCAGTGAGATGAGGCAGTACCGCGCCAGGAATATTAGAATGGCTTCAGGAAACGCCGCTATCGAGCGGACAACTGCGCAGCCTCGCATTGCTTTTAGTAACGCTATCGGCATACAAAATTATTCGACGGAGTACAAAACGAACAGGGCTTTACATTAAAAGAAAAGTTTGAGGCGAGGCACTTTGACACTCCGGTTTAAAGAAAAAAGCGTGCCTTCTTGTGCTCGCTCCACAGGTCTTCCGCAATTTTAGAAACGACTTTTTCAATCTTTTTCTCTTATATAGGCACCAATTCTGAAGTACACTTTCATATTCTCAAACACATTGTAATTAAGCGGCTAAAAAGGCCCCTTAGAAGTTCAGTAGCAGACAAAAGGTTTGTTTTTAAAGATTAATACGTATACTAGGCTACTTCATAAGTCATTATCAGCAGGATGATCTGGTTCGATTTCCTCTGCCTATAATGTAGAGCCCTGTGAAACATGTGCTTGCATAAGGAATGCAATATCTTTTGTCTCTTTAAAAAAAAAAAAAAATAAAATAAAAAAACCGATCAGAGCTCTGAAATACTACCCTATTTAGCTTAATACTGAAAGCCGAGAAAAACTTTTTTGTGACTGACAATACTAGACCACAGTCACATTAATTCTACACATACACGTTGTGTGGTTACAGCAATATATAAAACAAGTTCTTTGCAAAGCGTTACGCTTGCAAGGAGCAACACGAGACCACAAAGATCCTTTCAGGACGTGACGCTTTCCCACAGCATAACTTCTTACAGTGGAACCGTCCACCAGGTAGGGTCCCAAATCTTAAAATTTTAAAGTTTTATAGCAGGCGGGGTAAATATTGCATATTTTTAATATAAACGTGCAAGTTTTTTCTGGTTCACCCTCTGAAGAGAGGGAAGCAGAGTGTAAAGAAGGTACCCTACCGAGTTTTTTTTCCTAGCTTTTATCACCTATAAAAGCTTTAGGACTTTGGTCAGTGGTGATACGACAGCAACTTCTTCATGCCTGCCACAACAGGCAGATTCATTAATTTTGGTTCCAGTTTCCAAATGCTCTGCATTTTCGAGACACGCCTCTAATTTTAACATTTGCTTTTCACCACTTCTGAAGCCACGATAACACGGAAGGCTTTCTGTTACTGCCCGTGAAAGCATTGATCGAAGCATGCTGCAACCCTGGAGGAAGGATCACATTTGTGCTATACGAACTACAGTTAGTAGCACCAGATATACCATACCAGGTGTACTCTCTTAACACTTACCATAAACAGCAAAACCCATACATGTTAATTGTGGAAAAAGCTAATTCCTTTCCACTATTAACTTGTTAATAGCATCCCCATACTTACGAATGAGTTACAGTTAAGACCACCATAATACAATTTGTATTACCTGGTTCGACGACATACTAGTACAAGTCAACTCACTGCGACATTAGATAGTGGGGATTTGCGCTGACAGTTACAGCATAAAATAAGATGCGTAATACGATTTTTCTACACGCCTGTCCTAGTCACAATAGATTTTGTACTTCTCGCTACAAAACACCTGGTTGTTAAGGACAGATCCTTCAGGCCTGTCTCCGCAGGACCGAATGTGACTTACGCTAGGGTTACTGCTCTTGGCTTTGGAAGCAGATTTTGTGCGCACCCTTTTGGACTGCTCATGGTCTAGCTCCAAATGTTCCAGGCGCTGGGTCAGTGCCAGTTTCTGCTGGATAGCCATCCGAAGCAAGGAGTTCAGAGTCTTCTTCTCGTCCTCAGCCGCTGCGAGCTGCCGCTGCATTTCATCCAACTGCGTGACGTATTCGTCACATCTGCAATGAAATACATCAATCTTTAGCAATCCTAGTTCCACCTATAAAACATGGATCCCTTGTGTCCGGCCGATATCAGCAGAGCGATAGCTTTGCAGGTGCTTGCATACACACTCTTTTAAACAGGAACTTCAACCAAACCTGTAGGAAGATCACAATTACTTTTCACTGGGGTTCCCACAACCCCACACTCGGCACTTCCTTTCACGCCTTTCGAGATGTAGTGCAATGAACAGCATCATAGAATCGCTGAGGTTGGAAGGGACCTTT
>VXBH01007351.1:162566-173420 GCA_013400035.1 Rynchops niger
AAGGCAAGGAAAAAAAAAAACAACCACAGAGTTTTATTTTTGAATACACGTGGCGATTAAGCAATAACCCAGAAATATTCATATAAAACCTATGTGAACTACAACCACAATGCAGCTTAGCAAACCAGAAGGTTCTGAGTTTAGGGCCACTACGTGAGCCGCGCAAGGCTGGTCCCATCACCACTTTACCTCTTTTTTTTGCTTTCTTTTCTACCCGTGCCTCCAACCTGATTCCTCCGAAGCTCCACGAACCAGGGGAACGTCCGGACAACGTTACCAATTCCTTGAGGAATGTAATGCCATTGCTTCAGCCAAACGTGACCCGGCACTGGGGTGACCTGTCCCCCTTACCCTTGTTTCATTCTCAGTATTACTCTGCCGAGAGATTGGGGCAAGGTGAAATTTGGGTTCCCCCCCCCCCCCCGCCCTTTCCCAGTTCCTTTCTTGCGAAACAAAAAGCGTCCGCTTTCTTTTTTTTTTGGTACAGAAGAAGAAGTTTAGCTCTAACATTTTCAGCGGAGTGAAGCTGTGTCAGGGTTGCGGTCCGGCTGCCACCAGAGGAGGACTAACCAAAGCCAGCCAAGGCAAGAGGGGCAGGTTTCTCTGCTCCCCCTGCCCCAACCAGGAACAGAAGAGATGACGAAAAGGGAACAAAACCGTTGCAGTAAAGCGGAGTAGGGGCTTCCCACAGGGTCTCACTAACATCCCTTGAACCTCTTCTCTGGACGTTTTTGGTGTCACTCAAATGCCTCTCCATCAAACAGCCAGTTGTGCCAAAACTGAGAGCTGGCTGCTAACGCAGACGAAGGCCCGTCAGAGTCTAAAAGGCAGTAAAGTCGTTTGCACGTGAGCCAAGCTATAATTAAAGCCCTGATTTTGACTCCAAAAGGTCATCACAAGTCATTATACAAGTCATTATCTCATCCAGCTTTCTGTTAGCACAGATGTCGAAAACAGCAAATGAACGTCCTTAGAAATTACAAGGCATTTGCTATAGCCTTTACTGCAGCCGTTGCGTGCACAGGTGGACCGGGATCTTCCCTCCTGCTGTCCTTCATTCCTGCTGTTCACCAGCTCCCGGTTTGATTTTCTCAAAAAAACCCCCAAACCCCCCACATTAGCCCCCCTAAGCGTGTAAGAGGACACGGCCCCCTAGCACTCCTCCGGCCTAACGCGCAGCTACTGGCAGTAGCTACGGCAGCGTATTTTTGTGGTGTGTATATCTACATTTTCGCTGCTTTGCAGATATAACACTCCTTCCCTCTCGCAGTTCCATCTGCCACGGGCTGAGCTACTTCCCAGCTGTGATATTCAATGCAAAAAAATCATTAGAAGGCCAGAAAACAAGATGTCTCCGTTTTAAAAACACCTTTGAAAGAAAATAATTGAGCTTTCATATGAAATTAGCATAAGCCTGTTGTACATTTGCACGTCCACAGTTTTAAGAGGATGGTGAACAGAAGGCTTTGATGTTGCCTCTTTTCTTAGGACTGGTAATTAACAGCAACAAAAAGAGGAGCTTAAGGAAACATCAACTAGATTTTTAAAAATAGCACCAGTTACAACAAACATCTACACAGATGAAATAATTACCCTTTAACGTTAAATAGAATGACAAGAAATACAACCTAAATCCCCTAAAACACTAGCTGAAGCCAAACTGTTGAAAAATATAACAATGGGTCATCTCATTTTCAAGAGCTGCTGAGCCCTGCTTCCCACAAATACCAGCTGTGCCTTATTTCTGGGTACCATTTTATTTAGGCTTTAGCATGTGCTATATTTAATAACATCTACAGCTAATTTCACTACTGAATGAAGATGTGTTCCAGGGAAAAAAAACCAAACAAACCACCTAACGTAGCCAAAATGCTCTTGGGTGTAATTACACTTGCCCTCCCTCCTGTGCAATCAGCGTGAGGACCCTGTGACACTTCCAAGGAAGCGAGACAGATGCGACTGAAGGAGGCCTCTTGAGAGATGCATCAACTACTTTAACTTCCACCTGGAGAGAGTAAATTGTCAACCTACGTGAGAAATTAAGACATGGAGGATTAAAATCATTTTGTTAAAGCCGGGAAACACACTAGCAGTGAAGCAGTTAAAACGACACGTAAATGAGCGCCGACTGCATTCGGCTATAAGGGATATTAGCCACCTGCTATTTCAAACCCAATCTTTATATTAGTGATTAGTGTTAAAGGCTGAATTTTAACACCTTCCCCCCACCTTCCATTTGTCCCAACCCCTGGTGAGAACCAGCTCATCTACAGAGAAAGCAACAATTATCTATTAGCAAAGGAGAAACGTTGGGAAGAAGATTATGTCAGGAATAGAGAGACCTGGACAGGCTGGAGAGCTGGGCAGAGAGGAACCTTATGAAATTCAACCAGGGCAAGTGCAGGGTGCTGCCCCTGGGGAGGAATAACCCCCCACACCAGGACAGGTTGGGGGTGACCTGCTGGAGAGCAGCTCTGTGGAAAGAGACCTGGGAGTCCTGGGGGACAACGGGATGACCATGAGCCAGCAATGGGCCCTCGTGGCCAAGAAGGCCAGTGCCATCCTGGGGGGCATCAAGAAGAGCGTGGCCAGCAGGTGGAGGGAGGTCATCCTCCCCCTCTGCTCTGCCCTGAGGAGGCCGCACCTGGAGCGCTGGGTCCAGTTCTGGGCTCCCCGGGTCAAGAGGGACAGGGAACTGCTGGAGAGGGGACAGCAAAGGGCTGCCAAGATGCTGAGGGGACTGGAACATCTCTCTGATGAAGAAAGGCTGAGGGATTTGGGTCTCTTCAGTCTGGAAAAGAGACGGCTGAGGGGGGACCTTATCAACACTTATAGATACTGAAAGGGGGGGTGTCAGGAGGATGGGGCCAGGCTCTTCTCAGTGGTGCCCGGGGACAGGACAAGGGGTAACGGGCACAAACTTGAGCATGGGAAGTTCCACCTGAACACGAGGAGGAACTTCTTTGCTGTGAGGGTGGCCGAGCCCTGGCACAGGCTGCCCAGAGAGGTGGGGGGGTCTCCGTCTCTGGAGACATCCCAACCCCGCCTGGACGCGTTCCTGTGCCCCCTGCTGTGGGTGACCCTGCTCTGGCAGGGGGTGGGACGGGATGATCTCCAGGGGTCCCTGCCAACCCTATGATTCTGTGACTCTGTGAATGAAGCTACTGAATTTCCCCTCACACGGTGGCCTTCCACCTGTGTTGTGTGGCAACCACAGACGAGGCCCACGATGCACCGCAGAGCTGTGCTCCTCAGCACCAAGGGCAGGATTGAGAGCCAGGCCATACGCCATTTGTACTTTTAAGTGGAAGAACACGGAATGTTGTCAGTGGGGACTGACAGCAGAAGACAGGCATGCCTTCAGAAACCACATCATAACTATTGTCTCACGCAATCTGAGCTGGTCTCCTCTGAAGGAACTCGCGTTGGATGGTTTCACATATCCACAAAACCAAATGCACTTGCTTTTTAAAAAGCTGTTGAGGTGGCAGTATTGAAACGCTTAGTCCCAGCCCCAGGCAGGCGAGTTTGCCCTGTGTCCTGTGCAAGCGCGGCCGCAGCAGAGCTCGCACGGCCCCGGCTGCAGGACCAAGCCCTCGCCAGGTCAGCATCCCAGAGGCAGTTTTAGAACATAATCTAAGCCCGTTTCTTGCCTTGGTTTGCACGGTTGTAAACTGGGCAGATCCAAACTCCGGTAACGCGTTCTTCAAGAATTCCTGAAGAACAAAATAAAGCACAAATCCTGAAGAAGGCAGAAGAAAGGACACCCCCGAGTTCGGCAGTTTACCATTACAGATGAGCAAGTTCAAGGGAGAATCTAGGGAAACCCTAGCCAATTGCTAATTTGTAATTGCTTCCTCAATACCTTGCGCCGAAAGCTCATCTGAGTCGTGTATTTGAAAGGAATTAACGCCGTGGCCTTTTTTTGTATAAATCATTGTGATTTTCACTAAGAACACAGAACAGTTTATAACTAGCTGTAGTTTTCCAGAATATTTATGATCAGCCATGTGTAATCAATGCCCATTAGTAAGAGCTATTAAAGAAAGTAATCAGACCACGAATCTCTCTTGTAGTTTGAAACGTACGGGAAGAATTATCTCCTGCACTGAGAGGGAACAGTCAGCCCCACGCTGCTGGACACTACAGCTCTTCTAAATTTCCACCGATAAAAATTCTGACAGAGAGATCATAAACTTCTACAGCAAATTCCCTCTTCCTAGAATTCAAAAGAAAACTCTTTTTTTTTTTTTTTTTTTTATATTTAAAGGTTGAAATTAACAATCCTATGCCACTAGATTAGGAGCAATCATGAAGCTGGCACACAGGCGGGACATTTTCCCCAGTTCTTCCCCAAAGGGGACGGCAAGGGATGGAGGAGCTAATCCCGAACTCTCCAGCCCTCTCTACCCTATACCGCTGAAGCTGCGCACGTGCTTTGCTTTTGGGCACTGACACCTCTTATTAACGCCGAAGGAAACCACGACTTGCCTATCTAAAAGACTACAGAGACACGTAACTGCTGCTGCAGTAGTCTCCCAAACGAGGTATTTTGAAGTGACTCACTTTTCATTTCGATTAAAACCAAAAGGGGAGACAAGCTACGTAACAAGAGCTGTTACTGTCTTTAGTCTGAATATTTCTCCAGCACCGCAGGAACACCTCCTGTGCTTTACTCTCCCTAACGGCCGGCGTTCAAACAAAGCACGCAGGAATTGGTGTGGACACGGCTACCGCGAAAAATATCTGGGAAAAGAGTGTGAACTCATTGTTGCAACCCAGGCCCAGCGCCTGTCTACGAGGGGCACCTTCACCAAGGTTGAGTCTCAATGTTCCAGCATTGCTTCTAGTAAACGTTTCAATTGCCAGGCACGTTTAGAGTCCAGAGCAGGCACATCGGTGTTAAAAATACGACTAAGGCCCAAGGCATTTTTTCAGCATGTCCACAGGAGAGTCAAATGCCTCCGTCCTGCCTGGACGTCTCCCTGCTTTCACGTGGGTGCTGGCAGCCCAGACATTTCTCTCTCCAGACATCATTCATCACCTGTAGATCTAGCACCAGGAATAGGAGGCAAATACCGTTACTCCTGTCTGGGAATCCCATTCTGGAAATTTTCAAAGTCACATTTTCTGTGTCTGGCTCTTCTGAGCATTTATCCTATGGGATATTTTTAGAGACGTTGAATACTTCTACTGTGTGGAGTCCAGTATGAAGACCCTTTGGCTACAGTTCTCAATCCCGTAAGGACTGCACTGGTCTTTGCATGAGTTTAAACTCCTTTATATTCTGCAGGCCTTTGATGTCCATGAACACAAGAATATTTTCCCAAATGCTTTGGATACTTGGAAAACTGACAGAGCTTGTGTGACTGAACTGACACGTGTATTCAATTGAAACACTTTTTCTCCGTCAACGGACAATAGCTAGCTGCTAGTTTCTTGTGTGTAATCATGATTTTGTTTCTTTATCACAAGCACTATCTTGTAATTTAATCTCCTGTTACATGCCATCAGGCTTGCCAGCATGTTCTAACACTTGCCGCTTGTCCCCTTGCTGACTTCTTGCAGAGTTTGCCTCTCCCTTTATTTACAATTTATGAAACACTGGAACATGCGGAGACCCATGATTTACATCCAGGCATATTTGTTCTCTGCTTTTCAAAGCCTTCTGCTTCTGCTGTATTTGTTAATTACTGTTCTATGTTTCTTTTAGAGCGGTGAGAAATGCCTGTTCTCTTTCTATCCTTGCTTGTTCTCAGGCTCTGGAAAAGAAACCAAAAATACATGAGCAGCACAGTTGAGAAACGGGTGTCTTTAATCGTAGGAGTAAAGATGTAGCCTACGTCACGTCTCAGCCTGTTCTTCAGGATTTATTATACAACTTCATAGAGTTTTTTGGTTTTGCTGCCTGACCCTGAGCACATAAGGCAGCGAGGAGCCAGCGTGGATGGTTTTAGCGTGCTTTGCTCCCTCCACCGCAAGAGTTTGCCTGTAACCTGTCACTCAGGAGGTACTTCTAGAGAGAAGCTATTACAGTATCTTCCCCCGAGTGCACGTAGCACTTAACATGCAGGTTGAGGAGACAAGAGACTTCGAGGCTATATCAAAAGACAGAAAAACAGCAGAAGAAAAAACAGAGGTAAGAGAAAGGTGAAAAACCACGTCGTACTTTCACCGTGTGTGGCTTCTCCCATTTTTTTTTATATTTAGTAGAATTTTTGGAAGGATGCTTACTCAAATTCTAGCAAATCAAAGGCAAGGAACAGAGTAGCATAACAAAAAAAAAAAAAAAATAACCTTTGCTTTTTAAAATGCAAAATTGTGGTTTAAACTCTCAATCCGTGACAAGCGTTTCTTAGTACATTCTTTTCCTGGCTGTGAAGTGATGGCCACATCGGTGTCCTGCTCGTCATCTACCCATCCTTTAAGGACTTTGACTTGAACTGGCAGTTGATGAATCTGCGTACCTGTGCTTCATTATCCCGTGCGGTGTGCTCTGGAAATTGCAGATTCAGAAGTGTTCTCCAAACAACTAGCAGAAACCTACAGTCTTCTAACTCCCTCCTTCCTTACTGAAAAATTAAGCCAAACAAGCCTTGTGCTTAAATTCCAAGCTGGGTTGTTCTCCTATGTTTTGATATAATATTTTTCCCCTCCCGAAATCAATTTTAAGAAACCTGGGCTCTAATGCGCTTGCAAGTTTGAATGACAAATTGCTTACAGGCAGTCTAGAAACATACCATGACCTACAAGACAAGGAAACCGTGCTTCCCTCCCACCCAGATAATTAGAAAACGGGACACATTCACTTCAAGTTCTCTCGAAGCACTCGGGAGAAGCTCTTTGTCTAGCAAAGAAAGGGGTCAGTCTTTCTTCTGACAATATTTTAGAGGAAGATTAATTAATTTATCTCAAATTTGCTACTAGCCCCGCCTCCTCGCACTTAAGTAGGGATTTCTATTGTTCTCTGTGTGTGTGTGTGTGTGTATATATATATATATATATATGTTAACTCCTTCAATTTTCTTAACCCACTAAATGAGAGTTAAAAAAAAAAAATTAAGCCTACCATAAAATATTTTTGGAGGTTAAATATTTTTGCCAGGAAAAAACAGTAGCAGCTCCTGGCTCTCTGTTCTCCCTGCGCACCACTTTGAAGTGACCTGAACACCACCAGTGGTATCTACCTCTAGCCTGGGAACTCCCGTTCTCACTCACTTCTTTTTCCTTACTTGGTGCTGTTAACACAGGGCATTGGTCACATCGAACTCAATAAATACTCAATAAACACTTCAAAAATGGCCCCTTGATTCATATATCATATGGCCTTCATATTAAGGCCAAGTGCAAGGTCCTACACTTGGGTGGGGACAACCCTTGTTATCAATACAGGCTGGGGGTTGAAGTGACAGAGAGCAGCCCTGCGGAAAAGAACTTGGGGGTCCTGGTGGACAAAAAGCCGGACATGAGCCACCAATGTATGCTTGCAGCCCAGAAGGTCAATGGCATCCTGGGCTGCATCAAAAGAACCGTGGCCAGCAGATCCAGAGAGGGGATTCTGCCCCTCTGCTCTGCTCTGGTGAGACCCCACCTGGAGTGCTGCGTCCAGCTCTGGAGCCCTCGGCATAGGAAGGACACGGAGCTGTTGTAGCGGGGCCAGAGGAGGCCACGGAGATGCTCCGAGGGCTGGAGAAACTCTGCCGTGAGGACAGGCTGAGAGAGCTGGGGGGGTTCAGCCTGGAGAAGAGAAGGCTCCGGAGAGACCTTCCAGCCCCTTCCAGTCCCTGAAGGGGGCCACAGGAGAGATGGGGGGGGGCTGTTGGCAAGGGCAAGTAGCAATAGGACGAGGGGCAATGGTTTAAACTAGAGCAGGGTGGGTTTAGATTAGACGTTAGGATGAAGTTCTTTCTACTGAGGGAGGTGAGACACTGGCCCAGGTTGCCCGGAGAGGGGGTGGAGGCCCCATCCCTGGAGACATCCAAGGCCAGGCTGGATGAGGCTCTGAGCGACCTGCTCCAGTTGAAGATGTCCCTGCTCACTGCAGGGGGGTTGGACTGGGTGGCCTTTAGAGGTCCCTTCCAGCCCAACACGTTCTATGACTCTATATACTTAAACAAAGACCTAAGTGAAATGAGTTAACTGGAAGTATGTGCTCTTTATCCTTTTTTTTGTTACAGAGATGCAGTTAAAACTCAGAGACAGTTCAAACTCTGAGAGTAAGCGTTGCATTTTAAAAGACTTATTCTGCTTTTTGGAAATTTCCATTGAAGATGATATTTGAAAACAAACTAGTTATTAGTTTATAACTGTCCAAGGTAAAAATTTCTAACACGAATGGTTTGCGTGAAGCTGCGTGTTCTTTTGACAATTTGCAAGGATTTATTCTTTAAAATACAGAACATTCCCACCCCATACATTACTGCAGTTCAATGTTGCAAGGGTGCATTAAAAATGACTGCTTTCTTTACAATGTTCAATCTCATCACGTGAATCTGTTTTAAATTCCTAAGTACATACATCCATAACCCCCTCAAAAGAGTAACCACAGTAGTGCATTTTGTACGATGAATTTCGAGAAGGATTATTTTGGGGATATACTCTTTCAAACAGCTGCTCCACATAGCAGGTAAAGTCCAGGAGCCAGATGGTACCCATACAGAGGAAGAAGTACCACTTCACACCTTGTCATCAAGCTGAAGGCTGCACCCTAACGAACATTTGCTGCACCACCATCAGGCCTTGGTTTTTTACATTTTGCAGCCCCCAAGCTGCATGTTAGCAAATGCAAACCTACCTGGCAAAGTAAAACAAAAAAAAAAAAAGACGTTCAGCTTCTCTTTGGACATTAAACGGAGAAGTGATTGCCTCTTTTTTTTTTTTTTTCTGGTGAAGAGGGAACTTACTAATGAAACATCAAAATGTTTGATTGTAATACAGTGTTACATGAATACCTGTTACAGTCTATAATTAAGCAGATAAATTCCATTTTCGGCTCTACAGGGCAGATTTCAATCTGGCTTCCAGTCTGTTTCTACATCCAACAGGGATGTGTGTGCTGATTAAGAAAATCTGGACTTTAGCAGGACAGCTATTGCACGTACGTCTACAGTACGTTATGCATATCTTGATGTATTCCTTTGTACGACAGCGTAATTTGAGGCGTACGGCGTTGTTCAGAGTGCTGCGGCAGCCCCTCAGGGCTGGAAGCCGTTCGTCTGTGCTTTGCAAGCCTTCCTTTGTCTCCAGGCTGAGGTCTTACTGTATTTTCACTACTTATTAAAAATAGCCGGTAGCATTGTCAAATTAGTGGGGCTAACCTACTTTAAAAAGGAAATTAGGTCAGTTACTATATTCACGCCCAGCCTTCGGCTCTCTTGCATCCTACAAGATGGGCAGCGGCCTGCGGGAAGCGCAGAGCTGCGTGCAGCAGTCTGCTTCACCCCACGCCGAAACACCCACAGCCAGGTCACGGCCCCAGCGCATGTCATTCGCCTCTGCTGATGCAAACCCCTTGGCCAGCGGCGGAACACAGCTCTGTAAAGAGGTGCTCCATTAGCAGCCTGTTCGCGACGGTGAAGACAAACTGCACGGTTAACATTTTTCTGATATTTTGAAACGCACCGAAAAAAATCCGACTCCACAAGATTTTTTTTTTTTTTTTGAGGGTATCCTCACCGAAGCACCTCGGATCACCCCTTCCAAACCTACCTTGCCTGAAACAGCGACGGAGGCGAAGCAGCCCCTGCCCGAGGAACGCGCTCAGCCGGCCACCGAGGTGCTAATCCTCTCCGACCAGGGATCGGGGGGAGAGGGTCGACTGTACCCTACTGTCAAGACCTACAGGTCCTGAGAGCGAGCGCGGCATCTCAAACACCGGGCACGCTGGGAGAAAGCAGCGATTCTTCACACTCTGCGCAACTGTCCCAGGCTAGATGCCAAGTATAANAGCATAAGCTCATAAATTACCATTTCTCATTCAGGCAGGAGAGTCGGTTGTGCATCCCCAACCAGGGCTTGCTCCTGCCTCCGACCCACAACTCCGCCTCCAGGACGGAGATCTTCAGTCTGTTGCTTTCAGAAAAAACTTTTATTCTGCCTCCCACTTCCCCGTGCCAAGGGATCCTCATTATTGCCTTCCCAGTAAAGGGACGAGACTGATCTCTAGACACGCAGAGAAAGGCAGAGAGAGAGTCACCCCGCTGGTAATTCCTCCTCTCCAAACCAGTTCACAGTCGCTCCCTCACTTTCTCACTGAGGCAGGAAAACACACTGTCACGACGTGTAATTTAGACTGCTAGCTATCTGTATCTAGGAAAAACAACTGAAAGTTAACAGTATGCTTTTCCCCTTTCCTCTCAGCTTCAGGCTCACCCACGACTAACAGAGCGACTGCAATTTCTGCATATTAATTACACTCCAGAAAAGGAGACAGAAAGGCAAGGAAGCAGGACAAATCCACAGTGTACAGGGCATTCCTTTCTCTGGCATAGCGAGCTGCCACGATTCAACCTTTAGCACTCCTCGGTATCCATTCCTCCTTTCCACGCTTACCCACGTGCCCAGTTGTTGCTGAGAAGGGCTGAATCACCAGGAACTGGTTACTGAAGGAACATGAGAGCTGCTGCAGAACCACCCTCACAAAAGACCATTCAGAAAAGCCTCAGGAATTCTCAGAAGCACCCTCATGATTCCTTTACTCTGGTACTTTTTAGCAGATGACAAAAAGAAAACCTTTTCTGGGATTTTTTTTTTTTTTTTTTAAGCGTCCAAGAGAAGGCCGAGAACAAAGCAGCATACCCCACGTACGGGCTCCCCCGTCCCCCCTGGGGCAGCTTAAAAGCAAGTGCTTCGGTT
>VXBH01007351.1:174012-194300 GCA_013400035.1 Rynchops niger
AAAAAACCCTTTTTTGGTTTTTTTTTTTTTTTTTTTTTTTTTTTTTTTTTAAGCGTCCAAGAGAAGGCCGAGAACAAAGCAGCATACCCCACGTACGGGCTCCCCCGTCCCCGCTGGGGCAGCTTAAAAGCAAGTGTCTCGGTTACATTAAATGGCATCCTTAATCTCTCTTCTCCGTCTTCTTTAAGCGACACAAGAAATACACGGGCAAAGGAACATCGCCAGGGCTGCCCCTGCGAATCCCACCAAGCCTGAACTGACAGCTTTTTAGACAACAGCTTTTTCTTTTCCTGTTTTCCAGGATTATCTCCGCGCAGGAGCCAACTGAACGTTCCTTAGCTGTGAGGCAGGCCTGGGTTTTCTAACACGATGTTGCTGCCTCAACTCGCCTCAGAAGAAACGCAGAGACTCCGAGGAGAAATCAATGGCAGCAGCAGTAAGCAACATGCAGATCAAAATAGCATTTATCACTTCGCTGGCACGTGTCGTGCCAGCAGGTATTTTCGTCCGTTAACACCACCAAGCACAGCGACGAAGCAGAAGCAAGTTCCAAAGACATATGCAACCCAAATCGGCTCGCACAAGGAAATGAAACGACAGGTGCCAGCTGCACAGTGGACAACCTAAGAATAATAATGTCTGCAACACCTTTTACCTTTTTCCTGGATCGTTACAGGTCAAGCAGAGTCACATCTTCGTTGTGTAACCAACGCTCACTTTTGCGCTGATAAATGTCACTCTTCAGAGAGTTAACGGCTTCTAAAGCACCAGAGAGAGTCTCGCACCCGAATTAAATAAAGACCACTGCAACAACTTCTTGGTTCGTGGCAACATACTACATCCCTGGCATTTTCCTCATCAGTTGGAACATATCGCAGCCAAACACCGTAAGCAGCCAACCTGGGACAAGGCACACCCCGCCCCCACACCGCCCTCCACCCGGGCAGGCCGTTCAGCTCTTCCCGCACACACGGAACGGCATTGCACGGAGTCCGCGGGTTCTTTACCTTGTAGCAAACATTGCTCTCAGGGAAGAGAAAGTAGCGGCGTCCTCCTTCAAAGCTTTCAGCTCATTTCGCAGCTTCATCATTGTCTCCGTAACCATAGCTTTCTCATTTTCATACTTGCTTTTTAAGTTGGCAAGGGCTACCTCTGCGGTCTATTGTTTACCAAGAAGAAGAGAAACGTACCAGTTAATGAAATTCTCCTTAAAGTGGCTGGCTAAGAGCTAAGAGCAGTGATTTCTAATCACTACTCACATAAGGAAACATTTACTTTGTACTGGAATGTTCAAATTCTGGTCAACTTTTCTTGTACAAATGAAATAAAATTTCATTTTTGAACACTGGAAGCAAAGCAGACACATGGGTCTCCCCCTCCCGTTAACCATGCAGCAGCATCTGGGAAGTTACAGATTATACATTTAGGGACACCCGTCTCCAACTACTGAAAGAAAACACTTTACATAAGTTTTTCTCAACACAAAGAACAAAACCGTCGATACAGCACCTCTAGATTTAAATGCTTGCCCAGTTCTCTAACCCTTACAGCGTTTTGCTGATCTTACGCTTCGGGACACCTTTATTAAAATTTGCAAAAGAAAACTCATAAGTATGTATGTATTTCGTAAACGCTGCTTTTTTTTTTTTTTTTGAAGAAAACTTCAGTTCGCATTACTTTTAACTTTAGAGGGGACACTGAAGGACGTCACGTGGTGTCTTAACGGCAGTTATTTTCGTCTGCTGCATCGCTAATGTGTATGACATGGGACAGCCCAATCCCCAAAGACTAATTTTACCTTTCACCCCTGTTATTTTGACCACGTTCTTATACTACATCCTCATCTTGGAAGGCTTTCTTTTATTTTGCAATTTGAGAGAGAAGAGTATATAAGTTTAAGAACTCTTTTAAGGGCGACTACTAGAATTCTTTCAAGTAGAAAAGATTTACCTCTTCGTTTTCGCCGTCTTACATTTAATATAAACGGAAATTTACAGCGAGGTAGTAGATTCAAGATATCTTAAGCGTAATAAAATGTCTCACGAGTACGTGCCAAGCGTGTCCGTACAGTAGGACAGCTGTGTGCCTCTAATGAAGCAACTTGCTTCAGCCTCGGACCAAACAAGTCTCAGCAACAAAAGCCCCGCTGAGCTGAGGGTATAGGCAGCGTGACCTCACAGCCAAATTCCCTCGTGTTTATGAATTAGCTCATAACCTTCACGCCTCTAAGACCTGGTTACCTGTTTGTTGGCCTTCAGCACAGTTCTCAGAGTTGCTATTTGTTCTCTCTTGGTGCTCAGCAGGGACTTGAGCTTCAGGATTTCTTCCATGAGAGCTTCCTTGTCTTTGTCCACCACTGGCCCAAGTTCTTGAGTGGCAACACGCTGTCTGGACAATTCGGTGGTTCTGTCCACAGCAGCTTGCAGGTGTTTGATCTGATCCCGGATTATAGCGATCAAGTTGTAGATGTTCATTGGTTCCTTCCGAGGATCTGACACAGGAGACGGCAACGATGACACTGGAGATGGGCTGCTGTCACCGCTTCCGCTCTCTGCCTTCCCTAGCTCTATAGTCAACAGCCCTTTAGAAAGGAGAATGGGAGACCTTCTTCCCTTGGTCTCTGGGCTACTGCGTCCACCTTTACCTTCCTTGTAGTAATCCAGCATCACTCTGTTTGGAGTTTCATTGTTGCACATGCAGACGTGGTGGTATAAATTGGCCAGTTCTTCACTGAAGGTGACTAGTTCATCTTGGGCCACACTGAGGCTGCCCTGTGTTTCGCCGGCAACATCGCTGACTTTCTTCAGCTCCTTCTCCAATCTGGCCACCTGTTCTCTATCATGCCTACTGGATTTTTCTAGCGAGGTGATCTTTTCGGTGAGAGCTTGGCTCTCAGTCTCATACCTGCTCTTCTCTTCCTCATACTTAGACTCACATTCTTTGTATTTGGCCTTAAGATTTTTAAGCTCTTCTTTTAGGTCAGTAATCTCTGCCACAGCCACTTTGTACTTGCACTCCAGGATCTCTGGCCCATTGATGTCAACTTCATAATAGTCTCCATCCTCATGACTGTCTCGGTCCTTCTCATTGTCAAGGGCAGACTGACGTTCCTTGCTGACCTGGAGCTTCTTCATTGCATTTAGGTTTTCTGTGAGTCTGCCAACTTTCTCATGCTGCTCCGAGAGGGCCCCCCGTGTATTTTCCAGCTGCTTCTGAGATTCCTGTAGCGTTGTTAACAAGTTCACCTTTTCTCTTTCCATCTGAAATGCACGAACACAGATATCTACGTAAAGGAAACTATCACTTAAATGGTTTTACTGTATGAGACGGCAACTTAGCCAAGGTCCATATGGTTACAGAAATCCGATCACTTGCACGTTATGGAAAAGACTATTAATTTATTCTAAATCTATCTCAAGCGCAGTGTTCCTTGCCAATTCTTTCTCATTTCCACTCCAAAATGCACATTTTTTTTTTTTTTTTTACACAAATTCTTCCATAGCTGATGGTCTCATTGTGAAAACATCCTTTCAGCTGAAGATAAGCTGAAGTTTACTGTCATGTTGCAAATAATCAAGTAAATATTAGAAAACATGCAGCTAGTCCACGGTGGAAGATTGGAGCTTCATCAAAGACTCGGAAATACTGAAACTTTTAAAGTTTCTTCTCCGAAAGGTCTTATTTTGAAAAAATACAGCATTGCCCTCCCCGCCCCCCCCAACCCCCCAAAGGCTTTTTCTTATAGAACATTTAAAAAAATGCTTGGCAAAATAACTTTAAAACATTTCTCTGCAACACAAACACGTACCTTGTTTCAAACTCTCCAACCCACCAGTAGCACAAATATAAGACAGAAATGCTTGGTACTGATTAAAACTTCATCTTCTTCAAACTAATTACAGAAAATAGCTATGGCGTGTAAAACTCCTTTTCGTGAAGATGACTGGAGGAACTACCCATTTTTAAACAAAATACTATCTTTCTCACTAGTGACATAAGGACGTAGACACGGCATGTACTGTGCAGAAGGTGCTCTGCAACTTTCCTCCAAACATAGGACGCGACTGCTACCTTCTTTGCATCCAAAAAAACCCCCAAACAAAAAGGAAAAGAGGAGAGCTATGGTTTTCCACTGACAAACATTGAACATCCTCAAATTCTAAATCAATCGGAGCCTTTACAAATATAGTTCATACTGTATGGTGGTCACCTGAGATATGGAAAAGACTGCAATTACAACCTGAATAAACTCTAGCAGCTGCTTGGAAGTACACAAAAACTCATTTACCTGTACAAGCTGTTGTTTCAGCTTCTGGATTTCAGAAATGTTTAATTCACTCAGAAGATCTGAAACCAGACTTGGGGCTGGAGGGAAGCTGTCATTTTTCTTGGGCGTCGATGTACTATTCTTGCCATTGCTGAGTTTGCTGAGGCAGTTTTGTTCGAATCCATTCATGATTTCATCATTATTGGGCTCTGTGGCTTCATCGCTGAACTTCAGTCCATCCAAAGAGATGTTCAGGTGGCTGTTGTACATGGAGTCGTTGATGTTCATGTAGTGAGAGAGCTCCTTACGAAGATTGTTCTTCTGCTCCCGCTCTGTCTTCAGCGTCTCTAAGGCCTCCTCAAGCTGGCGTTCGGAGATTTCCTTCAGCCGTATGGCGTCTTCTAGCTGGCTGTTGAGAAATTCTGTTTCCTCTTCGAGCCTTTTGATTTCGTGTTTCAGGCCTTCAAACTCCACCTGGAGATACACAAATGGAGGGGAAAAAAAACAAACCACCTCTCATGAAAATGTCTGCCTGCAAGGCAGCAAGTAATTTTACTTCTGAATGTTTGATTTCACCAAATATGGTGAGAATAGAATAATTTTTTTCATTTTTGGAGTCTAGCTTTGGCACTATGACTGCCAACACTGGTTACAGGATTTACCTTCACAGAGGCCACGGAATGAAATTTCTAAGCGAACCGTTGAATGAGCTGATTTATTCTAGCTCAAGGAAGCCAGGTGGGAGATTCAGCGTGTGATACCGAGTCATCACAAAACAGGCTTTCCTAGCACGTGATGCAAACTTTTTCTCTGTTTGATTAACAAATCCCTTGGCCAACCTTCCCACACACTCCAGCGCAACGTTTCCAGAAGCCAGCATTGCAAAGCTATGCTTCTGACACTGCCGCACTGCTGTTAGAATATGCCACTGCGCTTAAAACTGCTGGGATACACCTAGCTACCAAACTCTGCTTTTCTACATCCAAAAGAAAATGTTTTATTATTGCTGTCATCATCATTTCAGCACAATTACAAGCATGGTAATTCAGTTTTGCAAGTTAAGCCTGGGAAAATTTGATGGCTTCTTCTAGTTATGTCAGGGGGATAATTAAAGCTTAATAAGACTAAAACTCATCATGTAGGATTAGGACATCATAGAAAAATGAAATAATCCATTGCCATGAAAAGAATTAGCTCTTGGTTCTATGTATGTCCACTGAGTTCAAACAGTTAAGATTGCAAAGGTTGTGGGGTGTTTGTTTGTTTGTTTGTTTGTATTTGTTTTGGGTTTTTTTTTGCAGAGGCCTATTTTCAAAGGTTCCTGAATACAAACACAGTCAACAATTACTAGCAACCAACAAGACAGCATCTGAGGTTAAATTTGGCTCAGCCCAGAATGGCTTGTTGAATATAGTTATTTTAGAATGCGAACATGGAGCTGGGAACTGTCACTTGCTCCTCTGAATACAACCAATGAGACAAACAAAGGTAAAAACCAGAAGTAGCCAAATCCATAGGTTGGATTTTACCCGTTCGTTATCTCTTCCAGTCTGTATCTAGAGTGAAATAGTCCCTTCATCCCTACCGCGTGTCGGGGCACCCAGAACGGTGTAATTAGACCAAATACATTCGGGTGAGAACAGGTCCAACCCGGAACCCCCTTTTGGGCATATGAGTGAGGCCAATGAGTTTCACCTGGAGACAAACGAAAAACATCCAGTATCCCAAATACCTCGCCTGGCAGTGCAGCTTTCACTGGAAACACTGGAGGAGATCTGAAGCAAACCCTAATAAGCTTTTGCTATGTGCTCCCTGCAGCAGCTGGTATGAGCACCACTATTTCCCTCAAGAGCTCATATTTCAGGAACGTTACACAATTTTCTCAATTGAACCTTGAGTTTTATTTATACAATGAGACTGGCAGGTACCCGGAGAATAAACCTAGCAAGCCCTCAATTGATAGATGAAGGTGAGCGAGCCATGCCAAAGACCACGTCTAACCCAATTACCTCTGCAAATGATAAGTCGGGGAAATTCTTGAGTTTTTACAGAAATGCAGTTTTCTAAACTTCTGATAATAGGCGGGAGCGTGCCATTAAACGTGACTTTTCTGATAAGCAGTCACCCAGGTCTGACAGCACAGAGCTACCATAACGGTAGTCCAAGTTTAAAGAAAGTAGTGAGAAGAGAGGAGCAGTACACAACCCGAGAGAGAAATGTAAGCACTAAGTAGAAATAAAAACGTATGTTCGGAAATAGACCTAGTTAGAGATACCATAGAAGAGGATGGACAGTTGGATGGAAAGCATTGCAAAGAAACTTTGAAGAACCACCGTAGCAAAAAGACTAAACCACATAACAAAGCAGACTGGTAGAGACTTCATTTCCATCAAAGAGAGAGAAGAAACTGGAAGGACCTGGAGGTCAAAGCAGAAGCAATAAAGTCTTACGACTGTGTATAAACAGTCAGAAAGGTCTTAAACGTTTTGGCACAACTCTCCGTACTTAAAGATAGAGCTTATAGCCTTAAAAGCAGCACAAACATAGAAAAGAAGTGACTGGATGTTCAAAGGAGACAGAACAATGCCACAACACAGGGATTAACTGGTGCTACTGAAGCAACGGTTACTATTTTTAAAAGCTTGCCTGATTTTGCTTCAGGACAGACACTTGTTTCTGGAGACAGATGTTTTCCTCTTCGAGCTCCGTGTAGTCTTGCAGCAAACGTGCTTCTCGGAATTTATATTCTTTAATATCATCTCGCAGACGGGCCCTTTGGATCTCCACATTCTGATTGACCTGGAAAAACCAAACAAACCCCAAAATTACGGTGATTTGGTCAGCTGCAATTAAGCTTCAAAATTTTAATCTTTCCTTACGTGCGCTAATCAATTAGACTCTATTCAAACAGAAANTAATTAGATTTTGTTTTCTTGCTTCTCTTGCAAACGTTGAGACGTATTAACTCACATATAAGATTTTTGACTCGGAAGTTAATGAGCAAGCAGGGAAAGCAGCATTCACACCAGTGTTGTCTCACTGGCTGAAAGCAACAGACGAGAGTTTTCCAGATCAGAAGTCAATGCCTGGGAACACTGCGACAAGAAGGGCCTTTTCACAAGAGACAGATGCTTGTTCGGACGTGTATTTGCTGTTGCCTTTCCACAGACCTTTTCTTTATGCCCAGTGCAGTAATTTTGATTTATGTTTATATAATTTTTGATTTATGTTCCAAGGAATCCTTTTGGAGGGAGACACTGAGTTAGGGCTCAAATGAAATCCAAGATCCCTGGTAGAAAGGAATAGCAGCTGTGGTTGACTCGATATATTGGAGTAGTACGACCTTTAGATCTTTCATGAATATACACAGACACTTCAATAAATTGAGCTAACGCATATCCAGCTAAGTGAATGGCTCACTGTACTTAGCTCGGGTTTTTTTCCAACATTATTTTCCTTCAAGCCACATCCTTCAATACTTAGTTAAAACAAAGTGGGGAAAAAAAAATGTTCTAAAACATTAGTAGAAATATCTTCAGAGATCGGCAAATAGGCAATGTAGTTGCCTATAAAAATAGCATCCAGATATTTTAGCAGCTGTACCCGTGAAGTGACAGGATGGTTTTCCAAACAGTTCTAAATCAGCTCAAAACAAATGCGAGTTCATGAAAGAGACAGCTAAACAATGCGGCTAGGCAGGTTCTGGTATCTCATTTCTGTTTTCATCTATCCAGCAGCCTAGCCAAGAGAGCTGCATCCTCTGGCACACAAACTCAGAGTCCCTTAGAGTTCTCGGCTTCTGGTTAGAAACAAGAGCGTCGGCAATGAATAAAATACGGTCTCAGTGCTCTCGTGAGCGCGCAGCAGGAACCCAACAGGTATCAACAGGCACCTACAGAAAGCTAAGAGATAAAGGAGACAGATGCTTGCGGCAGGAGCGTGTGCCAAGACTTGAATCTGGCACGTCCTGAACGCAAACACAGCATCACTTGCAACTGTTAAGGCCAATAAATTTAAATTATAGCTCCCTCACGTGTCAGGTGGAGATTAGGCTATATAAACCTGCCTGCTTATTTTTAGCAATGAAGAGAAGAGCACTACTACTTCCCCGCACACTGAGAAGCTAAAATAAACATTAATGGCTGAAACCAGACACTACAGCGCAACAACGCAAATGAAAAGTTGCTACATCCCATATTCCACGCCTGAGCAAGCGTCGGCTCTAACAGACCCGGGGCCACAGGGGAAGATGCGCCGCAGGCAGCTGGAGGCCACAGGCTGACGTGAATTTGCATCTTAACAACTTCTGCTTAACAACTGCAATGAAGACCTCTTGCCTTTGGCAGAAAGGGCCTCCAGCCAGATAATCCGAACCGTTTAACAGAACTGCAGAGGGCTCCTGCATCACACCGAGTTTCATGTGAAGTCGTAGATCTCATCTGTAATTCTCCCCCTTCCCGAGGACGTGAAATGCAATGGAAGACCTCCCGCAAAGCTACCAGCAAGCTTCCCTCCCCACCATTCAGGTTGCTTTGCTCCTCTTCCTCCCTGGATGATCTAATCTGTCTCTTTGCAGAGGGGTCAACGCTTGGATAAATCGCTGGAGCTGGGCTTTTTTGGTTTCTGTCCAATCCTGCCCGTTTAATTCAGAGCAACAGTAAGAACCCATTTAACGTGAAAGTATCGCCGCGCTCTGTCTAGCGCAAGAAAAAGTCATTCTATTTCAGTGTGTACAGGAAGGCCAGGTTTAAAAATAGCTCCCTTGTTTCCTGACTGGGGAAGGAAGATGATAAAACCTAGATTTAGTGGCTGTTTCACAAGCTGTACATTCAGTTTGCTCTTAGCGTTTTCTTGTCAAATAAACGTGCATGCTTGCAAGCTGCAAGGTTATGTCGAGTGCCATGCTATCTAACCGACCAAACGGCGGAATCGTTTGCTGCAGGAAAGAGAAGCTACGGCATCCTTCCTTCATCAGATTTTTCTATTACCCATCAAGAAAGTGGCAGTCACGTATTTGAAGACAGACACACAAAGATTGCATGAGTGGTGTTCTACAGCTCCTCAAGCACACAGAAAAAGCTAGCAGAGCTACAGATAGGTCTGAACCTTTCTCCGCGTCTTGTTGCTTCAGTGGCTTTGTCCTTCCCTCCTCTGCCCTGGGCAACCCCGAGCGCAGGGGAGAAGGGGGAGCTGGGACACAAGAGCATGCCTGGCCAGGCTCTCAGCTGTTCGAGAAGTCTCATCTCCACCCAAAGTGAATCGTACCGCAACTTATAAAATATCATTACCACTGTGCGGAGAATTTATGGCCATAAAATCCCCTTGAGTGTTCAAGGCCAGGTTGGACGGGGCTTTGAGCGACCTGGGCTGTCCCTGCCCAGGGCAGGGGGTTGGAACTGCATGATCTTTAAGGTCCCTTCCAACCCAAACCATTCTATATTTCTACGATCCGTCTGACAAAACCCCTCAACTTCTCCACCGAGAGAATATTCCTGCTACGCAGAGGCCTCTCATCCACCCTGCCCAGGGAACGGCTGTGATTTCACCCGACCTAAAGGCCACAAACTACTCTGCTCCTGCTGCTAGAGAGCTTGTCTTCAGCGTTTTCATCCTCTCAGCTTTGCCTCAAAGAGTTGTGCGCGGGGTTTCTCCGAGAAATGGCAGGGATTTCCTCAGGACCCGTTTGAACCCACCCTTGCCTGCCTCTCAAAACCACAACCACTGCCCTCCATCCCTGCCAAAAGTCTGCTCCTTAGCACCTACTTTTCTAGCACACCCCAGCACACACAGGTAGGTATGAATTTGACCCCGAGAATTAAAATAATCGAGACAAAAATCTCAAGGTATCTCAATCATTCCCTCCTTTCTTCTAGGCATGGCACAACCTGGACAGGGTGAGAGGCTGGTCGTGCAAGCGAAGCGTGTCATTAGCACCGGTTCTGCCACCCTGAATTCCACCAGCTCCTGAGCTCACGGCTCAGTTCGAGCTCCCCGCTGCAGTAAACACGCTCACACCTAATTTTACACCGTCATGGTTATCATCCAGAGTCAAAACTTCGTTTGCCCAAATTTATTACTAATTCTAGGATTAGATTCATTGCTTCGTGCAATGAATATTTCCATGTATGATAATTCCCTCTTGTGCTCTTCATAGGAGGGAATGCATCCAACAATGGACGCAAACTCTCTGGAAGAAATACAGTGCAGTCAGAAAGGACCGCAACTCATGTTTTGTTTCGGCGGGGAGGAGAAAATCACAGAGTCATTTACCTTAGAAAAAGCCCTTAAGGATCATCAAGTCCAACTGTTAACCTAACACTACCAAGTCCGTCAAAACAATCAATAAAACGCCATCTCTTCGAGACTTTATTAAATATCAGCATGAAAATTGGGAAGACTAATCCTTGGACACCTACGTAACTTAGCACCTTCTTCAGCACTTTCTGGAAGCGGGCGCTTCAGCCAATGTTTTTCTGAACACGCCTTCACAGCCACAGCTCTCACTCCAGAAGAGCCGGCCTCAAAGCTACATCACCTACCGCAGGTACCGCTGGTGAAATCGATTACTCAAAATACGGGCCATAAAGCTTTTCTGGGCCCAAAAAAGAAAATTTCAAGTCAACCACAGCTAACAAGTTACGTTTTTTTAGGCTACAAAAACCAGCAGTTGCAAGTTGTGCGTGAAATTCCCAGCTGCCCATCTGATTTTAATTGCGTTTCCTTTCCACAAGCGAGAGGACTGGGGTGCTGGGGCAAAGCATCACATAACTGTGTAATTAAGGGCTGGGATATAAACCACCCCTAGAACAGAGCCAAATGAAGATTGCATAAGAAAGCAAAGCCAATCGTTCAGCACTGCAGCAAAGATCTCCTGTGTCACAAGGCTGGCTGCAGGCCCCGGCGTGGGACGAAGGCCCCGGGGGTGGGAGGTGGCCCAGCAGCACCTCCCGACGCGGCCCTTCTCTCTCTCGTCTTCCTCAGATGTTGGAGCTACATGAGCTTCTCGTGCTTAAAAAATCTGCCCATAAAATAGTATTAAAACGTGCGTGTATTTATTTACGCAAAGGAGAAATACCACGGTGGCCTGTCTCTGCTTCCTCATTCACGCCTGCACCTGGGACATCACGCGTGCGCACACGCTGCTGCAGCGTAAGATGCTCCTTTGTGTGAGGAAAGGTTTATAAATAAAACACCTGCAGGTACCACGGCTCGGGCAACCTCAAGTTGGGAAAAGAAGCAGTTTTATTTCCCATGCAACTCCTCTATAAGAGTCAGGCTATATCCCACTACGCACACACGGAATGCCGGGAAAGGAAAACAAGCCCAGTGGAAGCCGACGGGCAGGCACGGCTATACCTACAGCTGTTTTTTACACATGCAAAAACATAAAACTACCACCACCCCAAACTTGTGTTTATGACATTTGTTCAGCATTCACCTACGCTCAGCGACATACGACAGTCACCCAGTCACCCACATGTCACTATCGTAGCTTTTATGCTTCGACCCAGCGCTGTGGATACAAACCTTTGGTTTTTCTAATCGTATCCAGCACCTGTGCCCTATTCTCCAAACGTTGTTCGTGAAATCGCTAAGAAAAGGGTTCTTGGAAGCGACAGAAAAATTAGCGTGCTCTCAGCAGCGTTCTACAACACAAGCGCACTCAAAAGAAACAGCGCAAAAGACAGACCACACAGCCAGCAGAGAAAGTCACTGCCTGCCTCAGTCAGACTTTATTTGTATAGCAAATACTTTTGGTGTCGTGTTCACACAAGCCCACCGGAGAAAAATACAGTAGATATTACGCTAAACTGCAGTTTGGGCTCTTCTGCATTCTTTTGTCGCGAGTCATGCCGTGACACGGTCTATCTGCTGAAAAGCTGCTCAGCTTCCTGAGCCTTGGTGTGGCTGCAGACAGAGGCAGATGCGAACAGGGAAGGAAAGAGGGAGACGGAGCACGATGGTCACTTAGGAGCGGAAGAAATAGCGTTTCATGTTTTCAAAAGCAAAGTCAAGTTTTAATCACATTTCATGCAGAAAAAACTACTGAGCCAAAAAAAACCCCGAGAGAGAGATGACTCATATCCCAGTCAAAGTCTCCCTTCCCAGGTTCCTCCGAAATACGATTTCGCTCTGGGAATGAGGCAGGGAGAAGAACAACAACAACAACAACAAAACCAAACCCAAAGCAAACCCAAAACCCCAGCCGCAGCGCCTGCAGTCAAAAGCAGGAGGGGAGCCCCAAGCCCGCCAGCGCAGCGCTCCTCCCCGGCGCTCTGCCGGGAACCCGAACCCCCAACACTCAGCCGCCACTCGGGCAGCTCTGCCCCGCCGGCACGGCTCAGCAGCGTGACGCCAGCCCGGGACACGGCACCGGGGTAGCGCCTCGGGTCGTTCTCTAACACACACTAAAAGAACTTACTAAAAAAAGCTCCTCACCTCACCCCTTTCGAGGTTTTTCCTCCACCTGGGGCAGGTGTAAGCTTATTTTATGCATTTGGAGCCACCGAGCAAATCTGACCTGACTTCTCTTTCCTAGCAGAAGTTGGCAGTCTTAGTTTTTGGTTTGGTTTCTTTTTTTTTTTTTTTGACTAGGAGACAAGATCTGAAGCTCTCTAATTCATGTGAGAGGTGCCCAGTGTTCCCCAGCAGAGTCCGGTTCAACTCCATGACAAACACCCTGCAGGGAACAAAACCGAGAGGTGACAGGGAAGAAGGGGAATGCGCGCAACTCGCAGCACGTTTATCCTCCTGCAGAAAGGGTATACTAGCTATTTATCATCGTTTGTACATAATGCTCCCACAGCCCTGAAGCTTTACAGAAACAAATCCAAAGCACATCCTCCAAACCCTTTCTTTGTCACGGGGAGGGTTTACACCCGTGCACACATGGCTGGGAGCCTCACCTACTCCTGTTTCGGTTCCTCGTGTAAGGATCCAGCCCTGCTCCAGTGATGCTCGCCAGCTGCAACCTTATAATTCAGGCAAGGATAAACTCACCTCCCCCTGACCGCAGGCTTTAGCTGCCCACCCAAACTGGTGGTCTTTCCCCGGTAGCCCACTGGGCTCTAAACACGAGGCGTCTGGCACTGGCGCAAGCCCACACAGGCAGCAGCAATGCCCTCACAGAAACAAAGAGACCAGTGGTGTAGAAGCAGCTGGGAGGACTGGAAAGAGCCTTGTGATCAAAAGCTGGGGACACCGATAAATCTCCGAGATCAGAGGATAACTTTTTAAGTCCATCCGAAACAACCCTTTTTAAAACTGGAATAAGTCAGTTACTGTTATCGGTCTCGTTTCCACACGGCGATCTCATCACCTATAAAACGGAGCCGTTTTTGAGCTCCCGGAGCAGAAGAGAGGACCCCGCTCGCTCTGTGCCGTCCCAGCCACGCTGCCCCTCAGGAGACCCCGGCTTGTCCTCCGGCAGCACCGCGTGGGCCTGGGCTCTGCACCAAGGCTCCAGCCAAGCCTGGGAGTCCGGATGGAAAGCCTTGACCCAAACTTGACGACAGCGTTATGAATGGCACTGCGTAACGTTATTACTGTCTCCCCCTTCCTGCACTGAATCGCTTGCTAAGAGCGGTTAAACTCCAGCTGCTTTTCAAATCTCAAATCTAAATGCCTGGCATTGTTCCACGTCCTTCACTGCCACAAAGAAAACCTTTAACCCTTCCAAGGCCTCCCGATGAGCTTTGCGGTAGTGTCGTCTTTGACCTCCAAAAGGGCTGGTGGAGCCAAGCCCAACCCTTAAGAAGGGTCACTGCAGCCCAAGGCGTCCCCAGCCCGCCGCCCGCAGAGACGGGCGATGCTCACCACTGCACCCGGCGCAAGCCGCGCGCCTGCCGCCTCAACTGGCAGGTTTTGAAGGGTTTTCTGGGCGCTGCGTTTGTATTTTCAGATGGTAACGAAACAAGCTCGAGGTTGTTTCAGCAAATCTCCTTCAATCTGAAAGGAGGAGGAGGAGGAGGAAAAGAGCTCGGTGACGGAGACAACAGCCCTCTGCATTCAGTGTCATGCCCATCGTTCCCCCACCTTTGGGAGGGCACAGGGATGCCGTCCCCGGGGGACAGCTGAGCTCAGGAATACCTCAGGAGTATCTGAAATCAAGCTCCAAGTGCAGTAATTCTCCCTGTGGATCCAAACTAGCAGGGGACTGGAAAGATGAAGCACACTTCCAGGAAAACAAAGCGGACAACAAACCAGCTAGACTTACACAAAAAGCATAAAGAGCCTTTGCTGCCTCTTCTGTGGTTTTGTCTATAACCCACTCTCAGAGGAATAAAGTAGTACCAAAGATGTATTTCAATTAGTAGTTCTAATCTGCATTTAATTTTTTTTTAAACGAGAGTATACTGTGACAGCAAACATAGTTTTTTTATATTTCGGATAGATTTTCGCCCCCAATATCTGCACTCCTCAGCAGAAAACAGCAATAAAACCTACAAGTGAGATATTGCTCTGCCTGGAGAAGCTGTGGTGGCTCTAAGGAGTTACAGAACAAGAGATCACAAAGCAAATTCCGAGACACTAATTTGCTGAAATGGATTCCAGATCCTTGAAAGCTCTCAGGGTTTCAGTTCCCAACTGAAGGATATAGTCTGGACTCCTTTAACGCACAGGTGTCTTAGGAGAGTCAAACACACGCAATCCACAGCGATAATTTGGTAGCAAACTCAAAACGGAGCAACTTCCCTACCTAGAAATTGGCCTACATCTCTGGTTTCAGGAAGACACTCCTCATCTCAAGACCAGCCATGCCGCTGGAACGCGGCTCACAATACATCCCGTAGCCCTTGTCAGGACGGGGACTGTCTTCGGTGAGGTGACAGTTCACTGTCTGGTGGCCCTGCATGTGGTCAACCACCCCGCAGGTGCCCCAGTCCTGGCCGAGCCAGGACATTCCGCGGAGCAGCTGCGGCCGATGTCCCCAGGCACCGGACAACCTGGGGACAGCCGCAGCCAGGAGCTGCCCACCATGGGGGGGACAGGCCCGGGGGCCCCGTCTAACCCCGTTACACCTTTCCTCGTCGTCACTGCAGCCGATGTCCTGAATAGCCTCGCTTGTCCCTAACCAAGCTAAAACAAGTCTAATGCTTTAGTATTTCTATAAACCACTTTTTTTCAGCCCACTGATAACTTCTAAACACTTTTCTCCCTGGTCTAGGGGTTTTTGTTGTTGTTGTTACTTGTTTTGTTGTTTCTTGATTTTAACATCCTTCTATTAATCAGTGATAACTAATGACCAAAAATCTCCCGCTTCAATGATACTAGAGAGGATCTACTCTACGCTGCGCTCCGTGCTTCATGCCTGCCGTCCAAAACCGCAGTTTTACTCTGCTAGCACGTCCCTTTGCAAATCCATGTTACGTTTGCTCCATCAGAAATGTCCACAAACCACGTATTTTCAGTCATCTGAAGTACAAGTTTCGCTTGTTAATTAAAGCCTGCCCTCCTCTGTTACAAGGTCTTTTTTGAAGGCCCATTTGTTTTCTTACTCATATTTCTTACTCTAATATTAGAGGCCTCTGTTAAAGTTTCCGTTAACCCTTTCCAGCGGCGACAGCCTCTCTCAGGCAGTTTGACCCTAGCACGCTGCGGCAGCGGGACCAGGAGCAAGTCTGCAGTACTTCAGCGCTAGATGCCACAAACTGGTCAGACTTAGAAGAATTTACAATAAAAATGGCAAAATGTTGAGTTAGCATGGCTACCAAAGATTAGAGGTCTCCTACCGACTGACTTTGGCCATAACTAATTTATACGTGAAGCCGACGATGAAAGCTTTGGCGCAATTTATACTCCCAGCGTTAGTGGCCTATTTTCACGAGGTGCCCCCACCTCCTGCATGTGGAAAGTGCTTAGTTTACACTACCCAGTCCTACCGAGATACAATCCCCTCGAAAGCACCGCCTTAGAGCTCCGTCACTCCTTCAAGCAAGTTTAACAAACTAAATCTCAAAGGAGTCATCCATCTAAATTAATGATACCTATTATACCGCTTTATAACTAGCGGGGGTCTATGAGAGATTTTGCTTACATTTAGATTATGGAAGTGGTACTTATTAACAGAAAACGTCACGGAATAAAGGAAAATGCTGTAATATCGACCAATATCATATGGGAGCCTTAGGGAGGCTGGATTTAAAAAAAAAAAAAACAAAAAAAAACAAAAAAACCCAAAACAAACGAGATTTTCCCTTTACAGGCGTAGTACTCCTTCTGCAGTACAGCGGAGGTGAAGCAGATGCCCAGCAGCTCCAAAGGCCCAGAGCTACACGGCACAAGTCACGTAGCGACACCAATCCCTGGTCCAACTCGCAGCAACACCCGCCAGGTCCAGCCACGTGTCCTTGGACGCAGCAGCCTTCCCTCTGCCGCCCGGGGCAGTGAGGGGCTCCAGCACTCGTCAGCTGTAGGAAACCACGCAACCAACGGACGCCGTAAGTTCTACACTGAGATTCTGGATAAAAAGCATCATAACTCTTCCTTTTCCTGGGCTCCTGCTCACGGCATCGACCTGCTCCGCTAATGGCATAGCCCTACCAGTCTTCACTGACGCTCAACAGCCAACTACAGCCAGGTCCTCATCTCCGGCTGCAGGAACGGCTCCTCACGCCGGCGTACTCAGGCTCTGGCGCGGTTCATGCTGCCAAGCCGGGATCACCCAGCATTCCCACTTCAAAGTTGTTTTCCAATTCACCGGCAACATTTTCTAGTAACGCTTCACACACAACACACCCCCTTGCACACGGACTGCCTGAATTGCAAGCGCCTCCAGCGAAACTTTTTTTTAAATGAAGTTGTCACCTGTTACTTGCATTAAACTAGAGGCAGAACCTCTGGCGAGAGAAGAGCATCAGGCGAGGAGGGATGGAAAGCGAGAATGGAGTGGAGGGAGATCCACAGGGGCATAACCCCAGCTGCTGCCGTATCACAGCCGGCGTCTGTTTTCAAACAGACAAACCGCAGGTTACACCAGGACCCAAGGAGCTCAGATTTTCTTCCAGCAACCTTGTTCGCCACTCAGCAGAAGAGACCTCAATAACCTTCTGATGACCTAATACGACTACTTCATACGTATTATGAGTAAATGATGAGATCTGCTTCCCTCTCCAGAGTGGCGCTCCAGACAGTGCATTACATCTGCCTCGTATTCCACCGAAATAAACAGCTGTGGGGACGCAGCACATGAGCTCTTCCTCAAACAATGACCAACTGCTGTTTCCAGAGGTTTCTTTTGCCTCCTGACTGTCCTCTTACAGCTACAAGAGGCTTTGAAAAGCCAAAACCACCACTGTGGCAGTTGTTCTGAATGTATTTACACCACGGCAGCCTCTTCCTTGCAGGACACGCTTTGGACAGAGCGGCCGAGTTCTGCATGCGGGATACGGTACACTGAAGTTCTATACCAGTAATTAGCAAGATACTGTTTTGTTCACAACCATTCGAACTCCAAGTGCATGCGCTGTGCCTATTATAAGGCCATTGACCTATATTTTCATAGAGCAAGAAAATAAAAAAAGTCAATCTTTGGCCAAATAAAAGTAACACACTGCCCTCTTTCTATTAAAAAAAAAAAAAAAAAAAGAATATTTTCCTAAGAACCGTTTTGGTAGATCACACTAAAATTATACTGTACAAAAAAAATCTACGTGTAGACCAAACTGGCAACAGCAAAACAGAAGAGTCCCTTTGTCATGAAAAAAAGCTGCGTTCATTTTTCCTCCCACGAGAGCTTTTGTCTAAGTTCCTCTGAGCTCGAATGGCTGAGAAATTGTGAAGGTCAAACGGCTCTGTTGGAGTAACCACCAGAACATACACCGCCACCATTAAGACACAAAAAGGGCAAGTCTCCATTCTAGATACTGCATTTTTAAGGCAAAATACCACGAGAGTGGAAGTGGCGGCATCCCCTTCTCTGAAGCGGTTGTCAGTGCCTGTACTGCCAGTTAGCCATTTGTCCCAACAAATATTGCTCCTAGAGCCGCTGACTATCTTCACGTCGGCCACACAACTGTAAGGCCGCGAACTTCCTTAGCTATTCTCAAAGAGCAGATCCGAACCAGTTATTTATCAGGTTGAAATCCGTCGCCTTTTCAATCTCCGCGGCAACGGAGGGTCAGGATAACCCAGATAAGAAAAGCCGAGGAGACCTCTCTGGCTTCCAGACCTAAGCCACCCGCCGGAGAAGGGGCTTGGATTTCATTGTAGCTGGTTATTCCGTTTGGTATTTCCCCTTCAGTCCTGGCTAACATCAGGAACAGCTGAGACCAGGGCCAGTCGGACAGAGGACAGGGAGCTTTGGTTCAGGAAAATGCCAGCTACCCCCGGTTTCTCTCATCCGCTCAACTTTTAGAGTAGCGGACACCTCGTTTTGGGCAATCAAATGCTAAAAAGTAGCAGGAGTGAACGAGGTAGCTACACTCACTGAGGAAAAAAAGGGGGAGAATACTAATCAATGTCACTTAAAATACCCAGACTTTCTCCTTCACCTCCAGATGTTCCAGTGGGCGTTTATGGGGAGCTGGAGAGGGAGACTTGATACATGACCACCCCAAACCCACTTCACCTAACAAAAGGGGGATAAAGAGGAATAGCAGTGAAGTCCACCAAACCTATACTTGAAAACCCCAACACAGGCTAAAAAATAGAATGAATTTTAACACAGTTCCAAAAGCGGCAACAGCACAGCAATGTCACTTCCGATCCTACAGGCACATCCCCTAGCTGGCTCTTTGTGCTTCTGCCCGAGTGGTGGTTTGTCACAAGCCACGTTCTCAAAACGTACTGTATGTGCCTTGAAAGTCAATCTCGGGGCGCGCTTCTGAGGCAGTGCATCAGTACAGAATTACTAGGTAGAAAAAAAAAAAAAAGGATTTTTTTTTCCCCAAGCATATTACAGTACTGCTTTGAGGCATACTGTAGTACACGCTCTTCCCGATTTTCAAAAAAAAAAAACCAAAAAAAAACCCAAAAAAAACCAAAAACACCAACCAAAAAAACCCAAACCCACCCGAAACCAACCAATCTGACCCAAACAAATGTTACTTGGACAGACTGCCAAGGGCTGCCTGCTTTAATGGAAGCAGTGGCAAGCACAGGCGAAACAAAGCAATCTGCCTGCTTCTGCGTCTGAATAAATAAATAAATAAAATCACACTACAGGCAAAGCGCGAGTTTTCACTCAGCAAAAAAGAAAAAAAAAAAAACAAAAAAAACCCAAAACAAACCACCAAACCAACCAGAACAAAAAACCCCCCAAACCTCCTTAATTAACAGCTTGCAAAGGAACTTCAAGCCGCTGTTTCACCACTTAGAGCGCTTCCAGCTACTCTTTCAATCGTGCGTATTTATTTTACGTCTGTTAAAAGATCACAGAGGCACAGAAGAGACTTTGGCCCTCCACTGCTCATGCCAGTCGGAAACCCTGGGTAGACAAAAGGCGGCGAGGAGCCGTGCCTGACGGGACTCCTCCTGCTGTTCCTGCCCCACCGCCAGGCACCCAGCAATTTAACAGAACAACGAAGAGATCCCCCCGCAAGCGTACGACGAGGTGAATCCCCCCAAAACCAGCGTATCGTGGAATCTTAACTAATAACTGAACCTTTGAGAATCACATCGAGAGCTTTATACTGTCAGAAGAACAAGGATTTGTTTTAATGTGTCTTTAAAACATGAAACCACACAGAGTTGGAATAGTGACTTTCAATGCCCCCGTTTTCATTCTTAATTCCTTTTTGGCCATGGAGTCTCTAGGCAGCTGCCACCACAGCAAGAGAAACACTGGCGTTAACATCTTTCCTCTGAATATATCAGTGCACAGCAACAAAAGAGAAATCACGAGCAGATGCCTCCTTGAATAAGTGCAAAGCCCATCAGCGGAATTTCCATGACAATTCGTCCTCTTTGGAACGGATTTTTGTGATGTTTCAAATGGATACAAACACTCTGCAGCACCTCCTTTCTGTAAAAATATTCATCTGTCATCATTCTTTAAAAAAAAAATAAATAATTAAAAAAA
>VXBH01007351.1:196924-219767 GCA_013400035.1 Rynchops niger
AAAAAAAAAAAAGAAGAAGAAAAGGTTTTAGCAGCACACAGAGCGTTTCCTTCCTTGGCTGCAGGAGAGATGGGTTGTGCATGTTCCTGTGGGGGTTACCAGAGCATCCAAGAGGGATAAAGAGAAAGCAACACAAAGGACTATTCTGCACCTCGGCCGTAAATCCTAGTGGGAAAGAGAAGTGTAATCATAACTTCGGGAAAACTCTTCCTTCACTGATGATGTTAAGGAAACCTGAAGAACTTCAGCAGACAGATTATGGTGTATTTACAGAAGAACTACCAGCCATCATTGCTCCGAGCGGATAGAGTCACGTCTAACGTCAACGGCCTAACATGGTGAAAACACTGGCTCTGAAAAATAAACACTTGCTAGCAATTAAAACAGTCAACTGTTGTGAACAGACTCTGTCCTGGGCTTCCTGGGAATGTCTCTTTTGCATCGGTTCACATATTTTTAATGGCAAGGCCCAGAAAGCCGACGCGAGCATCTGTAATACTGCTGTGTCCAAGGACACGGGGAGATGACTGCAAGCAACGACGTTCCAGCACACGTAAGGCACTCGTAAGGCACTCGTGGTCAAAGTGGCCTGATCTGACGCAGTGCGTCTTAGGTTTCCAGTGACAGAAGATCAGCTTCCACTTGAAGCTGCTCTAACCAGAGCGCTGGCAATTTCCGGGCGTCCTTCAGTGAAGCGTCCAGCTGCCCACAGCCAGGAACCAAGGTCTAGGTCTCCACTGAAGAATGAAGATGTCAGGGCTGGTTGGTTTTTTTAAGGTTTAGAGCATGGGTCAACTTCGTAAGCCGTAAACTTAGGGAAGGAAATTATCAACAGGACCCGAGCATGAGGGTTGTCAGCGTCACTTGAAATTCTTGAAAAACAAACTGATGACCGTTCCTCCAATGTGAGGCAAGAGAATAGGATGGAGGGATAAAACAGAGATCTTCGCGGAGACCTCTGTGCCTGGTGTTCCTTTTCCCTAAGGTTAAAAACTAAGGAACAAAAAAAAAAAACCCAGGATAAACCATTGTGCGTCCACGTTTGACACGGACTTGAAAATCCCAAGAGGAAAAAGAGAAAGCCCCCTGTGCATACAGGGCTGTTCATTAGCCTTTAGATTGACACACACTTTCTTGATGAAGCCTATCAGCCAATAACGCAGAACGAGAAAGTTTCTTCAGAACAACCCTCAGAAAAACAGCTTCCATTATATAGCCTTGGAGGAATTAAATTACTCATACGGTGCTGTAGCACGTTTTAAAACCCCCACAAGTTATTCAGTGCGTGTTATGTTGCACCATGCACGGCAACCGTTTTTCTTAACTAATGCATAAAAGCACACGCGTTAAATTATATTTCTTTCTTTAGTTTACATAATCAGAACACCTTTTACGTTCCTGGGAAAGAATTGCTCATGTATTTTTCAGCTTCTCTATACCGAGCATGGCCGGCTCATGACTTCACAGCCACATCGCCCTACGAAATCTGTTTTGGTGCCGCTAGAACGCTGGAGAGATGAAAGAAGATTAAAAAGAAACGGCAATTACCAATTACTCAGGAGCAATTACTTCTTCCAGCGGCTCCTGCAGGCCACAGGAGCTGCTGAGCTAGCTAATGGCAGCAGTAAAACTCATCATCTGTAACCGCCCTGCCAGCCTGTCTCAACAGGCCGACGTTAGAAAAATGCAACAGAAAGCGTCAAAACCACTTGTGTCTGCTACAGCATCTCCAGGTGTACCAAACGGCACTCTTCTTCCAAAGACAACTCTTCGCTTCTCTGCGAGCGTCCTGAGAAGACGCGAAAGGAATGACATCATCTTAAACGCGCAGTCTTGAGCGTGCTTCCAACGGATGTGGGTCAACGCCTGGCTTCAACCCACCGCCACCATCATCCCAAGAGGAGCTGCTGCCAGATACACTCAACCATCTTCCTTCTGCCACTATTAAGGACCGAACAGGTTTGTTTGTGTTTGGTTTTTTTTTTTTTCCCCAAAAAAGCCCCAGCAACAGTAAAACTCTGTAGCCTATCAGACAGCTACAAAACAGCAGGTAAAAACTTTTGCAGCCAGCCCTGACAAGCAAAAATAAAATAAAAGCAGAGGTGCAGCCTCAGTTGATTTCCTGACCTTTTACTCCCCCCCCACCCCCCGCCGTTTTTTTATCTTTTAAACGTCCTTTTAGTTTTGACAGGAGGCGGCCTCTGCCTGGCCGCAGGACACACAGTGAAGCATTTCCCACATCCTTCCTCTTATCTGTATCAAATTCAGAACGGTTGCAATGGAAGTAAAGTTTCCTGTTCCCCCGACGTCTCGCAAGTCAGTTCTCTTGATAGGCTGCAATACCTGACTTCCAAAACACACACTACAAAGACTAGATCTGCCTACAAACGTTCTCTACAACAAGGTGGAGAAGAGCCACGGCAGCTTTTCTTTCTTCAGCTGCCAGAGAAAAGGGAGGAATTTCTGCTCCGCCTCTGCAGTACAAAATAGACCATATAGGACATTGAGGGGTTGGAGCGTGTCCAGAGGAGGGCTACAAAGCTGGTGAGGGGTCTGGAGGACAAACCCTGTGAGGAACGACGGAGGGAGCTGGGGGTGTTCAGCCTGGAGAAGAGGAGGCTGAGGGGAGACCTCATCACCCTCTACAACTACCTGAAAGGAGGGTGTAGAGAGGTGGGGGCTGACCTCTTCTCCTTGGTGACAGGTAACAGGATGAGGGGAAACGGGTTCAAGTTATGTCAGGGGAGGTTTAGATTGGATATTAGGAAACATTTTTTCACTGAAAGGGTTATTAACCATTGGAATAGGCTGCCCAGGGAGGTGGTGGATTCACCATCCCTGGAGGTGTTTAAAAAAAGGGTAGATGGGGTACTTAGGGACATGGTTTAGAAGTGGCTTCTGTCAGGGTAGGTTAATGGTTGGACTTGATGATCTGAAAGGTCCCTTCCAACCTCAGCGATTCTATGATTCTATATTCCACCCCCATCCCCACCACTTTCAGGCTGCTGCAGCATTCTTCACAGCACGGAGTCTCCTTGGACTAACATCAACGTAAAACTTTTACCATGAGGCAGGATAAAGCTAAGCGCGGCAACAGGGACTGGGGAAAAGCACACTGCTCCATCTTGCTCCCGAGCTTACAAGGGACACAACGCGTTCCTCTTGATTTCTCTCGCACAATGCTTTCAGGTTAAATTTTCTATTAGATCTACAAATCATCACAGGAGGCTTATCCTCCTGGTTCCACTTACCCGGACAACAACGGTGACATAAGATCTACTTGAACTTCTGCCACTTTCTGATGCTCTGACAAGAGAAAAGCCAAGTCCCTCAAGACGGTCATGTTGACTTGGGCTTTTTCGTGGGCCAGGGGAAGGCCAGTATCTCCGTTCACACACCTCACCTCCCTATTCCCTACCAGGAATTATCAGGCAATTGGAACCAAAACGCAACACGCAAAGAGGCATCTTCAGAGGAAAAGAATCCCAAGCCCCAAATGGCCAATTGGTTCAGAGGTTTTCATTTTAACATTAAAGCTTTAATGCCATTTCTTTTTCTCCTCCTCACCTCTTCACCCCACCACAATTTGCCAGCAGCAGAAGAAACAGCTAGGCTAAAAAAAAAAGGCAAGGAAAGAAAAACACACACACTGAGAGGACACAGAGCGACAGGCAGAGAAACCCCTAACTCCAAGGTTCCAGTTATTTATCACATTAGGTTTTGATTTTTATTTTGCTTTAACCGAGTTCAGTTTCCATGCAAAGTTTAAAAATCAGTCGCATCCAGCGAATCATCATCAGCCTTTAGTCAACTAACTAAATGCATCTTCCCCTGTTCAGCTGAAGAGATCCTAAAATAAAAAAAAATAATAAAAAAAAAAAAACGGTGAAAAAATTAAAATCTTCCCAAGAAACACGACATCGCCCACTTCCCCTCCTCCTGCGCTCTTCAGTTCTCGCTGCAGCCCATTTCGCACAGGCGTGTTTGTGCAAAAGGGAGCGGGGCCAAGGTGGAAGGACAAAGCACAAGGAAAAAAAAACCACCCTAAAACCTCGCAAACCGACAGCTCAGCCGAGGGTTGTACAAAGCAAAATGCAGCTCCCAGCAAAGGCGGCCGAAACATGGCATCGTCTAGAAGGAAAAATCACCTTCAGCTGCAGCGACGCAGGGAGCTGGACCGAAACCTGCCACTCGGCGTGCTTTTGCGCGTTTGCAATCCGTTACAGACATGATGCTGCCTCTGGCGTGGGGAGCTTCTCTTTTAAACTGGTCTTAAAGGTTAGGAAATAAAGGCAAGAGTTGCGTGTGTGTGTGTGTGTGCTTGCAGGGACTGGTTCCTTGCCCCAGCAGAGCACATGGACTGATTCCAGCCCTGTTATCCCACAGCCAGGACCCACGAAATTAAACGAGAGCTTGACTGGCCCTGTTTGATCACCCGGGACGGTTTGCCCCACAAATCTCCTCTGTCATACCCCAAAGAGAGGTACTATTGAACCCCACAGCTCCACAGAAGTAACCAACCCACGTTTCCTCGTGAATTTTACCCCCAAATATTATCTGCACATTTGTTAGTACGTCCTGAAGAAATTAAACGCAACGCTTCTGATTCCCAGCTGTGGTCATGTAGAGTACGCTGAGAGTGGGACGCGGGATCTCAGCTGGGCTCCTCTCCTGGCAGGGGAGGTCGATTATCTCAGGGCCACGTGAGACGAGTACCCAATGCTTCGCGGGAAGGTGCACGAAAGCTCATGCTGATTGTTTAGTTTACCACATCCGACTGTGGTTTACAGCCTCTGTAACTTTTACCCAGTCTGAATTTAAGCAAGAGTTTGAGCTCTCAAAACAGTCTTTTCTGCGTCCGTGCCACAGAGACTCCTGCTGAGCTACAGATTTCTTAAGTAATTAAGCTTTTAAGGTCAATTTCTCAGCGATTACTTCCCTTCGGAAATAGGTAGTGTCAATACTAAAATGATAAAAAGTCAAAGGTACTTTAAGATAGTAAGTTAAGCAACCTATGAAAAAGTAAAAGCCATCACCTCAATGAGAAAAAACCCTATAAACTTCACTATTACTCCTTTTGTGCAGTTCAGTGTTTTGTTATGTTCACACATCCTTAGAAGCGTGGGGTGGTAAAAGTAATAAAAGGGGAAATTATGTCCCAAATATTGTGCAACAAGGAAACCCGTATCGGGAGTGAGGCAGAAAAAGTACCTCCAAAGCGTCTTTGTGCTTGGACTAAACGGATTCCTCTGCTTTTTAAGGCAGCAGTTCTCGGACTGAAGCACTGATGCGCAGCACGCGCAGCACCAGCGTGGCCCGTGTCTGTCAAAGGAGCTGGGACACAATACAGCGGTCGTTGCAGAACCAGCGCAGGTATCTGAACGAGGCAGGGTGAATTCGCACCGGGTCAGAACTATTGTGGCCCACGACAGGCTGGGTTGAATGGATGGAACCAGAAAGCTGGATTTGCTGAATTATGCCTTGCTGAAGGCTCGGAGAGACAACCCGTCTTAGCAGCTGCCAGTATTGAGCAGGTTATCGATCAGCTCAAGAATCTTCCTCGTTTTGGTTACACAGCACAAGACAACGTACCACAATACACGCCGCGGTGCGCACTGAGCGCCTTCACTCACCTCTTTCAGCTCCTGTGCCACAGAATTAAGGCGTTCATTTTCAGACTGGGTGTTGGCAAGGACATTTCTGAGCTGCTTCAGTTCTGTCTGCAACTCCATAACCTTCTTCATGTAGTACTCCTCCTTGGTAGCCGATTCCTGAATCAAGGTCTCCTCTCTGCTTTCTCCATCTGCTGCTACCTTCTTGTGGTTGGTATGGGCCTGCCCAAAAGCCTGGGAGAATCAGGAAAAAAAATCTTGTATTACTAAACTCAGAATTTTGCGTAAGTGACTTCCATTTTAAGGCGTTGAAACTATTTACCCTCGTATTTCTTTGATGCAAAACAATGCAACCTTTTCCTACACCCACCTCTTCTGGGATGAGACCTTTAAATACTATCAAGCGGACACAGGGGGCTTTGGAAAGTAACACGCAGCACCCAAGCAGTGTTTGGTGACGGTGCACAGGATAGAACCTCATACAAACCCTTGTGGGAGGGAACAACAGTTTATTTATTTGCGTCTGCTATTAAAGCAAGACTTTGGTTTTCAACAAGACACCGGGCAAGATGACCAGACACTTTTGCATGCACGCAGTCTCTATAGTCGGGTCAGACTCACTTCTACAAAAAACGAATCACTGAAAACACATTTAATATTAGCAGCTTGTTCCGTTTCTTAAGCTGGGGGCGCGCTGGCTCTTCCTGATCCAGCTACACCCAAGGAACGCATCACCACCTGCTCATTGCTGGAGCTTACTGCCCCCCCCGACCTGCTAACCCACCGCGGCCGCAAGCAAGCGAGGTTCGCAGGGCTACTCCCAAACCAGGATAAGCCCCCGCGGTGATTCCGGCTGAAGTAGGTCAGCGGACGCTCGCCCAACCAGCGCTGCCGCCTGGTCTAGAGACGTCACCTCTAGCAGCGTGCCAGCCAAAGGACTTAGAGGCAGGTCACAGGAATCTAACCTCTTCAGCATCGCGTGCCTCTGTTTAGACCCGACGTTCTCGTTTTTTACCTCCTCCTGTTTCTTTCTGGAGGTTCGCGTTCGGCTTGAAACTCTTACCAGGCAATGCTCCTAGCGGCACCGCTCGCCAGCACGCGGCCCATACCGACACCCCAGCTGCAGCGTTTAAGGAAGCCGTCAGGGGCTTTCGCTAATAGGCGTTACAAAGCACAGAGTTTAACGTTTTAAGTGGGTATGTATTTGTAACACAAGGCCTGGCAGATGGAGCAAGGTCAATGAGATCAACGAATGATATCTTTAACTGCTGCATGTGCACGCACCACAATCCAATACATATATATGTGGAGCTTTCAGGTGCCACCGCATCTTTTGGGATGCCCATACCCATACGGCAGATTTTCATAGCCAACATTAATACCAGGCACTAAGCCAGGTCAAGGACAGATCAGCATGGCATAAAACTCCTTGTCTAGTTGTGCGTTACATTTTCAATTAATCATCTTTTGCTAGCTCTTCAAGAAATATACTGTCAGCACAGAAGAAAAAAAATCTGCTTTGAAGAGAAGATTTCAGTATTTTATTAGTTCTGTATATTACACCAGATGCATTAATAGTACAGTAATTATTGAATACAGCAGGCTGAAACAGATGATTGAAGGTGTTAGCTCTTCCTACAGGTAAAAGACACCCACGTATTGCTCCTATCAGATCAACTCTTATTTCAGATAAGCAAGTCAGTCAAAGATACAGGAGACAAATATTCATTGAAAAAAAATTCTAGCCCGATTCACTGAGATGACCCAAGGGAAATTAAAAAGCGTCACATTCCAGACAGAAAGTAAAGCACCATCTGTGCAAGTCCTTGTCAAATGAATTTCAACAAAGCAGCTTAAAAGCCTAATACCTAAGGTGTCCATAAATGTTAAAGGGATAGCAAAAAAACCACGCAAGCCTCTCAAATACACTGTCTTTTTTCCCTGAAGAATTAAGACCCACCTTTTCTAGACCTGCACTTACTACAAACCTCTGACACGGAGGAAGGGACTGCGGGCATCCGTTTGCCCCGGGAAGTGGCGCCCATTTCTCAGCAGCGGGATGCCAACGCAGAGCACACTGGAGCTCCGGATACTCGAAGCCACATCTCATCCGCCCGACAGCAGAGTCCAAGCATGACTCAACTGAGGTGCTCAGTCATACCTCTCAGGGAGAAATTCTTGAGAATAACGACTAATTTGCTCTTAAACCTTTCGATGCAGCTGCTAGGCCGTGGTTTTCTTTAACAACCGAGAAGAGAATATCATCATTTCGCAGAAGCCACTGTTGACAGGGAGAATTTGAGCACAAAAACCGGCAGAGTGGATGAGACTGGGCTTTTTTTTTTTTTAATCCAATATCCTGTCTTCTATAGAGGCTAATGCCAGAGGCTTCAGAGAAAGGTGCAAGAAACCCCATAATCTCCCGGAGCTGGGGATTGCCTTAAGCCTGGAAGCAGAATGCTTAATGTAAATTTAGAAGAGCTATTAACATTTAGTTACCCTTCAAAAATATCACCTTATTTTTCATGGTTCCATGCATTTATGGCCTTGATAAAATTGTACAGCAATAAATCACGTGTTTTAAATCACACTCTTACATGACAGTTTTTGGTCAGTTTACAAGTTTCCCACATTTTCGTAAAAGAGAACCTCTTTTTGTTAGGAGACCTGAAGGTGTGTGCTTATTCCATGATCCTCCCTTTTTATGTTTGAGAGGGTTTTTCTGTGCCCTAAGACAGTCGGGCTCCCTTTTTAGAAACTGCCTTTTATGACGGCTTGTCCCAAATTGCAAGACTAACTCAGCCAAACGAGACCTGCAGGTGCCAGCTCACACAGACCAACCGTGGAAACGAGCTCAGGGGTCACCCCTGAAGGGTGCTGCTATTCTTTGCGGCCCCCAATTATTTCTCCATTTGCTCTCAACCAGCAAGCTTGTGAAGTTTCAGCAGAAACCCTGCCAGTAGCACGACGGTATGACTGTCGAGCGTCAGGAAGATGGGTACAGAACCGTGAGTAAACCATCTCCGACACTACACAGAACACAAGAAACCTCCTTAAGAGGCACGGTCACCAGGACAGGCAGCCTGGAACAATTCCATCTGGGTCCATTTATAAGGGACCATTTTAAAAAACACCTCCATTCTCACCAAGCTTCGTTATTTCTTGTACGTACTTAGAAAGGACCTCATACATCCATGTTACAAGCCATTTTCATAATTGCAACAGCCTGTGTGGAACAGGACATGTAACGAAATTGTGCAAAATTACAGGGCAATGCAATTACCTTCCATGGCTACAACCCAGGCCTGTTTTACATCAACGTATTAAAAGGCAAACTGACTTCTTACTGATACGCATGAAACCCATAAACCTTCACATCCCCAGAAGTCCAGCATCCACCCATCCACTTTTGCTTTAACAGTTACATAAAACACAGAAAGAGAAGTCAAAGTTATTCTGTTCTTCCTCCTCTTCCTAAACTTCTATCTACTAAGGTACCAAAATGGGGAAGAAAAGCGTTCACAGTTATATCAGAATAATGGCTCATTGGAACACCACCTCTTCACAAAATAAACGAGTTTCTGACAACTCATTTGCACACACCTTGCTGGACACAAGGGCTGCAAAGCATCGTGTTCTGCTGAAAAGCTGCCTCAAGGAATTAAAACAAGTCATTAACATTAAGGGACTGACAAAGTTCCCTTCTTCCAGATTGCCCGAGGTCGGGTCAAAAGCAAGATCAAAGAGTTCATGGACCAAAAGGCAATCCTGCTATCTCCTCAGCTAGATGCGCTCATCGGTACATTGGAAAACGCTTTATACGCTGCTGGACAAAGGTTTGATCGGGTTCGATCCACCTCTTCAGAAAGCTGCGCGAGAGACCGATCGAAAGCCCTCCTTTGGCTTTAGTGCTGTATGAAACGAACCAAAACCAGCCACCACCTCCACGCGCAGCCTCACATTCTGCGTAGCCGTTTCTCTCCGGACCCAGTGAACATGGAACACTGCCCAGCCAGGGTTCTCGCCGTCACGAGGGCGGCGCACCCTGCAAGGAGCACGTGCTGAGCCCCGAGAAACGCGCCACATCATTCAGATGCTAATTATTGCTTATTGCTAATAACCTGCTGCTGCTGTGAAGCTGCAGATCAACTGAAACCCAGACAGGTTTTCGCTTGTCGAGCTGCCATCCCCTGCCAGCCACGCCGGTACACGTAGTCCTTCAGCCTTCCTTCAGCCTTCCTCCCACACATACACTAGCAAATGCCGCCCAAAGGCTAATTAATGGCACCCCTGAAGCCAGCGAGAAATCTACCAAAATAAGCTGATGGAGGTTTGCCAGAATAAATATCATCGACCAAAACGCTATTAAATCACCTTTCGTGTTTGCGGCATTACCTACATCACCAGACTCAAAGCGATTAGAAAACGCGCGCATCATATTCCTCAATAGCCCAGAAAAATCTAATTGCTAAAAATCAAGGAGATTTCTACAAACTTAGTCTTAAGCCAACGACGCCTTAAATCGCAAGAATTCAAAACCCTCCACAGTAAGTTTACAAATGGGAAAAGAAATTCGGACAGCAAAAGGATGAGGCAAATTCATCCAATAACTGAGGTCTTACACAAAATGGCCCAAACCAGCTCCGATGAAGCCCTGGATCAAACTGCATTTCAAACCGGTTTTAAAGTGCCAATTTTCAAAAGACAGACTCAGAAAAAGGTGAAGTTTCCTCTACATTAGATGATTACAGACATTCATCTGTGTATTTTACAGGAGGAATCGGATCTCAGACATCTTCTAGATGAGCGAACAGTTTTTAGACGAAACCCATTACACTGAAAGAGACTTACATATAAAAACTCCAACCTTGGAGAAGAAAGTATTCCCGATTCCCTGAAGATTAGCATACTTGCTAAGGTATCAAGTACTTCTTAACAAGATTTTAAACCTGACCTTTTAACCTACTCTTTTTCAAAAAGTTCCTTCTTGTGCAGATGTTCACGTGAAATGTGAAGAATCTCTGAAACACACTTCTTGGACTAGCAAACACTATAAAAAAAAAAAAAAAAATTATGCTGGGGAGAGGTCTTTGAGCTAGAGCAAATCCTCTCGGACTTCTGCAAAGAGCTGGTGTCCCTAGAGGTCTGCAGAGATCTGACGCCAGTCCACGTGCTGCACAGGGACCATTCCAGACTTCCGCGCCTCCCTAGGCGCCGCGCTTCCATCTCTACCTGTCTTCTTACCCGGTGTGTGAGCTGAGGCACACACTGAACCACAGCAAGAATGGAAAGGCGAAGAAAAAGCCTCAGAGCTCCTTAAAGCAGATGCACCGCCAAGGACGGAGTCCCACGCCACCCCCCCCTCCCCCCCCGAGATGTTACAGAGCAAACAGCAGAAATAAGATCTCCCTTTTGCTCAGTCAAAATGACGGGGAGGTTCCTGCCCCATGAAAGAACACACCCGAGAAAACAGAGACCAGCAAAAATATTTCAGTGATGGGGTTTCATGAGACAAATTGCTTATAAATCCATTTGTCATCGAAAACGGAAATAAAGTGTTTGCCCTTTAAAGAACCAGGGGAGCAGGGAAAGACAATGATTTCGAGGATTAAGAAAGAGGGAGGAAAATCTCGAAGGAGCTCAGGACTCCACAATACGGATCAGCTTTTGGACAGTATGTGTCATCCGAGCAACATGCAAAATTTGATTCCTTCAGATTGAAAAAAAAAAAAAAAACAACAAAACAAAACAAAAACCCAACAAACCAACAACAAAAAACAAAAAGGACTTTGGCTTGCAACAAGCATGAAAAACTTATCCCCCCGCCAATAAATGTTTTGCTGGTGTAATTCTTTAGCCTGAACACAAGCCTAAATGGTCTTTTTAAAGAAAAAAATCTACCTTTTTTCCTCCCCCCCCCCACCTTTGGTCAGCTTATCTCACATTCTTTGGTTGCTACGGTAGAAACAGCTGAGAATTAACAGAAGAAATAACAGATTTAGAATCACATATTCTAAAACACACATCAGAAACCCAGGTCAGATTTTCAAAGAGGTGCAGGTACGTGGTTACCCAGCTTAAACACACCTAGGGCCACCACCGGGCATTAGTTATCATTTGGAGACAACCCCACCGAGCTTGCTAATGCCTCTTCGTACACAGGGCCATAAAGGATCATTTCATCCTTTTTGAAACAAGCTGTCTGCTCTTTCATCGCAACGCCGAAGTACGCAGAGTCGTCTTTGGAAAAACCCCAAACTTCCACGTACTAATTGCTCACCCCAATCAGTCCGGAGTTACTAAATAATAACAGCATAGAGTTACTAAATAAATAATTGCATTAAAACTATTAGTGATTTTAACACCTACACTGTAATTGCTTAAAATTTGCATTTACATATCCTCACGAAGTGAAAGCACTTGCAAATTTAAATCTATCCTTAGCCTACAGAAGTCCTAACGAGGGCGCGTATGAAACCCCACATACAGCAGCCCACCGCTTTTAGCACTTCTACAGGAATGCCAGCCAAGGATATTTTCAACCTCCAAGTGGCTCTAACACTGCGCTCAAGTTGCATCCCCCGACTGAAAACCAGTTCCTCGGAGGGAGCCCGAGACAACCCGCGCATCACCCCCACCATCTCCGGGGCAGGTTAAGGCTGGGGGGGGGGCTTGAGAGATAAAGCTCCCAGTTTTAATACATCCTCCTTCTGTGCAACGTTCAGGGAGCTTACCCCGCCTCTTCTTCAGCATGTCAAGAACATCAAACCTTTCTTTGATAAGCATAAGTTTTGAGTGTTTCTAAGATTTTCCTCTCCATCTGCAGATAGAGGGAAGGACAGATGCCTCGGTGAACAGAGACAGTAGCGCATCTTCCAGTGAATTTCACGTACGCTGCCAAATTTTCAGACTGCACGCCCGTTCTTTCCTTAAGTGAAAACAGTTCAAGGTCAAAGAAAACGGGGAATAAGGTAAAATTCAAGTAAATCACCCATTTTTTCCCTGCGCACAGCTCCTGCGTGCACGCAGTCCTTGGAGCACATCGATTTCTGAGTTGGTGGAAGCAGACACCGAGCAGAGCCNTTGCATTACAGTATTTACAAAATCCTTAGGTACTGCACAGTCACCTACACATAGTCCTATAGAGAGTACATGCTCAGCGTCGAGAAGCAGGACGCTCCTGCCAACCAAGCTGTACGCATCCACCAAGGGACAGGAAGGGGGGGCGGGGGGGCTAAAACACAGTGTGGTTTTGCTCCTGACGCTTCACGGATCTAAAAATCAAGCTGCCGTTTCTAATCAAGGATAAAGAAAGCTTGAAAAATACCAACACAGAAAATATCAATTAGCTTTTGAGTCAAGAAGAACATCAGAAAGAGCAAAGGGGCAATATTCAAGCATAATGTCATTAGCGGGTGGGCAGAGGCATAATTCAGCTCAGCTGAAAGGTGTGAGACCCGGGCTCTGGAGGCAGAGACCTACAGGCTCCAAACATAAATTCACCAGACAGAGGGCTATGGGCCAGCAAGTGACCCTGCATCGCAGTGACAGAGGTGGATCACACGGTAACGTCACTAGAAACCACCCACATGTGCAAAACCTTGCACTTCAAAAAACCGTCACTGGTTTACCAATACATCTTTCAGTGGGATTTGGCTACCAAAAGCCTCAAAAGCAGAGGTGATTTTGCATGCGACAGCATCACAATGGGAGAGCAGGTAAGAAGCGGTACCAGATGGTAGATGACGGCCATCCAGCTAGTCTATGACTTGTGCATCGATCAGCCACAGACCTGGTTAGAACTGAGCGTGCGCAGCCCATCCTCCATATGGGACAAAAGAAAGAGGCACTTTTGTCCCACTTTGTGTCCTCTTAACAATTTCCTGCTCCGAGCAAGAAGCCTGTGGCATTGCCAGTCCAGAGCCAGAGTTGCCTGGGCCCAAGGGGTTCACTAACACCGACTACAAATACGGGATGTAAAAGGAGTCACCGGTTGCAGCCGCTTATGTATCTGCAGACGTATGGAAGAAATGGGAAAATAAAACTCCGAGCACAGTGCTAGGAGCAGCGATAGACGTCGGCTTTACAGCTGCAATGCTCTGAGCTGGGCAGAAACAACCGAGAAGCAGTCAATAGGAAAACAAGACTGTGCCAAAGACCACTAGCATTGTCCCCACGTCATCTCAGATACAGGGGAAAAAAAAAAAAAAGCCTTCAGGATCAGGGACACAGAAGGAGCCATGCAAACGAAGTCGCCTGAAACTGCTCAGGACTGACAAACAACACCGTCCTTTTAGGATTCATACCATTTTTCAAGATGTTGAGTAACGGGATGCCTTTGCTAGTAATTAAAGTTTTTATTTCCCTTTTTTTTTTTTTTTATAATGCATAATAGTAACGACGCCTGGCCCTGGCATCCCCCGCTGCCAGGTAGGGTGCTACCTCCAGCAGTCCTGTTTTTTCAGAAAACCCTCGTGGACGCGCATTACAAACAGCATCCAGATTACAAACCACCCAGCAACTTCAAGCTCCGGCTTGCTTTAGGCATGACAAAACTCTAGTACTGCAGTTTTCAAGATCCTGTATTTTAGAGGCCAAGACTTAATTTTCCCTGCTATAGAGAGCCTAAACCTAGAGGTGCCAAACCCTTCCTTTGCTCTCCAGACTGCTCTGTTTGAGCCGCCTTCGTTGTGCCGTAGGGTTTTTTGCTACCAGGTCGCTTTATTCACATAAATATAGAGCTCGGAAGGCAGACAGAGTTAATACGCTCTCTGCTTATCACAGGTTCCCAGCCAGCATTAATGTTCGGCGTACAAACTCTGGGTAAGATCAACAGCATATAAAAATCGTAAGTCTCTTGTAGACATTTCTTGCTATTGATACTGAATTTTGAGGATGTTTCGCTGCTTATTCCACGAACCTGGGAGGATAATAAAAAAAGCAGAGAGACTTAAAAAAAAAAAAAAAAAAAGCAAAGTCAAAGGTCAAATCTTCAATCCTGCCAGTTATCTGTAACTGGAAACGAATCGGGGGAAACAGACCTATCACTGCAATGGAAAAGACAAAGAAATGCCAGCTTCGAGCCAACGTTTAACCAGAAAATCTTCGACTGAAGGATAGTCAAGATGTTGGTAATGTATTTGCAGTAAAGCAATTAACTTTTTATACCCAGCTCGGAATCAAAGTTATGTGCCTTTCTGGGGTGACTACGGATTTGTTTTTACCAAAGGCCTACCTGATTAAAAAAAAGGAAGAGAGAAGTGTTTCAATAAAAGTATAAAGAATAAACCGTAGTGCAATGCTACAGGACAGAGAATCAGACCACTGGCACGGAAACACCACCAAGACATCGGCCATTTTTGCGCATAAACATTTTGCACGACAGGCGAGCGTAGAAGTAAAGGTCAAAACGTTTTGGAAAAGTTGTTAACGTTCAGGCATCGGGGCTTAAGATGGTCTCTAGTGGTTAGGGATTGCTACCTCGTGCTGGTAGGATAATTCTGCATCTTCCTAACGCCTCTTTTCAGCTGCTGGCCATCGGCGGAAACACGCTGGACTGAAGAGATGGCAGATCTGATTCAATACGGCAACTTGCTCATACTCCCTTACCCCCTCCCACCCTCAACAGCAACCGTGGCTTGGTTTTGGTCAGTGACCAGCTGCTCGTAAAATCTCAGACCCCGAATCCCGCCAAACAGGCACAAGAGAGCCTGAGAGGAGGAGAAACGCTGGAATGAAGCCATCCATCCTGCAAACAGGCCCATGGTGCCATCAGCCACCCAAGGGCACCATCTGCACGAGAAGCCTCCCACCCCTCCCCAGCCTCTAGCCCTCCCGCCCCTTCCCCCACCTCATTTTGTGATTTTTGGGTGGGGGGGGGATTTAATCTGTATTGGGCAGTTTCACCTTCAGAAGCGCAGACTGCAGCTTTTCTGAACCCAACTTGCAATTTTGAGTTTCAATGGGCCTCGCGCTCTTCTTCTGAAAAGCTTTCCCCCTCAGGTGACAGACAAGCTGCCGGCACCTTCGCAAGCAGTCTTCAAAAACGGGACCAGGCAATACTAGTATTCTAGTCCTCCCTCATGAAAACCCCATGTTTTCGTATTTTGCTCCTAGAAACTTCATTTTAATCATCAACGCGCCTCATCAGCAGAAAACAAATCAGGATATGTTAATATGCATCAGAAGATTAATTAGCACTTAAAGGCACTTGAACTTCTGTGCATTTTTCTGCATTGTCAGCCTGAATTACAGAATTTTAGCACCGGTTCAGCTCCTAATTCTTTCTGCTTGTTATTCGCTACTATTCAAAATCAAAGATGTTTTCCATGGCTCCACCAAGCATTGCATGTTTTTCGTAACGGCAAATTCCTTATGACTGTAATGATGTAAAAGAGCAATCGCGAAGGGCAAAAACACTGCTCTGAGGAGACTGATGCCTCTTTACGGGGAGGAAGAAATTTAAGAAGAGGAGGTATTACATTCCTCTTGTGCGTTGCATTCACATGTTTGCATTTTAAATCTTCTTGTAAAGTGGCCATTTATGCACTGTTCAGTTAATAGACCCGCGCTCTAACAGCTCCTCAGCTAAGTCCTTAAACGAACACACCAGACTTGTATCAGAAGCCTAAAGCTGCGGTGACACGAGTGTTTTCATGCGCTCCCATAAGCATCGTAATCCTTTGAGCGTGACCTGATCCTGCGCTCCCCGCGGACTCAGTCCCTCTCCGCTCCCAGCGCCTTCAGCTGGGTGACCACGGCTGCCGGCGGCACTGGCACGGCGGAGGGGATGCGTGGATGGATGGAGGGGCACGAACCGGGGCCAGAAGATGCTCATCGCTCCTTCCAGCGACAGCCGGCTCCGCTGCCCCGCTGTCCTTAACACCAGCAAGGGTACTCAGGCTCCTTCGCATTTCTTCTAAGCCTTGCTTCATTTCGCAGACCTCGCTGCTGCTAAACCCTCAGCAGCACCCGGGAAGCTGCAGCCCAAACAGGAGAGGCCTTTAGTGCCATCATATCACTAGAAGAAAGCGCTGTACAGGAGTTGATGCTTTCCAGAAACTGAACAAGACTGAACTTTTTAAGAGAAAAAAACAACCAACCAACCAACCAACCAAACAAAACCCCTCCCAAAACCAAACGTGAGGTTTTGATACCACACTACAAGGTTCAGAGGACGTCTGGGTCTTGTGTCGCGCGAGTTATTTCGTGCAGGCTCCTATTTGTTCTCCTCAGAGGTACAAAGCCAGCTGTCCAAGACTGCAGACCAGAAGGGATGCTCTGGCAGCGCCAGAAGAGAACAAGCCAGGAGGGACAGGCCAGCAGCGTGGTCAAGTGCCGGGGCTACTTTCCTCCCGTCAGATTTACACGAGATTTAACAATATCTCAGGTTCAGCAGGAAGACACGCAAGTGCCTTAAAAGATCCCAGTGTTCTCCCTCACAGACTAGACAGACATTCCACAGAAGATTTAGAGGTTTGGGTTGGTTTTTTTTTTTTTTCCTTTTTTAAAATGGTAAAAATATACTGGAGCCTATATTTAGAATATATTGCTTCAGTGCACTGCCCCTAGGAGGAAAGGATTTGATGATAAAAGTCTAATTTAGCCTGTCAGCTTAGCTAACTGTATTAACTTGCACAATCCAGAGGGCTAAAGGCAATTGTGCCTAAATCGATACCGAAGCAGCAACTCTACATACTGTTACAAGAGATAGTGGCCAGATGTTGGCCATACTGGACACAGCTGGGAAGAGGCTGTAGCCTCCTCTCCTCCCTCAATAAATACTCCTTTGACATGATACGCCACAAAAAAAAAAAAAAAAAATCTGAGGGATAAAACACAGGCTGAATGAAGGCAGTGGAAATGGCTCAGAGCAATGCAGGAGACACTGCACTTAAAATCACCAGCCCTTGACGGCTTCTGTTCAGAGGCAGGAGTGCTCCATTCCCATTGCTTTTACCATTCCGTAGGTAGGATCCTCCTACAGGCATGAACCAAGAGGCTCCAAAGGGATTACTAACGCTGCGAGTTTGGCTTCAAGGGTGGAAACTGCTGAAGCAGCAAAGAGTCAGTTTGCTTCCAAAGTGAATTCATGTGAAAAGGCGTTAACATGACAGCTCTTGAATCAGGAGATTTAGAAACGCACACAAGATCCAGCATGAGGAGCGGCGGCAGCGTGATCTCCTCGCCTACCCTCCCTTGCAGACCGCAGCTCAGGTGGGATGGAGCTGCTCTTCTGCCCGCTCTCTCCTCAGCAAGGCTGGCAGCCTCACACCAGGCATCAAGCTGGAAATTATCCTTGGCCATCCCAGTTCTCGGCCTTCTGCTCCCTCATTCAGCAATAAAGCTTGGGCGCCATTAGCAAGCCAAGCGTTTGACTCGGGACCACCTTAATAAGCACGGGCAGAGTCAGACAGCAGGGGCAAGGGCCGGCAGGAGCAGTGAACGCCAAGTCTCTTCATCAAACACTCATCCCCGGGTACGGAAGTTGAGGCTGACAGCTGTTTGAGGGAAAAAAAAAAAAAAAAAAAAAAAAAAAAAAAAAAAAAAAAAAAAAAAAAAAAACAAAAAAAAAAACCAACCAAACTAAACCCAACAAAAAAGCAAACAACTCAACCAAACCCACAATGCAAAAAAAATATAGCAAAAAAAGTCTGAAGATCGCCCTACAAAATGACCCAGTGGTGCTCTTTCAGTGTTTTTTATGCAAAAAGGATAACAGCTAGATATTTCAGGACTGGAAAAGTACAATTTCGAGATTTCCCCCCCCCAAAGAAAGAAACTAGGAATTTCTTTGGACGCTTGTCCCTGTGCTCCTTTGGCGCTGATTCCCTGCTGGGCTCAGACACTCAGCTTGCTTTCTTAATTTCCAAGTTTTCATGCTATGGACACCTGCCCATGCCAAAACCATCCCTTTGTTTCATAAAGGCCGCACACCAGATACGAAGCAGCAATTATTTATTTCTGGACGCTCTTGACCCAGCTGACCCAAGGTGAAATTTCTTGGACTGTCCCATCCCATTAACCCATTGTCGAGTTAAAATCTGAGGCAGCTCCTCTCCTCTTCACGGTACACTGATAAAACATACTAAGGAGGGGGAAAGGTTGCTCCCTGTCTTTCAAAACATCTGCTTAACACGTTGTCCCACAGAACAGCCCCACTAGAATCACAGGGACAGGGCAACACTTCTGCTCAAGCACAGAGAAAAACAAGCATCAGCTATTTTAAACTACCCCTGGATTCACCAAGTCCTGCTGAACTGCCCCTTCAGATCATTAGCGAGCAGGCCATCCGAACACGCGTTGAGCCCTTTCCCCACCATTCCCCGGTGGGGGGACACAACAGGCAGGCTGGTAAGGCAAACCACGCAGGACCGGCGCCTGGACCAGCCGTCACCCTTGATGGCAAAGGCAATCCCACAGCCGGCAAGTCGCCTGCCCGGAATGGCCAACAGACTGCCCTGCAAATGAGTCAGGCCATCACGCGTGATTGATGGGAGCTTCCCCACGATCTGTTGGGATAAGGCAGGCGCCGCTGGCGGGCAGCGCTGTGCTATTACGAAGAATAAGATCAGAAACTGGTCACTGACTCGTCACACGGTACCATTCCGCCTGCAACGTGTACAGCCGTGCCGAGACAGTAAGGGCTTGCGTGAGGTGTAACGCTACACTAAACAGAGCAGTAAGTGATGAAACACATTTTAAGGAAAGGGGGTTGGATTTCATGCAAGGTCAGAGACCAGGAGCATTAAGCACCTCTGAGATGGCACAGGGAAATAAAAAAAAAACGAGCTCAAGTTAACAAATTCATGCTGCAGAGTTTAGGTACCTCAGGTCTGGTTTCTGAGAGAAAACCTGCACGATGAATGCTTGCATTAAACTACAGAAGGGTCTCCATCTACTGTAATACACACGCGTAACACCAGGTGAGGATTTACACACACATCTTCATTTCTGCCGCTCCTAGAAGATGCTGGAAGAAGTGAAGTGACAAGCAATGAGGCTTCGTACCTTACCTGCAACATTTTTACCCTCTTCCTCATGCTGGAAATTCAACTCTCACAGGCAGGACGAAGTGTTACAGCCCATTTTTTTACGAGAGAAACAGACACAAAGAGGTTAAATGCCTCACCCAAGGTTAAATATCAATCAGTGAGAGAAGGAATAAACCCAAAGCCTGCCAAGTCTCCTGACCAGACAACCTTCAGCTTCATTACTCTGCCTCCCTACAAGCAAATGCCCACATTGAGAATTTGTTCCTGCTGGCACACTTTATCGCGCAGTAGTATCTAGTGATCCTGCTCGTGCCTGGTCACCACATCATTGAACAGTGCGTAACATGCAGAAATGTGATATATCAAGGTACCTGTGAGAAAGTATCAAAAAGGTTTCTTCATAATTAAATCAATACGCTTCAAAAAAAAAAAAAAAAAAAAAAAAAAATNGAAATCTCAGACGAACAAAAAAAGAAATCTCAGACGAACAAAAAAAGAAATCTCAGACGAACAAAAAAAGAAATCTCAGACGAACAAAACAATGTTTTTAAAGAAAAAAAAAAATTTCTCAGAAGAAGAAACAGGGGGGAAGGAGTTGCCTGATCTCACAATAAACCTAAACTAAACCTAAACTAAACATACAACGTTCATGGCAATCCAAATTTGGATACAAACCAAAAAAGCCCATTGCAAAATAGGCTGATAAAGAATTCCAGCAAAAAAAAAAAATAAATTTTTTTTTTTCTTCCTACACACACTCCCTCTGTATGACCTATCAGTCCTATCTATTGCTTTTGGGGGTCTTTTTCTGACTTCCTTCTTCATCAAATCTTACGCTGAAGAACAGAGGATGAATTAGAGAATGATGCCAGGAGGATGATTTCACTTCAGAGGTGAAAAGGCTGGTCAATAACGTGACAACACCAACTTCCATAAAACAGGATCACCAACACAAATCTAACCCAAAATTAGCACAGGGACAAAGATCTACGCTAGAAAAAGAAGGAGTGGGCAAAAAGGAATGGGGAGGAGAATTCTCCTATGCTGGTCATGCCGTGTTTAGCGACTCCTTTTTCCCAGCCTGGTCAGTTGCAGGCACAGAGGAAACCCACAAGCTTCATCTGTCCTCCCCAAAAAAATCAGAATTTTCCTGTGCTCGTCCCAGTTTCATCCCTCCCAGAGATTAAAGGAAACATGCCTGAGGGAAAAAAAACCCAAAACGAAACAACAAACAAAAACCAAACCAGCCTTGCTCATAAAATGTTTGCTAATATTAAATGTGGAATCTAATTTTTGCAATGGCTTCCCTTCGGACAGTCTTTGTTAAGTACGACAGTTAAGAATTAAAAGGTATATGTTGCCAGGAGACTGGTTTTATTCCCAGCTCTTCAGTAAATTTCTCGTATGACTATTTGGACTGCCGTTTTCGTCCCTTTTTGCTTCAGTTTCCTGACCTGGAGTACAGAAACAACAGTCCCAATGCCCTGTAAAGCACAGCGTGGCAGTAGATCTACAAAAAAGAAGGGCAGGCACCCAATAACCAAGTTTCGGGTTTATACTTCACCTCTCGCACTGTCTCATACGAAGGAGGAGATGAAACCAACCTAAGCTCTAGTCCAAAGGTGTCCTTGTCTCAAGCAGAGATTCATACAAAACACACGAGGGAGGACAAACTTAATCCGCGATAACGCCCCAGCACTTCTGTGCTTGGCAGCGGTTTTCAACGGCAATCCTTGCGTTGGTAAGCTTTCTTCATTTAAGTTTGTTATGAACCCAGTTTGCTAGGAAGAGTGCTTATTTGTGGACTTCGTAACGAAGGCGAGAGCTTGTGCTCACTCCTGATTTGCACCCTGGGTCACGACCAGCATTTCCTACATATTTCCACATCATCACATCACTGGCCAAGGGCTGTCTCCTCAAAATCACAATCTACAGACGGAGCACATTTACACCGTTACATACGCAATCAGATGACAAGACGGAAAGCAGTTATACAAAAGATTTTTTTTTTCCATTACGATTTGATCTTCTGTCCTGCAAACAACTCCCCAACGCTCATGAAAACCAATGCATTTCTGCTAGTCACCAGCCTCCCTAATTCCTCCGACAATTATTTCAGTGACCGCTTTTCTGAGATCGAAAGGTAATCTTCAAAAGCGTAAGAGGGGTTTGAAAAACGTAATGAACACGGGATCAGCCCAACACGGTGAAGAATGCTGGCAGCAAACTACGCAACTCCTGCCCAACCACAAGCGCCCTGGAGTCAGGCGGCCTCATCACAGCAGGCCCTAATTAAGCACGGTCAGTTGGAAGGGAGAGACGGGGCATCACTGACTGCCTGGGGCCTGCACACCAAAGGGTGCGTGTTTTTCTCCTTCAACCTTCTCAGAAAGGAATTGTGCAGGGAAAACCAGACGCGAGCATCCCCCGTGCTCGCTTCTGCTCAAGGGAAGCCTCCATCATCGGTGCACGTCCCACCGCAGCGTTCACCCAACCAAGAAGCGCATTTCTCCCCGTTCTCCGGGCTGCGCACCCAGCCGCCCGCGATGCCGAGATGTCAAGCAGCGAGGGGCAGCCTTTAATAAATGCCATGCTGCCCTTTCCTCTGCAGTGAAACACTGCTAGATGAAGCTAATTCTACTCAGCCGATGAACCCACATGAGGCATTAACCCTTGCTTGCACTCGCCCGGGGATGTTGAAGGGCTGAAGCTTGTTATCACAGTCATGTTACGGTGCATGACGCACCATCCCAAGAAGCCACCTGGAACGCGCACAACGTGTTCCTCCAAGAGGCATGTAAAAAGAAGAGGAATTAGTTTCACACTCATTGAATAGAAAAGCAGGCATAAATACGGGAGGAAAGGTGATAAAAGAGAGCTTGACTGAAAATAATCCCTTGCCTTTCCCAATAAAGTCTGAAAAGCACAGCAATGGCCGCCTGTGTGCGTGCCCCAGGAAAGCAGTATCACGTACGTACCATCACTAGAGCAAGCACACGACAGCGGTCCTAGTTTGCAGGTTGGGAGCACTCCAGTAGATGATTTTCAGCAGAGAAGAAACCGGAACGCAAGCAGGATTTGCAGTAACTGCCCCTTTTAGGAGGCTATCACTAGCTGTGCTTCCAGGGAAAGAGGGGGTTATCCATCAAAAATTAAATAGAACCCAAACCAGCAAGAAAATAAAAGAAGGTACAGTTAATCAAGATGGGTAAAAATCACGAGATCGGGGGGGGGGGG
>VXBH01007351.1:219799-239707 GCA_013400035.1 Rynchops niger
AAAAAAAATCAAAGAAAGCCTTTTCCTTCTGTTGTTCTTTACAACAACTCAAAGAGATTGAAGGCTTGTTTCCCCTTCAGAAGGCTTTGTACCTGTTAGCAGAGAACACCACACACCCTCCCCCCCGTCAACTAGCGGCACCGAAACGTGCTCAGCGCACACGCGCTCTCCTTCGGGTGTCGGCGAGCGCAGCCAGCCCTGCCAGGGCTTATTCGTGTCCGCTCTGACTTCCCAGGGGAGGGACTGGAGAGCTTGGGGTTAAAAGCCAAAGGACACTAGTCACAAGTAATTTCGGTCATTACTGTTCCCCCCTGCCAGCATCGCCCTCACCACAACACCCTGTGCCTGAAGACGCGAACGCTAGTTTTGTTTCGCTGCTCGTGCTAGAAATCAGCATTCATACCTTCCCAAAATATGTTCTCTGTCACTCAGGAGCACATGCGACTGCTGACGTGAAAAATACACTTAATGACAGCGTGGAGCATTTCCCCAGCCCCCAGAGTCCTGCCCTGGGGACAGTTAGTGGGATGATGTCCCCATGACCACATCAGAACCTGGCGCTGCCTCCACCATTAGACATCTTCCTGGGAAAGCCACCTGGCCAGTGGCCGGCTTCAAAGCCCACCTGCGAGTAAGTGGCTCACCAGCAGCTGCGCTAGTTGTTCTCAGCAACTGGAATGGGCATTCACCCAAGGTTTGGGTTTGTTTTTTTTTTGTTGGTTGGTTGGTTTTTTCCTAAGAAAAATTACTGTATCCATAGCAGGGAAGGAAAATTAGAAGGCCCCAAATGCATTTTTCTGAGCTTAAGTTAGAGAGGAACGGTGGTTTTGGCGTGCATCCATTTGTGCTTTCTTATAAATAAAGAAAAAGGAGAGCATGTCGGGGCAGGAATGCGAAGGGGCGCAATACAGAAGTCAACACCAAAAAGCCCTCCTTTCAGGATCATTTCAAGCCTGATGGATAAAGGAAAAAAAATTTAAAAAGCTCTTGAGGCGTCTCTCTCTCCTCCGCATCATAACAGATCAATGGACTAATGGTCTTGTCTGCTGCCAGCAGGCATCTGCACAGCTCACGACCAGGCCCCAAAGAAATGAAAGATGCTGCCGTGGATGGAGATGTGTGGGATACGGAGTTAATGCTGCTGAACATCAGCGCTGTTTAGTAGTTTGAGAGCGGAAGAGACTATAAACTTCTACTCAACAAGTGCAAAGGGTGCCCTTCACTGCCCACAGGGGAACCGAAGCACAGCTAAAACTCACTCCAACATCAGATTGCAGGAATTTTTATCATCAATTGCTGATGTTTAAACCCTTCTGCTAAATTTGATGGAATGCTTTGCTTGTACAGGTCAGTTCACAACATCAGTTTGATCCTGTTAAGCAAGACATCAGGTCTTCATCTTGCCCTGCAAACAGATGATGAACAATCCTGTCCGGTTAGGCTGTTGCTCTTCTACAGGCACTTGAGCTGAGAACCTGTCAGGACTAGCATAAAAAAAACCAACAGTGCAGAAATTTGATGTAGGTATTATCTACAATGAAATAATTTTTAAAAACTGAAAACCAAGATCAGTGATCTATAAACATTACAGCGGATCTCTGGCAGCTGACCACAAAGTGTAAGTAACTGAAGTCCATTAACAGTCCTGAGAAGATACGTGATGAACTTTCGAAGGCTGTAACGGACACTAGAAATGTTAGGAAAAGCCCATTCCGTCTTAAAATGTTAGCTCTTTACTTAAAAGTCAAGAAAATCATACTGAAATTATACATGTCATGACCCTGCTCTGGCAGGGGGCTGGATTAGGTGATCTCCAGAGGTCCCTTCCAACCCTACCGTTCTGTGGTCCTGTGGGTGGTTATTAAGCACGTGCCTCACACAGCCTTTGTTATAAAAATTCATGCAGGAGAAATCTTTCATCAAGCGCTATTAAACACAAAGGGAGCCATTGCTGTCCAGCAAGCGCCTGACCAATAAATCCCTGGAAACTGAGCAAATGCATCACGGAGATACCTCTGCTGACAGTACTGCATTCCTTCTTGTCTTTACCTTCAGCCTAACAACATAACTTGACAGGGGGACAAGCATTAAGTAATATTCAATACTTGAATTCAATATTCAAGTGTCCCCCCCCCCGTCCTGCATGTGCCTTTTTGCTCGTTTAGGTTTAGCCTTAGGTACTGTACCACGACGCCGTTCCCACAGAGTCGGGTGAACTTTTGTTACAACTAAAAACTTCTGCAAAGCGGATAAAAGAAAAATAAAATGAGATCTTGGTTCTCACACATGTAACTGTATTTAAAGTTAGGAGAAGTTACACTTATCTGACAAAGCAGGACTTGGTGATCCCAAGGGTCTTTTCCAACCTAAACGATTCTGTCATTCTATGATTATGTCCTTCACATTAGACCAAAATGGAAGCAGTGTAATTACCACACACACACACACGCACCCCCTCAAAAAAAAAAAAAAAATCTTTTTTGTTTATATTTGAACATCTGCAAACAGTTTGACTGCAGCCTGGGCCGTGCGCAGTGCGAACGTGTGTGGCCTCGTTGAAGCAGGAGTGTCCCAGTCTCCCCGCGGCGGGCTCTGCTCTCCAGCCCCGCGCCAACGCCAGTTCCCTCGGGAGCCCCAGCCCATGCTCAGACTGCGGCCAGCCACCACGTGGGTGTCACCGTAACCGCAGGGACAGACCTCAGCTCCTCATTTGTTCCTTCCCGTTGCAAAAGCTCTCGCTTTTCCACAAGCTTGGGAGCAGGCTCTTTCTCCCACACTCCAATATCCCCAGGGGCCAAACACAGACCTTGACGAAGGAGCAGGAGTAGATTCACAACCACCAGCTCACCGTTGATCTACCTACCAGGAAGTCATGAGGCTTTTCAAAACAACACATCACTTCCTATCATGCCAGCCCACCCCACACACGGTCACCAAACTCATCGTCCAAGAGGGGGTGCAACAGTGAAGATCTCTGCACGCTCCAGGAAAGAGTCCAGCCCACGATCCGGCTTCGATTTTGTTAACATAATGGTGTGTGCTTTTTTTAGTGAAAGCCCAATTAATACACAAAATAATGCTAGATTGCCTTTCTATAAAATGCTGTGGTTTGATTTGGAGCAGGATTAGTCATTCTGGAACACGAGTGCAGCACAGCTCTGCGGCAGAGCTTGCTTATCATTAGGTGCCTGTTAAGTAATAGACTGCAACGGTGAGGAAACAAACGGACATTGCAGAAATTCAGGGTATCAGGCTCCTCACCTGCTCCTATAAAAGCCTCATAAATGTCCTCCACCGCGATGGGCTAACCTAACAATTGAGAGATGTCGCCGCAGTATTATGAACTACTTTTCTAGGAAGTTAGCATAAAAGACTAGGTGTAACACCTCATTCTCACACAAGAAAGATTACTGACTGAATACGAACACAACCTGCTTGTGCAACCAATATTTCATTGCAGAGTTCTAAGACGTCAACCAAAAATTTGAGCCAGCGTGGAGGGAACTGCTCCATGGCGCAGCACCCAGTCCCAGGAAACTGGACTCGGCCTCTTCTCACCTCCTCTGCCCACAGCCCGCCTTGGCAGCTGGAGAGCTGAGAAGACTGCTGTTTTAACTGGGAGCAAGCCTGAGTATTTAGGGATGAGAAGACCGGTAATTACCGGTAACGAAAGGACCACCCGCACGCACAGCGTACCGAATTAGACGCCTCATTCTGTTCTCTTCAGTGCTGAGACTTAGTGCACTACGGAGAGCTTCACTCCCCAGCAAATGATCTTTTACGTATACCACGAGCTAACAGTGAGCATGAAATTCTGCAGTAATATTCACGTAACTTTTTTCCCTTTCTTTCGTTTTGTTTAACATACTCGTTACTGGCCATCAGCATCTCATTGCTTGCGGAATCCTCCAGCCGAAGAGCAATGCTCGCCTGCTGAGTGGGCACCACCCGCTCAAGAAACAACAAGAGGAAGTAAGTCGCATCCTGCAAAACATATTTAATGTAAAGCTCCCCACCCTGCTGCTCGTTGAACAGGATAGTGGCTTCCTCTGATGTGGCGATAAAATAGAGGCTTTCATGAACAAACCCTGGTCCACGAGGAGTCAGAAATACGGTTGCGTAAACACAGTCCAGCAGATGTAAATACCTGTGAGCTGTTAGTGCCAGAAGGAACCAAGCCATGAGGCACTTTGGGGGAAAATAAAAGAAAAAAATAAATTTAAAAAAAAAAAAAACCCTCAGGCTAATTATTTAAAATACCTAAGCACACTTTTAATCACCGAAGTAGTAAAGGAGACTGAATGATAACAACTGTGGAATCACCTACTACACATGTTAACGTCGGCTGTGCCCGTGTGAGCTCAGTTGCTCCTTTGCCTTGTACACAGGGAGCTTTCTAAAAAACCAAACACGCTGGTCAGGCTTCTTGGTCTTCGTGGTCTTCAATCATTCTGGCATACGCACACAAGACTGCACAAGGCATATCGTCAACTATACCGTTAGTAGCAATTTCTGCACTACAAAAGCTGACTTTTTCTTGTTATCTTAATAGCCTTTTCATTAAAAGCTCCTTAAACCTGAACGGCAAATTTATTTTGCACTTGGAACCTGGAGCAAAGGCACAGAGAATTTAATCCAACTACAGCTGCATAATCTTTTGTGCCCAGCTAGTACATAATGTATTTACAGAAAACTCCAGATGAGTTTCTTGATTCCATTCCACATCCACCAGGCTTCACACTGACCCACAGCATATCTACTTACCATTGCCCATAATGGTTGTATATCATTTTTAAAAAAAAAAATTATACACAGACACATTTGGGCCTTTATTGTAAGGCTTGAGTTCAAAAGCAAAAAGGGAGAGTGAGAAAACCCCAGCTTTCTCCTTGTAACACGATTTCTACAACCAGACGGTAGCGAGGAACTGCCAGCCCCGCTCGCGCACAGGGCCAAGCCGCTGGCGTGCGCCGTTTCACCTGAAACGTGCAGCCAAATCAGCGCTCCGCGCCGCGCGAGGGAGCGCTGCCGGGGTACCCGCCGCCCTGCTCGGATGGGTGGCGAGCTGCTAGGGACAGCGCTGCCAGGAATGGTTCAAGGGCAGGCTTTTCCCGCGATTTAAAAAAGAAAAAAAAAAAAAGGGAGGACAAATGCATTTCAGTGGACACAATTCCACGAGATGCTTTCTGGAGGAAAGAGAGGGATGAGGGAAGACAGAACTGCAAAATACAGGAGGAAGCGAAGCCCCAGCGCATTGCTGCGACACCGGCAAACAGGAAGCACAGACTTCCTTCCTCTCGAGCCCCGTCGCTCCCCGCTGGTCCCAGCGGCAAACCACGCTGGTGTGGAGGAAGCAGCCCAGCACATCGCCTCTAAACGCCCTGGCAGCTGTTTTTACCCAGCCCCGTCAGGGTCACAGCAGTCACCGCCTGTTTCAGAGCAGAACGCCTGTCAAAAGAACGAACTACCATGCGCTGTTCTCGCCGGCAGAGAGAAAGAGCAAGAGGCTTTGCTGAAATGGGTAGCGCAAAAGGCAGACCTGAACACAACCACAAACGTGCTGAAGCGATTACGGATTCCACACCTGCGTGGAAGCGGCATCCCCGGGATCCAACGGGATGGCACCCAGGCCCAGTTACTGCTCTGTAGCCACCTGAGGGGTTCCGAATCACCAAACTCTCACAACACTGCATCAGCAGCAAAGCAAGCGCCCTCTCTTGCTCTTCAAGCATTTAAATATTTCTCATAGTTCTCGTGATTTAAGTTCATTTTTGCTTTTCACCTTATGAGCAAACCCCCAGTCTCCAAAGCCCAGACTGACAGTACCCCGGGCTGCCCTGGCACCTCCTATGTAGGTTATTTGAAGTGCCACATTGTTTAAATAATTAGAGAATGTCTGCAATTACTACAATCAGAAAGATTCTGGCTTGCTTTTTATGCCCCTGGGCCATTCCTTGGAATAGCTAGGAAGTAAATACTTATTCAGTACTATAAATTAAAAAAGAAAAAAAAAAAAACCCAAACACTACATCAGTTTCACATTCATTCTCCTCCGTTTTGTAGATACACGATCACTGTACTTCCACATACCTATTTTCCAACTACCTGAGGAATGGTAACCAGGTACCCCCCTACCTTGCGTACGGAGCTCAGATGTTACCACGGGCTCCACTTGAATAATGAAGATGTCCGTATTTGGCGCCAGACGACAAGAGGTGGCTTAATTCCTGTTATCACACGGGCAACCACAAACAATCCAACCTTCTAGCACTGGGCTTTGCTCACTGACGTCGACTTCTTCAGTTATGACAAAAAACCTGCAATTCTGTAGAATAGGACAGAACTGCTTGGGAACAACCAGCCACTTTAACAGATTGATGAAAACAACGTTAACGCAAGCCCATTCTTTTATTTCGTTGGCATCAACACTTCCGCACCTTGATATGTAACAGCGTCTCAATAGGAGCCACAAAATTCCACATGAAGCCTGAACAAAAAGCATCCACGGCATTAAGCACCTTGACATTCCGAAACAAAACCCGAGGTCTTTTTTTACAGCATGGCTAGTCTGCCTTCCTTCTTGGTGAATTCCTAACGGATGTCAGAGCCACACATTAACCAGCTGTGCCACAGGATGAGAGAAAGGTATTTCTCTTCTGCCTACTGAGTAACTCCAAAGTTACAGAAGCAATTTGAAGACCTTCGTAGTTCACTACTGACAAATACCATTCTTGCCATTTCCACCCATAATTGCTGGCTCAAAAATGCAACTTTAGGACAAAGTCTTTCCTGTTCCCACTTCCTGCCCTAAAGTTTTACACCAAGGGCTTAAGTTCTGCTTTCATTTACAGGAACGTAAGTGCAAGATGGTAAAGATTTGGACTGATAAAAACACGTACAGAGGCAAGACTTCCCCTTGGTTGAGGAGGATCAAGTGAGAGATCACTTAGGTCACTTAGATATCCACAGGTCCATGGGCCCCGATGGGATGCACCCATGAGTGCTGAGGGAGCTGGCGGAAGTCATTGCTGGGCCGCTCTCCATCATCTTTGAAAGGTCCTGGAGAACAGGCAAGGTGCCTGAGGACTGGAGGAAAGCCAGTGTCACTCCAGTCTTCAAAAAGGGCAAGGAGCAGGAGCCGGGCAACTACAGGCCGGTCAGCCTCACCTCCACCCCTGGAAAGATGATGGAACAGCTCATTCTGGGTGTCATCTCAAGGCACGTGGAGGAAAAGAAAGCTATCAGAAGTACTCAACATGGATTCACCAAGGGGAAATCATGTCTGACTAATCTGATAGCCTTCTATGATGGCATGACTGGATGGATAGACGAGGGGAGGGCACTGCATGTTGTCTACCTTGACTTCAGCAAGGATTTCACACTGTCTCCCACAGCATCCTCATAGGGAAGCTTGGGAAGTGTGGGTCAGATGAATGGACAGTGGGGTGGATAGAGAACTAGTTGAAAGACAGAGTTCAGAGGGTCGTGCTTGGGGGCACGGAGTCTAGTTGGCAGTCCGTACAAAGTGGTGTTCCCCAGGGGTCAGTACTGGGTCCAGTCCTCTTCAACATATTCATCAATGACCTGGATGAGGGGACAGAGCGCACCCTCAGCAAGTTCACTGATGACACAAAGCTGGGNAGGGCTACCAAGATGCTGAGGGGACTGGAACATCTCTCTGATGAAGAAAGGCTGAGGGATTTGGGTCTCTTCAGTCTGGAAAAAAAGACGGCTGAGGGGGGACCTTATCAACACTTATAAATACTGAAAGGGGGGGTGTCAGGAGGATGGGGCCAGGCTCTTCTCAGTGGTGCCCGGGGACAGGACAAGGGGTAACAGGCACAAACTTGAGCATGGGAAGTTCCACCTGAACACGAGGAGGAACTTCTTTGCTGTGAGGGTGGCCGAGCCCTGGCACAGGCTGCCCAGAGAGGTGGGGGAGTCTCCGTCTCTGGAGACATCCCAACCCTGCCTGGACGCGTTCCTGTGCCCCCTGCTGTGGGTGACCCTGCTCTGGCAGGGGGTGGGACGGGATGATCTCCAGAGGGCCCTTCCAGCCCCTGCCAGTCTGGGATTCTTTGATATCAGAAGAGATGCCTAGTCTTCCTACATGCTACCCAGTTCACTGCTGTTTATATCACAGAAAGAAAGAAGCACTCAGTACACATTTAAAATCTTTCCCAAATTTGCAAATATGCCATTCTAGTACTGATTTCTTGCCACTGTTTTGTACCATTGCTGGTTTTAGTAAGACAACTTAAACACACCCAGGAAGACTCACTCAATACAGATGCTAATTTCTTCTATGGTCACTGCTAAAAATTTCATCAAAATGAGTCTTCATTCTTCAGCTCAATGATTTTAATAAGCATCACGTGTTACTTAGAATTATAAAAAATTACCACTCACAGGCAGAGGTCCTGCTGCTATGAATTACGGTTGCCGATTAAGAGCATCAGTCCTTTAGTCCTTGTCAGTCTTCCAGCTATGCAAGGTCCTTGTGTTTAACACTTTGAGCATTCCTTAAATTAGGACTGACTGAATGACGAAACCAGGTTCCTTCACAGAATCTTGCAGCCCCTCTGGCCAATTCATTTTTCTTCCATTAGATCTAAATTTAACACAGGCAGCCTTACAAATTTTCAATTTCTGTGTTGCCCCTGGAAGCGTAGGGCTCTCCTCGCAAGGCTTTATTTAGCCTTACACGCACGCACAAACGCAATTGCCGTCGTCAAGAAAAGGGAATCTTCACTCGCACAGAGCTGCCGCGAAAGCAAGGCCGAAGCCATGCCAAGTCCCCGGCTGCAGACAACGTCCAGCTCGTGCTCTGCAGGCGGGACGCCTGCGGCAGAGCCCGCGCCGACCGCAGTGCAGTCCTGCGGCCAAATACAGCCCAAAGGCAGTCTCCCCTGCCATACCGCCTCCTCCCTCAGGACGCGGCACGAGGGCATCGACCCAAAGGGATTGCATTAAGACATTAAAGCTCACGTTGTTTTACGTATCCTGCCTGACCTGCAAGGGCATAAGGCTGCTGGAAACAAAACGTGTTAGAGTAAGAAAAACACAGGTGAACAGCAAAGGAAGATACAAGCTACGGTGTAAAACACACAAAAAAACATGCAGACAGGTGCATGGTGCACAAAATAATGAAGACGCTATTAGTAGATATTCGATTTCTCTTTAGGAAATACAGCTACACCAGGAATAACCTTGTGCAATGGCAATCAGCTGGCAATCATCAAAAGCACAAAGCCCTTCACTATCCGTTCGGCAGTCTTAATGCCCCCGTTAAACGAGCAGGAAAAAAGTGACAGACAAGTTAGCATGGGAACAAGGAGCAGGTAAATGAAAATCAACAGACTCATAGAAATTCCATGACAAAGGCCACAGTATCTTGATTTCGGGAGGAATTAAACACTGCATGCCAGCACAAAGATCACCAGAGCTATGATTACTCCTGGCAGCCGCTTTTCAGCGCTGCTCTTCCCCATATTTACAAATGACGGCATGTCTCCCTGAAGGTCAGTCCCACAAATACAAATAGCAAATAACAAAAGTGATTTCTGGCACTTCAGCTGGAAATAACGGTCTTTGCTCAAATTGCACTCAACACCATAATTAAAACTGATGAGGAAAAAAAACCCCAACAGATCCCATTCCTCAAAACTGGACAATTTCTCAGCCAAACGTCAGTGTCTCCATGAGTTGCAAGGCAGAATTACTTCATTCAGATACTTTCCCTTTCCACTAAAAGATGTCAGTGGGGGAAAAAAAAAAAAATGCATCTTCTCAATGGCTTTCCAAATCCCTTTATTTATTTATTTTTAAAGAAAAGAGACCAGTCAGCATGGTCCATGCATCATAAGTTCCAGAGTTCCCTCAGCACAGTTTGTTTATATGGCTGTGACTCCACTGATCACGCCAAAGACACCGCAGATTTGCCCTCGAGCGATTCAATGCCAGATCATCCATGTAAGACAGTGAACAGCTTCCACCTGATGGGCTCCTGTGCCAAACAACATGCCGTTGGCAATGAGGACATCACAGTTCCCACTCCTGGCCAAACAGTGCCACTTCCATTGCCATTGCTAAGTGGCTGACTATGGAATGTGATTTAAGGACAGCCACAGACAAGGATTTATGTGTTCCCCTCCACATTTGTGGGTGCGCAAAATTGATCAGGTTCAAGGACTGAATGGTAAACTACTTTTTTTAACATGTGAGGCACGGTCTAAGCTTCTACCCGAGAGCAACTACAGCTCCAAGAAAACTGAAAGCCTGTTACGTATTTCAAGATTTTTCAAAAAGAACCGTTTAAAATGCAGACTTTTTCCTCATGCAGAAGCTTCTCAGTTCCACCAGGACAGATTTAAGTGTTGCCCAGGGGAGGGGAGGCAGTGAATGAGTCCCACCACTAGAGAGACCAAGCTGCTAAATGCAATGGGAGACTCCTTGTCTAGCTACCTCATCACATCAAGGCCAGCGTCCGAAATCAGCATAAACTCCAAATCGGATGTAACCTGGGAAACCCAAAGACAGCCCCTGAACGTGGGCTGTTCCGGACTTAAAAAAAATTCCAGAAGAATTGCCATTTAAAAAAAAAAACAAAGAGCCCCACACCCCAAAACGGGTCTTCAGGAAAAAAGCAAAGCAAACCAACAGCTTGTCCTTCCCAGCAATGCAGCAGCCAGCAAGCCACAGGGAAGAGTCCAGAAAAAGCCCTCTTCAGACTGCAGATCAGTTGTACACAATCACAGGATACTCGAAAGAGATGAGCATTATTTAAAATAAATGTTAGAACGATAACAGGACAAGAGCCTGACTCATTTCGGCCATGCCAAAGGGTTTTTTTTTGTTAATTAAAGAACTATGAAAGGAAAACTCACGTAGGTTTTTTAATTGTTGGCTGAACTGTAAAGCACCACAGCACAAAAGCAAACTGTTAAAAAAAAAAAACCAACAAAAAACCAAACCACCAAACCAAAAAACCAACCAAACAAAAAACCAAACACAAAACACCAAAAAATAAATCTTCAAAGTTAAAAGAGGCATCAAAACTTTCAGGATTCAACGCAGAAAAGACGGAATGCCCAAACTCTTCAGAGAATTGCTCCCCAGATACTTACGACATGCAAGGGGTATTTTAACTACAGTTAGAAATCGACAAATACATAAAGCATTACAACAAGTTCAAGAAGAATGTCTTGAAAACCTCTGTCTTGGGAGCCCAGAGCCAAGGTCTGAAACCCGAGATGGCACCAGTGCTCCAGAGAATCTATGGAAGAGCAACAGAGATGGTGAAACAGCATGATGGATGTATACACAGCGGGAAACTGCAGAACACGCTACAAAGGCAAGGAGCGGATCAGGCTGTAGCAATCTGTTCAAGGTTATCAAAAGACGGGCAACTTGAATAATCTACGTTTTTACTTCATTCCAAAGCTCTAGACATTCAGAAATAAAAGGCAGTGAATTAAGTCCGCGAATTTTCGGAGTCCTTGAAAGCGGATCACAGTTGGAGGTCCTAAAATGGTGAAGTACATCTGCTTATAGCTAAGTCCAAACATAAATATATCTTTTATTTCATTAAAGGATTATTTTCCATCTAAGAAGACTGAGACTTCAGGCATACACCTAATCAACTGATTTTTCTCCCTCCTCCAGACAAATTTAAAAATAATTACGTGCGTTTCATCATTTCAGGAGATAAGAATCTCGTTTTTGCTGCCTTGCTCCATGGGTAATTGTTTCCGAATGTATACTTAGGCACAAAGTACTGCTTATGCTGACCCGGTATGACTGTACATCTTCTGTGTAAAGGTGTGAAGAACTCTGTGGTTTGCACAGGAGACAGGAAATGCAGCCTTGATGAAAAACGCAAAATCCTGACCACAAACAGCAGATCCCAAATTGCTTATTAAACGACAGCAGACATAACCGCATGCACAAAAACCCAATAAAAAGAGGTCAGGGCTAAGTTTTTAAGCAGGTTTTTAAGCAGTACTAACGAAGTGACGGCAAAGTAGTGTTTAAAAATAAAAAGGAAGTACTTTTCTTCCTCTGAACGAATCTGATTTTATTTTCTTCTGCTCACAAGCTCATCACAGCCCAGATTTCAGCAGAGCAGGATACTGCAGTGAAGCTGAGCAGCAGGCAGGACAAAGGAATGTTTACATTCCTCAGCCATGCTCTCAGTGGCTTCCATTCCCACTAAAAAGAAACAAATGTCATTATCAACTTTAAAAAAAAAAAAAAAACAAAACAACAACCAACCAACCACATACAGGAAACTTCATTTAAGACTTCGGACATGTGAGAGAACTTCATTACTTAACTGCTGCAAGGACTAATTCAAAGGCCACTTTTGATCAGCGCAGCGGTTGAGCCAGCTCTTCAGTGTTGTTTGTGTTTTTCTTTTCCAAGACAGGGGATGCCCATTAAATATTTTTACCGTATCTCCAGCCAGAGGCCTTTCACGTGGGTGCAGCCTGCTTTCCGAATACTTCCTACAGATGGCAGCTGCTAATCCAAACCCCATCTTTAAACAAGTAAACACATCATCTGTGGCTGCCCCATCCCTGGAGGGGTTCAAGGCCAGGTTGGACGGGGCTTGGAGGAACCTGGCCTGGTGGGAGAACCCCCCAGGGCAGGGGGTTCTAATGAGATGATCTTTAAAGGTCCCTTCCAGCCCAAATCATTCTGTGATTCTATGAGCGTTACTCAAGTTCTGAACTCACGTTGAGGACGAACGCAATGCAGGTTTCGTTGCCATTAATTATAATCCAAACACCTCTATAAAGGTTCAGCTGCCTACGGTCACCTGCCTGAGGTTATGCCTTTGAACCCACATGCCAGCACCCCAGCAAGAACCACCCACTCTTAGACTTTGGTGAGATCAGACCATTTCAGGAGTCACCTAGTCCTGGAGACCGCATGCGCGCTAAGAAAGCCCAAACCAGGCCTGGTCTTTGTGGGAATACTACAGACATTTATACATCTGGTTGTAAGTGAACAGGAAGGAAAAAAACCAAACTTACATAACAACAGAGTGTTTTATATAATACTACTTTATAATACTGCAGGATTTCATATCCTATCACTGAAATTCCCCTAATTATTTCCACCCCCCCGAGGAATCTGTGTTAAAACATGGAATAAAAACAAGGTTCTGGATGTTTTACAATAGCACGTTCCCTGAGGAGTTGGGCACCCATTTCTGCCCCCATTCTTGCCCCGTCCCTCCTTATTACTCAATTGCATTTCCTTATTTAAGACCGTTTTTAAAAACAAGCCCAGGTATTTACAAGCAAATCAGCTTTTGATTGCAGACACAGTAGTTCACACCTAAAGAGAGGCAAAAAAGCCCAGTGTTACCAAGTGATCAAAAGGCAGTCTCCTCCTTTCCTCCAGGATGAAATTTGTTGCATATCATGTTAATTAATCCAGATCAGCAAACCCAAAAGAGACATCAAAAGTTAACCCCCCTCCTCACCGATTTATGTGTTGGCAGTAGCCTTGTGTCAAACAACAATCGTTTAAGCTACAGTTTTACGCACACAGTTGCCTTGATTAAAACAAACCGACCTGTGCTGCCAAGGCTGTTTTCTGGCAGACGAGGCTCACACCCGGCGCAGCCCGCGGGCAGCGAGCTGACAGCTGCCAGCACGGGCCCGGCACAGGCCGGTCATGGGGAAAGCCATCTCCCCGCCGCCACGGCGGCCAGGAGAAGAACTTCAGCAAGCGAAAACTTCTCCCAAGTTTCAAACCAAAAGCCATACAAGGAGATGGTGAATAACCCCTCTACTTCTCCAAATCCCCCATAGGGAATGTCTGACTACGGTCTACACAGACAGACCGACCAAAAAGTTTGAGTCCTCTCAACAGACGAATTATCCAGACCATTGTTGTACGGGTCAGCTGGACAGTGGCCCAAACAATAAGCTGTTTTTAGAAAACCGAGGATTCATCCTCTTATGTGGCATGAGGGAGGGATTTAGCCTTAATTTAGCACCATTTAGAAAAGATTACCCTTTAATTGCAATAGGAGCTGGCAGACACAGGCAGCAATGAAAAGCCTTTATCCTGCAAAGCTTCCAACCAGCCAGCAAGAGCTCCACAGCCAGAAGCAGAGCGCCATCCCGGGCTGTCCCCAGCTGGCCACCAGGCCAGGCAGGACAGCCACCCCTGGCTGTCCCCAGCCTGGCTGGGCACAATGGCCACCCCGGGCTGTCCCCAGCTGGCCACCGGGGGCTGACAGGGCAAGGGGCAGCTGGCGGCGCTGCAGCTGCTGGTGGCTCTGAGGTCAATGGCGTGTGAAGGAAGACACAAACCCCTCGTTCACTGGCATGGGGATCTGGCAGAGCCTGCGGTGATGAGGGGCAGAGAAGGCGCCGCAAGGGACGGGGAGGAGCGGCAGCCTTGAGAGGGGGCTCGGATGTAAGTAACACACAGGGCCCAGCCTGCAGGGGCTCAGCTCGGGGCCCTGACTGGTTCAGGCAGAGATCACATACCAGGGGAGAAGCCGATTTCTTCCATTTTGGCATCAGACTGGCCAGGTCAGGGGCATGTCCCCACAGACCTCAGCTTGCCATGCTGGTGCCATTCCCTGGTGACAGGGCGAGCCAGGCACCGGGCTGTATTTTTGGACGGCGAGAGCTCTGCCAGAGCAAACGCACGACATGCCTCAGGTGTCAGGTTGACATATTCCTGACAAGATCCAATAGCTCATAGACACTTGGGAGCCCATTACAAATGTTATCTAATTTGGAGCAATCCTAATGATCTTCCAGGAAAATCTAACTCTTGTTCAAACAGATTTTGCTGCAGCAGCAACACCTGTCTTGCATCTGTGCTCGAACAATAAACTGGAATAATCCCAGTTTAGGCAGGCATTGGACATCCCGGAGCCTGCTGCACAGTTTAACTCAACCCAACTTTATTTTTTAAAAGTTCAATGAAAGGTAGTAATTCCTATGCATAGAGAAGGCCTTAAGCCAACGTTAAACCTCCTCCTCCTCCACTTCTTACGAGTGCTTGGCAGTGCCTGGCACTTCTGAAGGCCTCAGGACTGAAAGACAATGCCACTGCCTCGTGACCGAGCCCTGGGAATGAACACGCCGGGGAGCAGGGAAGGGAGAAAGGGGCTCATCAGCAAGGAGACTGGGAGCTGCAGAAGAAAATGGTCAGGAAAGGACTGGTTAGATGAGGAACCACGAGAACTACTAGATTCAAGGGAGGAAGCCAATCTTATAAAGAGGCGGCAAAGAGCATGTGTCCACGGGAAAAGATAAGAGAAGACAGTCAAGACAGCGGCACAGGGAGATCAAGGAACCTGCACGGCAGAGGCTGCAACGGAGTTCAGGAGGAAACGGAGGAAGAGGAACAAAACCAAGAGCAGGAGGAAGTCGGAGGGGGAAGATGAGACGCGACCACATTGCCCTTCAGATACGAGCGGGCAGCCAGCCGTCCTCATCCACTTTGCACCGTAACCGCTTCCAACTTCTTGGCCTAAGGCTAAAGTTTGTCTGCCGTGCTGGTCTCCCAAGGTAAGGATCGACAAGCACGGCCTCCAACAGAGCTGTGTAAGAGTCCTTAAAGTCACACATTAACCGAATGTAGCTAACCAGCAACTGCCAGAGACACGAGTCTATTCAAGATATTTTTTCAGATTAAGTCTTTACATAGGACAGGGAAATCATCCTAGCCAGGACAAGGAACAGTGCTGCTCCAAACTTAGCGGTATGCAAGAACTACAGTTTTTGTCTAGTTTTCACACATGCAAGCAGACCATTTCTGACCTTTCAGGTGCGGCGGAGAAAGCGGATGACCAAACTTCAGCTTCAGCAAGTAAGCACATACTAGTTTGAAATACAGTGGGTTATGTGAGATCGATACCTGACTTGAATAACTGTGTTATTTGCCCGGGACATTATTCCCTAAACATGTAAGTTCCCTTCAACACCAAGTAGCCTTCCACTGCACTCAAAAATACCTCGGAAGACACTTTAGAGGAACAAACAGTAGTGGGATTTTGACTTGCTTGGTTTTGTTTTTTAATGAGGGATACATTTTTGCAGTTAAATATTCAGGGTGCTTGTGTAATATTATTTGACTGAATAAACCATTGGAAACTACCACAATCTTGACACGCTGATAAAAGAAGTTCATTGCTCTACCACTCTCCCCAGGACCGAATGTGAAGGAATTCCGCAGCTCACGGACACTGAAGTTACTGCCAACAAATGATCGAAAGCATCTAACTACATTTAAGATGTAGCGTGCTGTAGACGCTGGGCCTGGAAGGAAACCGGACCCCAAATATGCAGTACTTAGTTAATGCAGCCACACATCAGGGACACAGCAGATACCCTGTGATGTTTACGGAGCCATGGAGTGCATTAACTACACCCCTGTGTTCAGCTTCATGAGCTGCTGCAGCACATCTCCATTCAGCTTTGCCCTACCCTGGTCACAAAGAGGGTAACTGATGAAAAGTACGTTTTCCTAGATTTAGAAGACTAAGCAAGAGACTGTAGTAAAGAGCAAAGTCAACACCAAAATAAGTTTTAAAGCTACATTCTTCAGCCTTTCAGGATCAAACGCACGGCTCTTCTTAATGGCACACTTAATAGCATGCTGCCCACCCCTCCATTTCCTTGGATATTATTCAATTTCTTTGCATTCACTACCACTGCTGCCCTTGCTGTTCATTCTCAAACAAAACATTGGGTACATCTATACAGGACTAACGTCTAAAGCACAATTAATTCAAAACCAACCTACGATCCCAACACAGAACCGAGAGAAGCAGAGAGCCCCATCCTGCACTCAGTGACACAGTGAAGCAGATCAGGTTTCATTTTTAAGACTACAAGGAAGAACTCTCTGTCTCTCCAAGAGCTCGTTTCACATTTAGAGCTGGAATTTGAGCAAGTCGATTTGTTGTATTATAAAGAGACACCGTTTTCAGGCACACGAAGGCCTCAAAGTTAAAAGGGAAAACCAAATAAATGGAGTAAGAGAAGTTCTAGCTTTCCCCACAGATGTTATTCAAAATTCCTCAAACGTAACTTTTCCATTATTACAGCGGTTTTCTGCATTCCACGAAGAAAGACAGAAATATACACAATCTACAGTCCCGAAATTTCAAGACACTAGGATCAGTAAATCCAATGGGAAAACACTCTAACTACTCTGCTGCAACACCAGTTATAAAGGCAGCATTAAGACCGATCTTGAAAGACAAGAGGAAGAGTTAAAGAATCCAAGCCTGTGAAGTGGAGAGTATTCACGTGCACACGGACACCAAGTACTGGGCTGTTCTTGGTAGCTCTGGCTATCTCTTACAAGCAAAACCTAGATTTAGAACCCCATTGAACCAAGCGCCACGGAACAAAACTGAGATCTGCATAATCTCCACATCTCGTGGAGGCTCTATTCCCTTTTACGGCAGCGCCCACGGAAGATTAAGGCCACATTCTTCACACAAAGCCTAATATTATGTGCAGTAAGACAAAGCGAACACATGACTAACACAGCATGGTACTACGCAGCAAATAGAGGAGCCCAGGGCAAAAGAAATACTTTCATCAAAATTAATCACTTTCTATGGAGATGACCTGGCCAGAGAACAACGATAATAAGACGAGAAAATACATTCCTTGTGAAGCACACATAAGAATACAGTGTCAACCAGAATGCTGTTTCAGGCCTATTGTGAGTAAGTACAGGACGGGCCTGTGGTGACAATAAGGACATACACAGCCATGCTGATGAAGAAGAGATGTGGCAGACCACAGCGTCGGGTCGATAAATGCTCTTTGAGGCCGGTTCTCAACAGCTCCCAGAGCCAAGAACCTTAAAAGCGAACAGACACCTTGCAGGGGCTTCGCCAGCCCCGAAAGGCTCCCCGGATATGCCAAATTCCAAGAGACGTTCCCCAGCTGCAGCCCCACACGCTGAGGAGCATGAAAGGAATGAATGCCTTACTATGCTCCCTGCACACCCTAACAATGGGGAGGTCAGAGGGAACATCAGACCAATTTTGATGTTAACAGGCATTGTGTCACGTTAAAAGAGTCTATTTGCTTTGGTCCCAATAACTCATTTATATATTAGGGCGCTTGGCCACACAGGCTCGATTAGAACAACTAGCTACAAACCAGCACAGCAGCTAGTGTAAATCTACACAGCTTTCATTCTTTGCAGATGTATCTGCAGATATTAGCAGCTCTCTGTCACCGCATTTCTTACGGTGCTCCTGTTGTTTGGTTTCTACCCGATTCCAAAGTCAAAGGAGCAGGCAACGAGGAATCTTTCGAGACATTCCTCTTCCTTGCCTCCTTCCACACAGAGGATAAGATCAAGCTGATTTATTAGTAAGTCTTTGGGTGGGGAGCGTCTCAAACATGAAACTGGCAGGAAAGCTATGCTTTCCCTAGCCTACCACGTATCCATGAGAGACTGAAATGGAGAACATTTGGATGGACAAGTTTTTCTCCAAACTTCCAGCCCAGCTCACTGTTCAAGTCCACTGTCCCAGCAGCCCTGATGCAAAGCCTACATCCCAGCCCTCCCAGACTCTCTCACCTTCCTAAAAACCTCCCAAAATTCAGAAAGGAGGAGTCACAAGCTAAAATACATACTTCAAGCCTGATTCTACTGGCCATGGACAGTCCTAGGTACAGTTTCCCTCCAGTTCCTCACTGTGCTTACCTCCAGCGGGGACCCAGGAGGACAGGAAAGTATAATCAACCATGGCTCACTTGAGTCACAATTAATCCTGGAATACAGGATTTTTTCCCATCCCAGAACCCCACAGAAGTTAAAGGTGGCCACGATTCATGCACACCATTCTAGGAATCAAATAGCAGTTTGCGAGGATAGAGGGTAGAATGATGCAGAATATATGAGAGGAGGGCTTCAAAACTCCTGAACGTGAGAACCATTAGTAAGATCACTGCGAAAACCTAAATGCAGGAATGAAACTACGAAGCCTGTGAAAGGCGCAACACAGAGAAGGCGACACATCTCTGCATTCCTTTCCTAAGAGGTAATGCTCAAGTGTCACAGCACTCAGCATTCCTTTAGCCCTCCCAAAATCCAGTCAAACAACTAACATACCTCACGTGCTCCACTTGCTAAAATCTAGATTCAGCTACTCAATCCTTCAGCAAGTATTCACTGCCTAAAAATAGCTGGAAGGGGGGGAACCATAAAAATGAGTTCAAACTTCAGAACTGTATCCCAAACTATGGGGCATACTATAAAGCACAGCATGTAAAAAACATATATTTAAAAAAGCAGCAGAATAACAGAATCACAGAATAGGTGAGGCTGGAAGGGACCTCTGGAGGTCACCTAGCCCAACTTCCCTGCTTAAAGCAGGGCCACCCACAGCAGGTCGCTCAGGACATTGTCCAGTTGGGTTCTGAATGCCTCCAAAGCTGACGGCTCCAGAACTTATGGGCAAAAAATAGCAAAAGAGAAAATAAGTTAAACACGGCACATTGTGTCTGTGGTTACCCATGCACGTTCTGTAGTTCAGGCTTTATTTTTTACGGACTGTTCTGTAGCAACACAAATACACTAGAGGCTGGAGCTAAACAGCTACACAGCTGGATTTGTTCCAAGCGACTCAAATGCGCTCTTAAAATATTTCTATGATTACTGAAGGATCTTAGAACAAGACTTCATTGTAACCAGCGCAGCGCGGGGGGAAGGGGCGGTGTGTGTGTGTGTGTGTGTGTATGTTTTAAAACACCCCTATTCCCAAACACTGCTCTAATTTAGCCAGTTAAGTGCAAGCGGTCTCATTTCCCAGGGATTAATTTGGGTATTTTGGCTTCAGCCGACCTTTAAATAGCTTCCTGAATTGGTCTCGCAGTAGAGAACATAGGCTGCACTCAT
>VXBH01007351.1:239746-257414 GCA_013400035.1 Rynchops niger
AAAAAAAAAAAAAAAAAGAAAAAAAAGTACTAATTACCCTTAAAAGAAGAAACTTACAAAAATAGCTGCCTTATATTTCACCTATTATGTCTGAGTCAAATGTGGCTGAAACGAAGCTGCAGACAAAGCTGCAGGTGGGAGCGAGCAGATGTGATATTCCAACCCCCAAATTGGACCGCAGAGCCACAAGAGTCCAGGGGACACACAGACACCTTCCCACCAGCGGATGCTCCTCACCAGCACGGCCTGACACCTTTCCATCCCTCCCAGCCCGCAGCTATTGCCAGGTCAATCCACTTATTCTCATCCGTTCGTCAGTCAGCTTCGTGCTGGCGCACGGCAGCTTCCCAGTGGAACGTCCCTTCTCGTGCCGCTGCCGCTCACCGTCGCGGCACCCAGCATGCTCACCCCTGACAAACCATCCCTTCGTCGAGAAAAGACACACAAGCACCAAGTTATTAACACGCAAATCTGCTGCGAGATCACCGTCAGCTCTCCACCACCGAAACGCTTACCCATCTTGCAAAGATAAACTTTCATTTGAAGTTGGCTGGTACTGAGAGATAGTCACCAGCGAGAGACAGCTCTGCTGGCGGGACGTTACCTGACCCTGGGCAGAACAACATTCCTTCTGCTGACTATGCTTTAGACAAAGTAGCCTGGGACAAGGCTTATTTTCTTTTTAAGCCAACTGCGCACGTACTTGTACACCTGGCACTGCTATAGTATTAATGAAGTGAATACAGCAATTACCATGTAAAGTTTATTATGTAAATAAACCCACGCAGGACAAAACCTGGCACACACACACAACTGAAAGCAACAGTTACACATGGTACTTGGTAACAATTTAAGAAAAATACAGCAGGCTTGTAACAGATTAGTGACATTCAGTTTCACATGAAACTCCGAATAATTTTTATTTTACTCTAAGCCTTCACTTTTGAAGGCCTTTCGGTGGAAATCCTTCTTGAAGAGAAAAAGGAGAAACTTTTTATAAAGTTACGTCAAGTGCTCTGCTCTCCAGCTGCAGTGATTTCACAATGGGCAACAGGAACAGAACAAACCCAAAGTCCCCTGGGTTTTCAGAGGAACACAGGACGGAGGGCAGGAAGGAAGCTGGAGCTGGCTGATGTCTGCCCCATCAATCACCGCAGGTTCTCCTTTTTCTGCGGGGAGCTCAGACAGACCTACCTGCCACCACCCAGCCGTCCCGCCTGTCCAGCTTCGATTACCCCCAGCCAGAGATGCCCTTTCAAGTCCATAAAGACGACAGTGGCTCTTGAGCGCACAATACACCTAGGGACAGGCAGGAGGGTGAGAGAAGCAGCATCCATTGAGGGAAAAAAAAAAATAATAAAAAAAAATCTGTTGACTTTTCCATGTATTCCCTTTTATCTTCTGAACACAAAGAAATTTTAAGACCTGACTGAATTACCGAAAAGATGCACATTAAATTCGGAGACTGAATTCCGCACCTGTAATCAGAAAGGATCTGAACAAAAGGGACAAACCTTCGTGCAATGACAAGCGTTGAATGACTAGGAGCCAGAAAATGAGAGCGCCAGCTCTACACCTGCCCAACTCACTTTTGGGAACACCTTCAAAAATCCTTTCACAGATCCAACGAAAGTCTCCAGGAAAGTTTATTTGGAAACCAGACACAACACCCTTTTCGGAAGGGGAAGGGGAAGGGGAAGGGGAAGGGGAATCAGATAGGGCTGCAACACCCTCTACCCCCACAGCTCCAGGAAAGAGGTTTCTGTCGAACACAGTGCTTGGGCAGTCATGGGGAAGGTTTTGATAATGCTCAGCATAAACAAGGATTTACAGTTACCAGCTCAGTTGCTAGCTCAGATCTCATTTTTGCTCTCCTTACCTTTTCCCCCTACTTAACTGGCAGCTGCCAAGATCTACATAAGAGAATGATTTACGCATCCTTTCCTTATATATAAAAAAAAATGTGAAAGATCACAAGCATCTTCCAAAATACATTCTTAAAAACAGCAGCAGATTTAAGGTCTTTTCTTCTTGTACTTAGCTATGTATGCAAAAAAGAAAGATTTGACCTTTTTCAGTCTTCTCATAGTGCTAGAGTTCGACAGGCACATGCATATGCACACACTGAAAATAAGGACTAAAAATACAAGTAGCTGCCTCCTGTTGCAAGATACTCAATACACACCTATACTTTATTAGCTTCCAATGTAATACAGCTGTTTGCATTGCGTTAGTTGCGTGTCATTGGGAAATTTGTGTTTACAATTAGGTTTGATGTGTTCAAAAAAGATTTCTCAACGCAGTTCACCAAGGTCACATTAAATTAGCCGAGTCCATCCATTCAGTATTTAATTGCCTGTACTGTAGCACCAACTTGAAAGAAAGCACTAATCTCATGGACTGTAGCTAAAGGAGCTTTATCAAGAATTACTTGAGCACATTAAGTTTTACCTGAAAACAGATTTTTGGAACTTCAGGATGTATTTCCTTTCTCAAAAAGGGTAACAAGAATTAGAAATTCAAACCCTAAACAGAATTAAAGAAGAAAAGAATGTTAATTTCAGATTAAACAGCATAAAAAAAAATCATTAAATAGCAGTAAAGCATAAAAACTAAAATCCCTTCCCTTCAATTTACTGTCTCACAAATTTAATGAGGAAAACATCCTTAATAGCCTCATTGATGGAGTCAGGAAACTTGTGATGCTGTAAACCAAGGATGCAAGAGGACAGTTTAAAAACTAAATTTGCTGTTTCAAAAAGCAAATGAGCTATTCCAAAAAACTCCAATTCCATGAATTTTTTCGCCGTTTCCAAAAGGAGAGCGCTCAACACCCTTCCACTGGTTTATTTAAAACAGCTGTGCTCACAAAACAGCCATTCCCATTTCCTGCCCATAAAACATTCCCCACCCATTTGAAAGAAAGGAGGGAGGAAAACAAGACAAAAATCTGGTGCTGCAACTGCGGAACACAACCCAAGTATTTATGAGGGTGTCTCACTGAACTTCCCCGCTGCAGCATGCATGCTCTCCCACCAAACACCGAGGCACAGCTCCAAGGCAATGCCAGCGCATCATTTTCCTGTTGTCGGGGAAGAAAGGTCATTGCAGTCGTGGTCATTAGGTTTCAGGGTCTGTCCGCCTTCCCATTAAACCTCCCATCTTGCAAGTAATTAGAGCCCAACACAGACGACACTTTTCTGCTGGTTTTAGAAAAGTTGCAACAAAGGCTCTTTGAGCGCACAAGCCTTAACTCACATGAAACTCAAGGCAGCCACAGAGCTCAGGGCATCATTTTGTGCATGCATTCGTTTATATTAAGGGCTTAGGAGTACAAACATCTGTACAAGGTTAGATGCTCAGTTAACACTTCAGACATGCAAATACAAAACCGTCTCATGAGTGTGAGAGGTCTTCAATTATTTGGCATTTAAAACACAACTACTGGAGCCATGGAAATTGCTCTCCTCGGGAGAGGGGAAGGGTTCAGGCACTTTCTAGCCTCTATGGGTGCACAAAAGAAAGAAGTCAACCTAACTCTCAATTCCTCCTTCTGCTATCTTCACTTCAAAAAAAAAAAAAAAAAAAAACCAAAAACATAGGCATGACTATTTTTTTTTTTTTTTTAAGGCACACTTCCTGATATCTTGGCATTTAAGACTGGCAACCCTGCCAATAAATAGGCAGGTGTGCAAAGCCAAGATTTTGTCTATGAAAAACTGTATCTGAGGCTAGAGGGGCAGCTTTCTCTCGTTTGCCTCCCCTGAATGAGTTTGCTGCACAAGGAAGGGCACAGATCTCGGCACGTCCCCCCCAGCACACGGCAGAACAGAAGCCAGAATGTTTTCTTTATGTCCCTCTTGCTTCTATTAGTTCTTCTGGCAGCACTGCCACAACTCACTTGTGAAACAAAGTCATATTGGTCTCTGCTCCCCTGAAGTCTCAGGATCTCAGGATGAGATCCTGGAGGATCTCATCACAACCGAATAATCAGATATTACTTCATCTGATTTGTCAGAGGGATCTTACTAATTAGGAAAAGTAAATTACAATTCTGCCCTCGTCAGCTCGAGGTAACTGTAACCTTTGCAGTTGAGATGAGGGGACAGGTAAGGACCTTCCTGCCCACCTGGAATGGTCTTGATCACAAAAACACCAGGAGGAAGAGGCCATTATACCCTAACACAAGCAGACTGAAAAAGTCAGAAGTGTTTACCAAAACTAATGACACAAAAGTCAGAGGAGATATATATATATATATTTATATTATATTTTTATATATATATATAAAAGTCAGTCATATTCTCCTTCCCATCAGGAAAAAAAGCCTCCACAAACACACAAGCAATGCCTAATAAATCTGCCGTAACAAGGGGGTTTTCCAACTTAACAAAATGTTCTGGTTTTCACGGACTTGAAGTTAACTCATTTATACTATTTAAGTGCAGATTCCGTCTAGCTAAACAGTATGCTAAAGATCCCACTTTCACATTAGGCTTACTTGGTACGTACACATAAGAGAGATTTTTACGTGACAGGGTCTCATTCACCTCCAAAACCAACTAGCCATTCAAATTTACAAACAACCATCCCTACTGTTAAAAAAAGACCAGAGAGCTGGCCAACAAAAGCTAGAGCGGTCAGATTTATTTAAGATCACAAAGCTTATCATTCCATTATAATTGGAAAAAAAGAAAATCAGCGTATTTTTCTAGAGAACAAGGTCAGGACAAAGCCTTCGTAAGGGTACTAACGCTTCAGAGGGGGCACAAAGGTTTGCATTTTCTTATACATTTCGTCACGCTAAATATGCTGCTGTACTCAAAATGCAAATTCTCCTTCAAAACCCTCTGCCTACCACCGCAGCTGTAAGATGTGGGAGAATATCCCCGTACTGCTAAGGGACAGAATGGAAACCGTTACCAAGTGTGTAAAATGGACTTTTGCAATGAGAAATGCCAGAGACTGAAGCCACAGAAGTTTGAGGGGAAAAAAAAAGAACCACACGGAAGAAGAGGTATTTGATGGAGGGAAAAATGACACCTCTTGTTACAGGTCAACCCTCACTGTTACTGATATTACAGCTGTTAAATTCCGTACATTTATATAGATTTGAAGGGGACAGAAGAAAATCTGAGCTGGAAATTACTCGATCAATCCCTGTTCCTCATTTCAAGAGGAATATTTAATGTGAATAATGATTACCTGATTTAAACAGCCGAGAATATTTGATTTGAGCCACTTCTTGGTTAAAACCAAACACTTTATGAAAGCATCACCAAAAGAGAGCCAAGCGGAACTGCTTGCACAGCTGCTGAACGTAGTGACCTAAGACACGAATTAGACTGGAGCCTTTATTCACAAAGGTACAGGTCTCAGAAAGCTACTAGATTAAACTGTGCCAGCGAAAAGTTTAGATCAGGACCACCGCTGAACGATTTCAGCTCAATCGGAGACCAACATTTATTTAGGGAAGTATGTATTGGCAAAATAATCTCGATCTTCTTTTGATAGCATGTACCAAACCTGAGGGCACGTGCTACATGACACCGCCTTTCTTCTGCTCATCGCCTCTCGGGGACAGTCACGTTCCCCCTACAATAGCCAACTCCCGTTTCGAAGTCAGAATGCCCCCTTCCAAATGACATCCGGGATAACCACAAAATCATTATATCCTGACTGCTTGAAAACGCATCCTTCTCTGCTTTCTTCCTGACATCCTACTGTTGAAGAGTTTCATTCACTGCTACTGGCCCGGCACACACTACCGAGCTCCAGCAAGAGCGAGAGAGCCGGGCTGGACTACAGACAGGTCACCATACCCAGCGCACGGGGCATCACAACTGCCCCAGAACACACACAGCCTTGCGTGCAGGGAGTGCCGGAAAAGCCCTTCTACTGCAGAGTCATCTGTTCATGCAACAGAACAAGCTCCAAGCAAACAACATGCCTTGATCATTTGGAAAAAATTGAAAAAAAAAAAAAAATTAAAAAAAAAAAGAAAAAATGGATTTTGGCCTTGGGAAGAGACTAAAAGCAGATGGAACAAACTCTCTGTGCATAGGAAGCAACTAAACTCGTTTGGCTTTGGCAGGTTTGATGGCAGTTCAAACGTCTTTTTAGCTCGTAGCAATATTGAAGAAATAAGCTTATTCATCCGTCAGGTCAACACACGTCCCTGCCTCGGAGCCAGAGCTAAACCGCAGGACCAGTTCTGCGCAGCGCTGACGGACAGGACACGTGGAGAGACTTCTAATGAATTTACCTTAATGCCGCCCGGTTGCCGACAGCACCACTCCGTCAGCTCGCTAAGATCCAGACTGCAATCCAGGCAGCAATTAAGGGGTGAAAACAAAAGATGTAGGGAGACAAAGGACTGCGGCAGGGCGCAGGGGCCAGGCCGCGCGGCAGGAGTGCTGCACACCACCAGACATGCCATTAATTTCAGAGAGCGCTGTACAGGTCCTGATATGGCGCTGCCGCTGCCCAGCGCCGAACGTGGCCACGGGACTGCAGAGAAACCATTCCCACCCCACACTTCAACTGTGTTTGGGCCACACGTTCCCCATTAGGCTCACCTTCAAGCACGCGGACCCCAGAGCCAAGCAGTTTTATGCCTAATGGACCCTCTAGACATTACGTGGGTCCCTGCTTCCCCCCAACCCTGGTGGCAAACCCATCTGCTTTATGGGCAAGACAGAGCATGGCTTTTCGCCGGCTCTTCGGGTAGGTCCTGTCTGCCCACTCCAAAGCGATGCCTGTCCGCAGCACGCGCCTGCCACCGGTTGGGATGTGGATGCAGGCTCCGCTGCCTGGTGGGCATTTCAGCCAGAGCAGGGAAAACAGCCAGGGAGAGGAAGGGAAGGAAAGCAGGAAGGCAAGAGCTGGAGGAAGGGGAAAATAAGAAAAAAAGTCACAGTTCTGCAGCTATTGCACTTAAAACTTCAGCTATTCTCTGAAACGGAGGCTCCTGCATTCATTTGGATGGCAACGTTTATTTATGTCGCTTCCCTTTGCTAAGCTTTTGTGGATCATATTTCAAACCCACATTATATTCCTCTGTTGCTGGGTTACCAGATCTGAACAAACAATTCTCCGCAGTCTGCCAAAAGCAAAGAAAGAAAGCAAACGAATGCCTGGAGGATGCATCACCCTCTGGAAGTCATCTCATGGCCCCACGCTGCTACAGATTAGTCACAACCTCACATACATTAGAAGGAAAGAGGAAACGGTGAATCCATTAACTCCAGGGCAGCACGCAGACCTGAAAACTGCTGTTCCCACACACTTGCCCCCCCTCCTAGGGAAACCAGGCAATTTCCCAAATCATTAGAATTTTCTTTCAGATTGGAGGAAAAACGGTCCTAAATTCAAAGGGATAAACTGGGTATTTAACACCCCTGAAACTAGTGAGTTTGTTCCAGCAGATGTTGAAATAGCAAGCAAGAATTGTGATTTGAAATGAGTGAACCGCAGGTATCGCCATAGCAGAGCTGTATGAAAACCCCCACGCGACAAAACGCTGATGATCGTAGGTTTGAGACTTCCAGTTTCTGGTCAGAGCGAGGATTTTCGTTTCCACCTCAGGGGCTGCGTAAACTCCTGCTTCAGGGAGGCAGGAGGATGCAGCCAGCAACCACGTAGCCGTGCCTGTCAGAAGCCCTCCAGGTTCACCCGAGCCCTGAGCGATACGGCTTTGAAGAAACCTTCCCCTGCAGCACCTGCAGAGAGGGGCTGCCGGCATGCAGGAGTCCTGTTCCTCCTGCCGAGACCATCAGCCCCCGCCGTGGATCCCACCGCCGTGCTCTCCACCCCACAGGCAGAGCCTCAGCGCAAAAGTGCCCTCGGCCGGGACTGCACGCTGAAGGACGCCAAATGTCAGCCTCTAACAGGAACGGTTTGTTTGGGTAAAGACAAAGAGTGTTGCAAGAGAGACGAGGTCCCAGGACAGACCCCTACCATAACGCCAGCCTGACGATAACGCTGTCACCACTGCGGCATCCCCAGGACGGCCGGTTCCCAGCAGGCAGACGAGGACCCACGCGGGCGGCACAGGCAGCCGTCTCACCGTTGAGCTCAGCAGCGAGAAGTCCGGCTTAAGATGCTCTTCTCATCACCTGTTCGCTGCTGCTCCAACAGGCTCTCAGCGAGGTGGTGCCACCACAACCGCATGCAGCGCACCCAAATCGGGGAACTGACCTCATTTGAAAACAAAGAGAAGTTTGCTAACCAAAAAAAAAAAAAAAAAAAAAAAAAAGAAAAAAAAAAAAAGAGGNAAAGAGGAAAAATGAATAAAGAGGAAAAGTTTTGGCTCACTTCCACAGTGCGGTTCACCGTATCCCCCTCCACCAGGGCAGCAAACACCCAGCACCGCCACACTTCCAGGGGAAAAACACGTAGTAAACAGCACTACTGCTGCCAAACTTGGGTTTAATGAAACCTTGGGTTTAATCTAATGTAGAAAATTAGAAAATTATTAAAAATTAATGTTTGCTGGAGGGTCTGGGACAGCCATCATTCTGGGCCAAGGTACAGACAAACATCACAAAACAGAAATAAAACATCCTGTTTCAGTAAAACCCAGCTCTCAGCTGAGGCTACAGCAGTGTAAGGAAAACCACTACTCTGGAAACATAGGATTTTGTTAATAATTTAAGTCCACAAGAAGGTCCTTACTATTCATCCAGATATTCATGGCTGTTCTATTACACAAGGTACAGTGAATTTTATCAGAAAAAGCCCAAGAAAAGCCAGCAATTTTACAAGAAAATAATCTGAAGTCATCACTTTAAGAATATTATTTTTTCTGAATTTTAAGAAAGGCAGTTCAAGCAACGCTGGCAAAGAAAACGAAGTTAGCAACATGAAACCTTACAGGTTACTATTTCTAGTACAGCAGGAAAAACTGGAATGTTTAACTTTTCAGGCTTTGTTTTTTCCAAAATAAGGATCTGTAAGAAAAGTACCTTTTATAAAACACAGTACTAAGTGTCTCTACCACTGCAGGCATCATATTAAAAATCACAGGTGGCTCTATTCTTAACATAAATGAACTATGATTTATCAAAATATAAGAAGCTTAGTTTACAGAGGAACATTTTGCTTACCCCAACCACAGTTTTCAGACTGATTTTACACTAGAGACAACAATTCTGTTCTCTTCTTAGATTTCAGGTGTGGCAGGTGTGGGAGTCCAATTAACAGTCACCATTAAATCCACAAGACAGGTTCACAAAAATATAACTATTTTCCATTAGTACGGGCAAAACCGGGATCAGTTCCGCAACATCAATTTGTAATCGTATTTATTCTAGATTTACATACAACCAGAATTAAATTTCACCTAAGCTGGTCTGTTTAAAAAAACATCTCTTTCATTTTGTGCACAAAACCTTTTGGTTTTAACAGTGCTGGAAGGTTACAGGTAATCTCAAATGTCATTAAGGTCCTTCCCCTTCAGCTGAAATCAGTATCACACCTAAATATTTGTTAGCAGGAGGCTGCAGAGGTGCACCTGAGGCCTTAGAGTTATTACTACTGAATATCATTATTTACTGTGATTAAATGGAAAGACCCGGTCAATCCAGCACTGAACTACAAGCACAGAGGATTTAATCCCAGTTTGCCACCAGCTTGTTAGGTGACTTTAGTCCAGCCATTTCTTCCCTCTTTGCTCCCATGTTCCTACACACAACACGAGCACAGCAGGACAGCAGCACAATTGGTAAAGTCCTTTGAAAGCAGACGAATCCAGTGAGGAAAATCACTGCTACTTCACTGACCAGCTTATACGTCTCTCTCTAAGGCATACAGTTTTTTATGCGGTGTACAGGAAAGGGTACGATTTCTCATTCACTTTTGAAGGTGCACAGCTAAAACGTTAGACCAGTCTGGATGAAGCATCACGTATCCAATTAGCTGTTACACATTTAAGTGAATTAGGCAAAGCAAAACCTCCATCGGTGATCACAGATACTGTACGCTCTACCTGCACAGCGCATTCAAATAAACAGCACAAATACTACAGCCCGGGACGTATCACCTCAGTTGCATAGCACACCCCACTTTAAAAAGGAAATGAAACAGCAAGGTGTCATTTAAATGCTTTTTTTTTTTTTTTTTTTAAAAACAGCTTCCAAGTCTACCCAGGAATCCTCTACCGAGAATTCACGTCACGGCATAAAGTCAACATATGATCAAAAAAAAATAAAGAAACAAGACCCATTGCCATCCTACAAAGAAATCAAGAGGCATGTACAGATCATTGCCACTCTTCCTTGTAAGCTTCCCCCCCGGCCTCAAAAACCACATACAGCACATGAACTGTGACGTACTGACACATGCTTTTAGACTTTAGCGACAGCCACAGCCCACTCGCATACTTTTACATTATTACAGAAATAAATAATGCGTAAGATAATAACCCATGTTTTCTGAGGGGTTTAAACACGAGTCTACAACCACCAGTACAACATAACCACCTAATCAGAAAGGCGCTTTTGAGAGCCGCCGGTTTCATAACTGAACTAACAGTTATAAATCTACCTGACAGCTCAAAAGCAACTCGAAAGTAGCGAGTAAAGCAGATAACCCCTTTTCTACCCTAACCTTCCACGCCACATTCCCCTACAAATCACCGGGAATGCCAGTAACCGAATCCCCACGCAATCGCTTTTGTGAGCTGGAGCGCACAAAGAGCTGATCCTACGTATCTTCCCCGCAAGCACAGAAATCCCAGCTCAGACAGGCAGGTAGTCCTATAATTTACACAGTTAGCGCCCCTGCAGACAAAGGTTCGCAGGAAGACTTACTAGTTGAACACAGCCTACAGAAACAACTCTTTATTACTTCATCTCCTAGAGGGGAAAAAACAACAATAACAATTATACATATACAATGCGATGTAGTGTTTCACCACAAGAAAGCCAGTAGCTTATTTCTCTGAACTAGGGACAACGTATTATTTAGCTATAAACGTTTGAAAGCAATTCCCCTTTACAAAAGCAAAGGTGGGATTCAAGAGAACCAATGAGTGTACCTGGGGAGACAGTTTGCATTTAGATTTAGTTCTCTCAAACGAAAGCAAAAGAAGAAATGCAGCACAAATTATCATGAAAGATATGAGATCAAGTCAGCACACAAGCCGGTAAAAGGACAATTTATCAAGGACCCTGAGTAAAGAGAGGTTGGCGTGGAGCCGCAGCGCAAGGACAGGACAGCTTCCCAGCTTCACCAGGAGGTCCCAAATTGCAAATACTGGGTGTACGCAGACACCTTTACAAAATGGGGTACACCCCACTTACTGAAGGGATAAAACTGCGGAGGTTCAGGCTATGAAATTCTGCCACAGGCGGGGATGGGGGGAGGTAGGAGAACCTGGCCAGAAAGCTACGGAAGATCTGATTGCTGGAGCAGAAAAGCCTGCACTTTCAACAGAGTGCACTACAAGGTCACCACGCTTGGAGCCCATTTACCTGCGGTATGAACAGGGCTACGATACGGGGTGCTTCATAACAGTAAAGAAATTAAAACCTACACAAGTCTACAACACCCAGCAGGACAGGAAACTTCGCTGTGTGCCCACTCAGCATAACATGGCCTTGTGCCACTACTGAGGTCTCCAGAGGTAGTAGAGAACAACAAAACAAGATTTGCAGAAACTAGAATTCTTGTATTTTAAAAGGCTGCGTGAAGGCATAGTTAGAAGCAAGAGATGGAAAAGCACTCCTGTTTGAGTCAGACATGCCACCATCAGTCCCATGCCTTCCCCAGGAACAACCCCAGGCAACCCAAGGTGGAGCCCCTTTAGATTGGAGCTTGACATGTGGCAAGCCCTGTACGCAAGGCTCCGCTAGCTGGGCCTGGGAAAAGCAAGCAGTTGCATAAACAAAAAAGACGACAAACTCCTCCTCTGAGAGCATGCTTCATGCATCCGCTAGGGGTTTACAAGATCTAACGCAGACCAGATTCCTCCACAAGCATCACGAGAAAGCTGGAGGAGCAATTCTTTTTCCCCATTTTCCCTAGCCTACTCTGCTAGTAGGCTAACTAGCAGAGTCCTCAAGCTATTCCCAGAATTGTTTGCCTCACAGGTTTTGACTTAATTACAACGGGACACGTACACACACAGCAAATCCTTCAGAATGTTAAAAGCAGAAAGGAGTGAATCATTGCTGATCCTGCCATTTTCTTTTTTTTTTTTAAACCTCTTTTACAACCTTCTGAAGTGTTGCAGCCCTAAAAGTATGAAAAGAAGTTGTCTTGAAGCCTTCTTCCACCTGAAAGCCAAAACACGTAATGCCCAAGCGTACGCCGCGCAGCCCAGTGAATAAAGCACTACCAGCGACTGACGCAATCTGGCTTCCATTCACGGGTCAGGCGCTGGCTTGCTGAATAAGGCTGGGCCAGTCCCGTCACCCCTCGATGCCATGTTTCCCATCCCACCTACCAAAAGGGTTTACTGGCTTTTCTTTCCCTTTAGCACAACTCTCTTGCTCTCACCTTCTTTTCAAGGCTGCCCGTGCCCCTGACTTTCACGCCGCACCTCTGCTACTGTATGCTGCTGTAACCGCGTTGGTCTCAGGTGGCTTTAGGTATAGCAGTTCATGAGTTCAGCTTGCATATTTAGTTAACAAGTTCAGAGCCGTGTAATTTAAAGTAATTAACCTCTTTCGCTTATGCTTGTTTAACACAATGAAAGCAGAATAAAGCTTTGTGTACAAGGCCAAAAAACACCAGGGATACAGGAAGTGAGGGTGTCCACAGACTCAATTGAATTTGTGCCAGTCCATTTACAAGTCTTTACTTTCCCTTTGAAATCGCGCGTTTTGATGTTACTTCAAGTCCGTTTCCAACTGAATGAGCTAAACCAAAGACCCACCCGGTACAGTTTGCACTGGTCAAATAAATCCACGTATATTCACCTCTATAGGCTGCGTCAGATCTTTTGCCATCAAGGCAAGGCCTAAATCAGCGGAAAAGCGGCACAGGGTTTGCCTGCACGGAAGCAGTCAAAGTAACAAGGGTATGGGCAGGCAAACAAGTTCCCCTGGGACACAAGATGCAGTAAACGGGCAGGGGATCAGCGATGCTCTCGTCAGCAGAGCTAATCGCGTGTCCAAGTACGCTGGCAAGTCGGTGCCGCCCTGCGCGCGGGCTCTTCCCACGGCAGCGCTTTTCCCCGTGGTCTAGACCTGGGGAAGGCCTTTGCACGGGGAAAAACCTACGCACCAGCTGACCTAAGCAAAGAGGATTTGACAAGCCTCACCCCGCTGAACAGATTACATCTGAAGTTTCCCTTAAAGAAAAAACAAAAAACAAAAAAAAACCAACAAACCCAAAACAAACAAAAAAAGGCCAAGAACAGGGAAACGCACCAAAACAAAGCCGTGCGAGCCGGAGCCCGCTCTAGCCTTTCGGTGGCGGCCCGCCTCAGGGAGCCAGTAACACCAACGCAAGGTTTCTCCCTGCACACCCCAGCGGGCGTGTGAGGGCCCCCCCAGCACCCCCCGCTGCCCCCCGGGGCGGCCCCCAGGCTCCGCTGCCCGCTGCGGCCCGGGGCCGGCTGCTCCTCTCCCAGAGCCCGAGGGGAAGTGGGACGGGAAAACAGAGCCTTTACCAGCTTCCCTCCCACGTCCCCCTGGCGCAGCAGCGGGGCTAGGGGCAGAAAAGCCTCCTTTTATTCCGCCCCCCCCGCCGCGAGAGCTGTCATTCCGCAGAAGGAAGGTCTAACCGGGCCGCCCGCAGCAAGGCCGAGGCCTGGTCGCCCCCCTCCAAATTCTGCGGGGAAGCGGTGGGGGTGGCGAGGGGGGGGAAACGCTGACCCTCCGGCCGTCCCGCAGCAGCCCTTGGGCGCCGCAGCCCAGCACCCCCGGGCTCCGGGGACGGCCAGCTGTCCCGCTCCCGCCGTCCCCAAGCCGCCCGCGGGGCGGGCACCTGCCGCCGGGGGCCCCCCCACCTCCGCCTCACCTCCTTCAGCTGCTCCATCTCGGTGCGGATGGTCTCGTACTCCAGCTCCAGCTCCTCGTACTGCTGCTTCAGCTGCTGCTTCTCCTCCAGCACGGCCAGCCCGTACTCCGCCGCCTGGATCTTCTCCCGGGTGGTCTCGCCCAGCTCCTGGAAGAGCCGCTTGATCTCGCTCCGCAGCCACTCGGGCTCCGACTCCATCACCAGCCTGGCGTACTCCTCCTCCTCCATGGCCAGCGACATGTCGGCGGGGGCGGCCGCCGGGTCCCAGCCGGCCGGGCGAAAGGGGGAACGCGCAGCCCGTCTGTCACTCCTAACAGCGGCGCGGCCGGCGGGCGGCCATGGCGGAGCCGGCCGGGGCTGCCATCGACGGGCGACGCGCCTGCTGAGCTGCGCGGCGCTGCGCCGCCGAACCCGTCACGCCGCCGCCGAACTCGCCCCGAGCGCCGACCGTAGTGAAATCATTCAAAAGGAACGGCCGGCCCGGCGCCGCGCGGCACGCTGGGGCCGGTAGTCTGCGTCCGCCGCCGCCCCGCTGGGGCGCCGCGCCCGCTGGACTACAACTCCCAGCATGCGCCGCGACGGGCGGTGGCGGCGGCGCCGCCTGCGGGGGGAGAGAGCGGCCCCTGGCGGGCGGCGGCGGCAGCGCGGCGGAGCGGGAGCGGGCCTGGGGGTCGGGCCGGTACGGCCTTCAGCCGCCGCGGCGTCAAAACCACCCCGCATCCCGGACGGGCGGGAGCCGAGGAGGGCTCGGAGCGCGGAAGGGAGAGGGCTGCGCCAGGGAGGTCTGACGGCAGCCACGCGTGGGGGCAAAGTCACGGGGCTGCGGCGCGATGGCTCCCGTTGCCCGAAGGGAGGGTGTGTCACGCCCCACCAGCGCGGGCCGAACAGGAGGTTAAGGCCAAGCGCTGGTGTCGAGCCCGCGCCGGGGCCGCCCGTGTCGCGTTTGTTTCTGGTGTTTGACACCCGTTCCCACTTCCAGTAGGGCCCAGTCGGCCGCGGGGGAACAACCCCTCTCCCCCAGCGCCGTCCCGAGCGTCCTGGCTTGAGTGACTCTTCTTGATTTCTCTTCTAATGCGCGGGAGAACCGCACTTTTAGAAGACACTAGTGTCTGGAGTTGTGACAGTAGTTACTTCATAGCCAGCTGTGGCACGTGGGATTCAAGGTCTCGGTGATTTCGAGCTCGCCAGGTGCAGGGATGAGGAGCGGCGAGACCCGGGCGCTGGACCCAGGCTGGCCAACAGGGTTATTTCGTACCACAAACGGCACGTTCGACATAAATTAGAAGGTTTGCTGAGGGTTCTCTCTCTCTCTCTCCCTCGATGGCTGTTCTCTCTCTCTCTCTCCCTCGATGGCTGCCATCCTGAGCACTCCTGGCCCCGGTGCCGGAGCCCGGAGCCCTTCCCTTCCTCCCGCAGCCCCAGCGCTCGCAGGGTCCCGCGTGGGCTGTCCCTGCCGGGAGTGCACGGCGTCTGCTGATGGAACGGGCTGGGTATAATTCTTGCATATCTTATATTAGTATTGGGATTAATAGTGGCTCTTCGGTATTATGAATGTTGATTATTTAGTCTTATCCTATTAAATCTATTCCTATTTCAATCCTTGTGTTTCCTTGTTTTTCCCCAGTTCCCCTTCTCGAGTGGGGAGGGGTCATCGGGTGACAGAATAAGTGTCTAAACAACAGTAAATTGTTGTGGATTCATCAGACCGTAAAACACTGAGGATAAGCACCCACATGGTGCCAGACTGCCCGATAGAAGGAAGGAAACGTCACAGCAAGTTCAGCCGGCATAAAGAATTGTGAGACGGTAATACTTGGGCAACCTCACCACACCGCTTGAAAAAGGAGTTGTCAGTCTGGTAGGAAAACGCAATCAGGTGTTGCTGCGGGTTACACCATTGGGCAAGTGTGGTGGCAAAGGCACAGAAATTGTGTAGAATTAATTTCTAAAACATAATGAAGGCTGACGCCTCTCTTAGTTGGACCGTTGTAATTCCTAAGCAGCTCTATAAAGGCGGTGTGAATGTGCCCCTGCTTTACACCAGGGCAGGGGAAATGATGGCTTCACCCCCAGCAGCGGGCGAGCTCGCCTGGCTCCCCTGCTACTTCACTCTCCTTTAGGGTAGCACACGCAGCTCAGGGTTTCTTCCAGTGTCAAAAATAATTGGTAACGAACTGGTAAGCAAATGCCAAACATAATAAAAACAATTGCAGGTTTGAGTGCTCCACAAGGTCTAGAACATAAAGCGATGTATTTGCTCACAGCTGCAGGGTTTTGTCAAGCTACTTTCAACTTCTGCCTGTGTTCGTCACACTCTGTCCTGGTAGATATAAACCCTTGTCCCTTTAATAAGCTGTGTAATATCTGAATACTGCCTCTTAGTCATGAAACTGCCTCAGCCAATTTTTGATGAAGGGCCCTGACGCTGCCTGGAGCTCCCCGTGCCTCACGTGCAGGGATGTATTTGGCCCATGAGCACCAATGCAACACTCGGTCACCTGCATCTAAGAAGTCGCAGGTCGATGTCCTCAGCCTACATTGTGTATGTGAAATCGCCTTAGCTTTTTATTTTCAGAATTCCACAGGAAAGTTCTTTTTCCAATAGCAGATGAATATCTGGTTGGCCTAAGCCAGAAAATACATACTCACTCTGTAATGAATATGTCGGCATCGCTGCGGTGTCGGGCTTTTATGTTCCTCTGAAGCCACGTCAGCCGCACAGGGCAAAGCTGATTACTTTTGAGCAGTAGGGCGCACCTCTTACTTTTAGGCACTACCTGGGGCTGCCTGTGATCTTACATCATTTTCAGCTGGTGCAAAAGACACCGTTGTCCCTTTGGACCATACGGTTGCCGGACTGCAAAACCTTCAGGCAACCCCATTTCGTGTGAAACCATGGGAATATGCTTCTCCTCCATTACTCCCTAAGAGAACTGGGAGGCTGGCTGCAGCTGAGGACACAGGACACCTCTGCCTCACACTGGCCCCACCGTGGACTGATGGAGAAGAGGGACGGCTGGCGGGCGCAGCAGTCGCATCGGCTTTCCCTTATGACTTCTACCCGAAACGTAGGGGGTTTTTTCACCTGGTTTTTTTTTTTTTTCAAGGAATGTGCTACGTTGGCGAATTCTAGTATTACACCCCAAAGGGATCGTTAAAATCCGGGTAGGTAGTTCATCACGAGTCATGCAGATTTGGATTTGGATCCTGAGAGGTGCCTCTAACAGGTGTCCTCAGAGGGAGAAGGTGCATGTTAAAGTCAGTGACACTTCCTCAGAGTTACTTTTAATCCCTCAACTCGGGTGTCCCTGGGAGTTAACACGCTGTAGCCAACACACTAGGAAGGCAGAAAAATATGTCATAAATGAGGTGTAAATTAACAACTCTTCCGACTCAAACCATACCACAGCTCTGTGGTGGGAGTCTTGCACCAGCTCAGAATACCTTGAAACCCATCAGAAGGGTGAATGATGCGGAAGCAGCCATCGGCCTGGGAGGGGACCTTCGTTGGGGATGAGGGGGCCGGAACATCTCTCTGATGAAGAAAGGCTGAGGGATTTGGGTCTCTTCAGTCTGGAAAAAAGACGGCTGAGGGGGGACCTTATCAACACTTATAGATACTGAAAGGGGGGGTGTCAGGAGGATGGGGCCAGGCTCTTCTCAGTGGTGCCCGGGGACAGGACAAGGGGTAACGGGCACA
>VXBH01007351.1:257624-273935 GCA_013400035.1 Rynchops niger
ACTGCCAAAACCACCACTAACCCATGTCCCTCTGTACCATGTCTACACCTCCAGGGATGGCCATTCCACCACTGCCCTGGGCAGCCTGTTCCAATGTTTGATAACCCTTTCCGTGAAGAAATTTTTCCTAACATCCAACCAAAACCGCCCCTGGTGCAACTTGAGGCCATTTCCATAACGCTGAATCCTCGTGTAAAGGCATCTTCACTCTAGTTATTATTTATGCTGCTGTACCATCTGCAACCTAGACCGTTTTTAGGGGGTTAAACTTCCTGATTCTTTTTTAAACCAAAGCAAGGAAAACAAAAACATTGTCTCTCAGATTCTCCTCCACACTGTTTTTAAGTATTAGGATTTCTTCTCAAATCTGTTGCCTTTTATGTTTTTGTTTTGTCTGCCTCTACTAGGTAGCATTGCTAATCTTACCCATCCACAACTCATTCACCAATAAGATACTTTTAATTTGTAAATACTGGCTTGTTTTCTTTTGCCTTATACTTTCTGAGCCTTCACTGTGCTCAGGTTTTTCTCTGCGAGCCTGGGCTTGAACAAATTAGCTGCCCTTTGGTGCTCCTCCCTTTCCAAAGCTGAAATCTGCACGTAAGTACTTGCTCTCAGGACACAGAGCTTCGGTTCACGTCCTGAGAAAATTGTGAGACCTGACCAGTTTGGGGGATTAATAGAGACGAGCCGATCAACTCCTCATAGTGCAAGTGACTTCGTTGGGTAATTACTTGTTTTCTAGGTCATTCTTAAAGCTAAGGTCTGTTGCTAGGTTGCACACTTTGTTATTTTGATAAACTGCCCAAGACGCAACGGCAAATATCCAGCAGCCATTATAAATGCGGCAATAGCTATTTCGAAAGCATTTCTGCACAGTTTTAGAAAACTGGAGTGGCCTTGTCAAGGCTCAGGTTCCCGTCACCGTTCACTCTAACGATGCAGCGTAATAAAAGCCTGCAATGAGCGCATGAGCACGGCCTGGCCTGTGCCCATCGCCTCCTCCTGGGCACAGCCAGGGGCCGCTGCCCGTTTTGGCACTGTTCACTGTCCCCAAATGCCATTAAAGCAAAGGCTTAGCTGTTACGCCACCGACCGAAGGTGTCGCGGCCGAGCGTGTTTACGGTGCTGTAAGCCTTACACAATAGATGGAGAAGGCAGCCTTTTTTTCCTGCTGAGATTTTAAAGCTAACCACGGAGCACAAGGTGGTGCCATCTCGAATACTAAAATAAAGTCGGATAGTGTTTCTCCTTGTGGGAGTTTACCCATAGGAAAATTTGTCCCCAGCTGAAAAATCGCAGCAAAGGCAAAGCCCTGCAATGCTCATTTTATTTAACCTGACTCCGACCCCCAAAGCGTGTAGGCACTCTAATCCAACGCTTCTAAATGTTCAGGTATCTGCAGGCACGACCAGCTTGGAACAAGCTGAATTTTCTGATAAACCCTGCTGAATGAATGTGGAAAGCCAGCCTAACCTGTGCCTAAAATTGGGATGACTGCAGACATGAGAGTCTTTAAAAATGCCTTTATTTTTATATCTTACTTTGGATTAGTTGAAGTGTACCCACATGAGGTGGTACAGCACGACGTTGTTTCATTCCCTTTTTACCCACTGCATTTGTGTACAGCTCAGCTGTAGCAAACACCAGAATGAGAAATCTTTAAAGCGACCGTGGAACAACTGTAAGAAACCCTGACAAGCGGTCCCCAATTCCTACTCTTGTTTTCTATTTGAGAAAAAAAATATTACTTTAGGGGCAAGAACACTTTGTGACTAGCTAGATGTTTGGGTAAGGTATGGCATTGACTGGTCTTAAACATGCTTCAAAATAAGAACCTGAAAGGCTCAGGTGGCTTGTAAATATTTATTTTCAGGAGTTTGGCGAGTTCCTGGCTGAACTGGCTGACAAAGCTGCTGGAGGTAACATCCGCATGCAAGGAATGAGAAGAGGAATTAAGAGCTGGTTGTCACAAAACTGAATTCTTAAGATGTCAAAGCATCAGGAGAAAGAGGTGCCTTGACTTTGGACGTTTGATGGAATGCCTGGGCTGGATTTGAGAGCACGCCAAAACCGCGGGGATTGCGCCTTGACCCGAGTGGTTGGATATCCAGCCTGACGAGCGCCTGGCCCACTGCCCGCAGCTCCGAAGAAGGCATGGCTGGAGGGTCCAAATCATGGTATGTCTGGCATACCATCTGCGAGGCGTAGCAGGGAGCAGATGCTCAGGATACTTCCTGACTCTGCCAGGAGGGAACAAGCCAGAGAGGAAGGGAGGATTTCCCCCCCCTCAAACATCTCTGTTTCCTCCTCCTCCCGCCTGTACTGCAAGCCCAGCACCTCCCTCAGAGCCACCGACAGCTTCTCTAGACCATGCTGCGTCCTCTTGCTTTTCACCATTTTCCTTCCTTGGTCTCATTCACCTGAGGAAGCCTCTCCTGTAGGTCTGCAGAAAGGGCCGAGACATCCCAAGTGGCTGACCTCTTCAACTGAGCTGCAGGAAAGGACCATGCGTGTGCTTCACACTGCTGAAAATGTTCCCTTTTACAACAGCTTTGCAAGTCTGATCGACAAGCAGTAAACGAACAGCCATTACTCATTCTCTTTTGATGAGGCAAACACACCCTTGCTTGGATTTAAACCAGGCCGGTTTCATTTTAGATAAATCATTTAGGCACATGTTTAAACTGAAGCAAAACTAGAGCCCGCGCAGCGGGGTGTACCAGTATAACCAAGTGGATCATTGCAATGCTATTTCTCTCTCTCTTTTTTTTTTTTTTTTTTTTTTTTTTCCCATCTTCATTTTCCTACTATAACTCAGAAGGGTCTCAGGTGCCACAGGTCAACTACAGGACAGTAATATACCCTAGATGGACACACAGAAATGCGGCATATATTTTGGCAGGGACAGATTTTGCTTTTCTCTGTACAAGTAAGGAATATTTCTACTTACTTCCACCAGTGTGAGAAAAGACGTTTGTATGTTTTCCCTCTTCTCATAAGCGCCGAAGCGAGTCTGGCACAGCCAGAGCCTGCTTTTTGGCTGCATCGTGACACGCATCAGGAATTTCGCTGAAGTCAGTTGAATTACTCCAAATTGATGTGATATGCCTGAAATCAGTGGGTCAGGGTTTTGGCCCCAGAGAGGGCCAAAAACACCAATGGGACACAGCAGCTTTGGTGCCTTTGGAGAGTGTTTCTGCAAACCCCTGCAACGTGCCAGAGTCCCAGGATGCTGCTGGCACCTTCTCCACCATTTTCGCTGAAGAGCTAATCTGGGAGAAACAGTGAGGCAGCATTTCTGCAGCTGGATGATTTTCTCACTGCTAGAATATCTTCCTGGCAGTGCCAGTTTTCTCAATATAAAGCAAGCCTCTGGGAAGTGCATCAGATCTGCTTTAGATTCAAGACAAAGCTCATGTAAAAGTCACTTTCAAAAGTTTCTCTCTGCTTCCAAGAAACGTGCTCCTGCGGCGTCTCACCTCTTGGCCAGAATTTGATCCATTTTGAATGACTGAATGTCACTCAACAGATGACGCATGAGTTTAAAATAGAGCATTTTCCCCACATCAGGGAAGTTAAGCTACTTAAATCTCTTGCTGGTGCATTCACGTGCCCATTGCGCTGCTGAGTAGCTCAACAAAGTGGGAAATGGCTCTTAGTCCTTCTCTGTTCACTTTGCCCTGTTCTAAACGTACATTCCGCAGTGCAAGTTTTCTAGATTAGATTAAGGAAAAACTTAAAAAAAAAACCCCAAACACCCAAAACCTAGCTGTGGCATTGATTTCATTCATTTAAAAGCTGATCAACTGAATAATTCACAGTTGGTCTGAGCTCGACGTTATTCTCCTCCGTTCTATAAGGGCCCTCGCTGGCAAGAGCATCAGGTTTAAACAAATTAAAACCACAAGGCTGGTGAAGTTGCGTAGGCTGGGAGCGGAGCAAAGTTAGTGCATTTTGGAAAGAAGCAGAAGCACACGGAGAGGTCACAGCGTGCTGGGACAAAGCTGCCGGCCAGCCAGCTCACCGGCAGCGGTACTGTAAGGGAAACGGGGTGTGATCCAGAACCCAGCTGAATTAGTCTGTGCCTTTAGCACTGCACTAACGAGCTATGGAGCAGAAAGGTGCTGGGTTTTGGAGAACGTCATTTCCACTTACATGTTTTGGGAATTCACAGGTTCCACTGACATCGGCGACAACGTGAATTCCTATTAAATTCCTCTTATTTCTCATTAAAAATTTTGTGAAAGCAAACTGTATCGTTGTGGTCAATGTCAGCGGCTGGTAACTGAGGCAGGGCTCAACTTTCAGCCCTTGGAAATATTACTGTGTGGTTTTAAGATTGTAACAGTAGGTTCTTATTTTATACATCTGGTTAGAAATAAATAGACTTATACCTTAGTCTTTGTCCTTTGATGTCTATCCCTCTGCTCTGGCCTTCAGATAATGCTGCCTTTCCAGAACTGATTAAAAATATCTGCTATCAAAAAAAAAAAACAAACCAAAAAAAACCCCAACGCAATCAAACTCCAAAATCCATAAGAAGGCAACCCCAGGCAACTAAAAAAATCAGATGTATAAAAAGGGATAACACTAATGTGTTGATATGGGCAGTGCTTTCACTGGATATTATAAAATCTACAATTAAAATATAATAAAACGCCTCACTGCTCGGTTCAGAGACCCCATGGGAGGGTTCAGTCAAACGAGGAAACAGAGCGCCAAGTTAATTGCACCTTGTTAAATGTAACCATTGAAACAACTAGGCCTTAATGGGCTACTTTCTATAGCTACAGCAGTTTTAAAGGTCTGAATTATTTTCCAAAGCGGCTTTTGTGTATCTGCAACGCAGACGCGGGGGTGTATTGGTTCAGGGTACACGCTCACAGGCTGTGCGGCAGGTGGCTGTAACACTGCCTACAGACAAACGTGGCTGTACTGTCTTCACCGGGGGTACGACTGGTGCACAGCAAGGCAGGTCCCTTCTGCAGAGAGACTTGCTTAAAAAGGAAGGATGAGCCTACATCTGTACTGACAAAAACCCAGGGGTGCAGTACTTCAAAAGCACGTGTGTGTACCCAACGGTCATATTCTTTGCTGCGATAAACACAGCTAAGTCCACAGAAAGTATTCATCATCCACCTGGATGAGGGGACAGAGTGCACCCTCAGCAAGTTCACTGACGACACAAAGCTGGGGGGGGTGGCTGACACACCGGAAGGCCGTGCCGCCATCCAGAGAGACCTGGACCGGCTGGAGAGTTGGGCAAAGAGGAACCTTATGAAATTCAACCAGGGCAAGTGCAGGGTGCTGCACCTGGGGAGGAATAACCCCCCGCACCAGGACAGGTTGGGGGTGACCTGCTGGAGAGCAGCTCTGTGGAAAGAAACCTGGGAGTCCTGGGGGACAACAGGATGACCATGAGCCAGCAATGGGCCCTTGTGGCCAAGAAGGCCAACGGCATCCTGGGGGCCATCAAGAAGAGCGTGGCCAGCAGGAGGAGGGAGGTCATCCTCCCCCTCGGCTCTGCCCTGGGGAGGCCGCACCTGGAGCTCTGGGTCCAGTTCTGGGCTCCCCGGGTCAAGAGGGACAGGGAACTGCTGGAGAGGGGACAGCAAAGGGCTGCCAAGGTGCTGAGGGGACTGGAACATCTCTCTGATGAAGAAAGGCTGAGGGATTTGGGTCTCTTCAGTCTGGGAAAAAGACGGCTGAGGGGGGACTTTATCAACACTTATAACTACTGAAAGGGGGGGTGTCAGGAGGATGGGGCCAGGCTCTTCTCAGTGGTGCCCAGGGACAGGACAAGGGGTAACGGGCACAAACTTGAGCATGGGAAGTTCCACCTGAACACGAGGAGGAACTTCTTTGCTGTGAGGGTGGCAGAGCCCTGGCACAGGCTGCCCAGAGAGGTGGGGGGGTCTCCGTCTCTGGAGACATCCCAACCCCGCCTGGACGCGTTCCTGTGCCCCCTGCTGTGGGTGACCCTGCTCTGGCAGGGGGTGGGACGGGATGATCTCCAGAGGTTCCTTCCAAGCCTATGATTCTATGAAATGTAAAAGCAGACATGCCACCACTTTTCTGAAGCACTGTCAGTGGGAGTTGATGCCTCCATCCATAGTGTCAGCTCAACAGACTGGCCACTAGGGCTGTGCACAGAAAGAGGTGAGCTTTTTTCTGAGCACATGCCCCGTTTCTTTTGGTAGCTCCCCATGTGATGGTGGGCTGTCAATAACGCATAAAAAAAGAAAGCGGTGGGCAAAAATATGAACAAAAATAGAATTAGATTTTTGCTTCCCTCTTCTGTCACGAATGGCTATAAGCTGGCCAAAGCATTATCTATGTCTTTCATCACCATATCTGGAAAAAGACTTGCAGTCGGAGGGGAGGAGCTAGAACCCGGAGACTGCCAGATGTGAAACCACGTCCAAAGAACCACGACCCCCTGTCACCCTGTCGTGAAGAAATTCACACTATTATACAGGTAACACCATTCAACAGGTAGCTCAAATAAAAGAAATGTTACTGGTCCTGTTCTTGACTGGAATAACTGCAATTCTTGTTGGGTTAACAAATGCAAATTGTGTCGTCATTGTAGCACATCATTACAATTAGAAGGTCCACTGACGAAGTGCTACCAGAATGGAAAGCCCACGTCGCATACGATGCCAAGAACATAACTGGCATTCTCCTGTTTCCATCTAAGCATACCTTCCATGCGTATATCCCATACATATCCCAGATCTGCCACATTTGAAAAAGATGCTCCCCATATTTGTCACTTCACTGACACCAGCTGTATTTTTTATGTTACTGTGGCTATTAGTTTTTAAGAGTGCAGCATTTATCAGTATTTTACCCATATATTTTGCTCTGTTTCTGTCCCATCTTTCCAAGCTCTTCTTACTTCCCACGTTTCCCTGCTCAGCTCAGTGCAAGGGACCAGGTTTCAGTCACCTGGAAAGCTTCTCTTTGTCCCAAAGGTGCATGGTCCCCAGCAGAGTGCAGTGCCACTTACAACGTTTCTAAATCCATCATCCCCATCTTTACCTGTTAGCACTGAATATTAAACTCCTACTGCGGTAGTCCTTTTGCAGATGGGCAAGTCACATTGCTTCCTCAAGTCATTCTTGTGGAGAAAAGAGTAAACCAAATGTTTTACTTGGCCAGCTGATTATGTACTGCTATGTAACATCTTTAAAATGGCAGTTTATTCTAAGTATAGAATCATTTAGGTTGGAAAAGACCCTTAAGATCATCGAGGCCAACCATAAATGTGCCACTGCCAAGTCCACCACTAAACCATGTCCCTCAGTTCCACGTCTACCCATCTTTTAAATACCTCCAGGGATGATGACTCCACCACGTCCCTGGGCAGCCTGTTCCGATGCTTGACAGTATAATTCAGTGCAAAGACATAAACATTAAGAAAAATTAAACAAACCAACTGCAATCATCAAGTTGGGCTTTGAACATGGATTTAGGAATAAGGAGATGTCAGAAAGGAGGGCAAAGCTAGGAACAAAGAAAGCAGAGCTCTGACCCCAACTATCTGTCTCAAACTGCAACACTGCTTAGGCAGGCCACAGGCCAACTTCTGCAAACAATTCTGTATTTGAATAACTCCAAAGATGTTATTGACATGAGTAAAATTCCTTACCTAAGTGTCTGCATGATCACGCAGGAGCCAGGAGGGCTGGAGAAATGTTTTATTTTGCTCCTTAACTATTGCTAGTCCAGTGAGGAAGGGGATGCCGTCTCCCGGTTCGACATAACCGGGTAAAAGCACATTAACTGGACATAAGTCATGACATTTAACTTAAACCTAAACCAGCCTAAAGGAAACTGTATACCTCAGCGCACCTTCTTTTATTACGTCGCACATCCGAATGAAATGTCACTGAGGACCGACTTCTTATTGTTCGGATGCTAACCCTTGTGTGCTTCACAGCGTGTCCTGTACATTCTGTTTTGGTATAAGGTACCTATACAGGGAAGGCGTTATTTTTCTTTAAAAGCACAAAAGAGTCCCTCGTACCACATAGGAAATTTGGGTTCGAGAGTGGCCAGTAAGTACCTTTGGTCTTTTGTGGAACAGGTGAGTCAGTCCCATGAAATACAAACTGCAGGTAAAAAAAAACCCGAAAGCATTTGATCTGCTGACAGGTATGCCTTGCCTTTGTGTGACAGTCTTCAGATAACGTTCCCAGAACTACATGATGATTATTTGAATGTTTGATGTAGATAACTACTATTTATATAGCTTGATATCTACAGGGATAGCCACGTAACAACTATGAAGTATAACACCTTTCACGTAGAGGTATATATTAATTTCTGGAAATGGCTCTGGATTCTAGGTGCTTTGTGTTTGGCATTTCCGCTTCTGCTCTGGATGTTCAGCAGTGCTAAAGCCAGTGGGAGCTGCAGATATACAGTAAATCCAGCGAATGCAGGGACACGCACCCATAAGCCAGGTATGGAGAGCACGCTTTGAACCCGCTTTTTGGCAGGTAGTCACAGCGCCCTCAGCCAGGAGGAGATCCAGGACAATCACGATTTCACGTTCTAATCTGTAGAATATTCTTCTCATCAACAAATGTGTTATATTAAAAAAAAAAAAAAAAAGGAAAAAAAAAGTGACTTGTTTCAAAGACAAGACTAAAATTTAATTTCATTGAACACTTCAAATACTATATCCCCTATCCTTTCAAATAACATGCCCGCTATCCTCTCTACTAGTTGGATAACTGCGTTCTGGGGAAGGAAAAATACCTCCTTTCCCTTCTCTACAGCACAACATATTCCCCACACAGAAAGATCTTTTACCTGCTATGTTCTTGGCCTGGTGTAAACAGTCAAGCAGTAGTAACTCAAGGTGGTGCTCACCAACAGCTCACCCACTCGGGCTTTGCAACCCGCTTACCTGAGGGGAAAGCTGGCCAAAGCCAAGACCTTGCTGTTTGCATTGCGTGACCCAGACACCCCTGGAGCCTGTACGGTAAGAGAGAAAGGTTTCAAAAGCCGAGGGAGAAATGGGACCTCATGCAGTACCTTTGAAAATCTCTCCCTCCAGGCATAACTCAAAAAAGCCATTAATGGGGTAGAGAGCTTTCATTATTCGAAGCACGTTTATTGCAGCGCTTTCCCTGAGGAAAATAGCACCCGGCTGTGAAATGGAAGGCGGTTAATGGATTGCAGCAGCAGCAGCAGGAACTAAATATATTCTTTTCTATAAGTGCAAAAGAAAGAAGAAGAGGGCCAGCACAGGCACTGCCCACAGAGGCTAACTGCGGCTCCAATTCCCCGGACACCACGTCAGTTTTACAGCTTCTCACAGAGCTTTGCACGTAACCAGCGCAGATGCTCTGCCCTGGGAGAAGGATTGTTTCTCCCTGAGTGAGGTGGGCTGAAAGGCTCGCACCAAATGGCTGCGCACAAAGATACCTGAAGAGGCTGGAGGAGACTGACTGGCCCAGGGGTAGAGGACTTGTACAGCCAGGGGGTCTCTGGGGCACGGGCTGCCCCTCTAGCCTCTCCCGTGGGCACAAGACCTGCACCTAGCCCCAGGCCAGGGAAGGGCAGGTTGGAAGGACGCGCCTGGGGAGACACTGGAAGATCAGGTCTCCCATAGCTTGGTGCAGCTACTGCCAGCCTCTCTTGGTAACATCTCCCACTTTGCTTCTTCCCCCTGTTTAGGCAGAATTGCTAGCATGCGATGGCCTCTCTACCAAATGCCCAACTGTGATTAGAGATCATTAAAGGCATTGTTAAAGGCGCCCTCAGAGAGCACGTTTAATTTCTTCAGCTTGCACTGTGTAGAAACTTGCCACCCCCCCACCCCAAACTGGCCCCTCAGATCAGCAAACCTGCCCCCACGCACAAGAAGAGCTCTGGCCGTTAGCGAAGAGGCACGCCAGGCTGGAAGATCACAAGTGACCTTGCTGCAACAGCCCTTGCCAGCCAACTCTGCTGCCTGTTGACCTAACAGGAAAGAGCAAGCAGAGGAAAGAGAGCATCATCCAGAGCCTGGCACATGTAGTTCCTGTATCTTGTTCTCCACAGCTTTTTTCCAGCAGAATAAAGCCCAGATATCCCCTAAATGATTTACGCATGTGGCTGCGGCTGTTACCCTGATGCTGCTGCACAAGCGAACAGAAAGGAAGTACCAAAGTGTCAGTGTGGGAAGGAGGAAGGGGAATGGATTCCCCACTCAAGTCTTGGAAGGTAAGGCAAAGCCCGGAGGATTCCTACTTCTAGACGATTTGTACACATTTTTAACAAACTAGCCTGTAGTTAGGTATCTTGTGTTCTTCTGCTGACTTAGAAGATACCCACCAGGAGGTTGCAATTTGCATAGAGATGTTTGCATTTATTCCCTCTAGAAAAGAGATGAGATAATTGAATCATGAACATCTTCAGCTTGGGAACCAATGTCACTCGGAAGGAAATAATGAAGGCTGAGGTAGAAGGAGACGATTAAAAAAATATAACCCCCATGGCTTTTATACAGAAAGTTAGGATAAAATATAAAAATGGGAACATAAGCTGTATTTATTACATGGTCCAAACACTTACCACGTGCCATACTCTCCACTCAAATAAAACGTTTGTGGGGTGAAATGAAGAGTCTGTTTGCTTTTGCTGCTTCTGTAAATAAGCAAATACATTGTCAACTCCTAGCTCCCAGGAGTATACGTGCTGGCTATGGACAGCTAGGTCTGCACATCACTGTTACAGATTTTTCTACACCAGTGATTCAGCTTGGACAGAACCGAAACGTCCACATTTCCACAAATATTGATAAAATAAACATCAAAAGAAAGGTATCGTTTTCCCCACTTTTCCCGCCTAGTTCTGCAGCAGGTGCTGGTTACGGTGTAATTTCCCAATGAGAAGAGCTGAGGTTAGAGTGAGAATGAAGAAAGTAAATTAGAAAACTGAGATTTGTGAGGAGACATCTGAATGAGACTTTATAGCGTGGCCTCCTTGTTCCCCTACTTCAAGAGTCTGTACTCTACTGAACTATTTACAGTCTACGTAAACTAAGAATGACTGGAACCAGAGTGTTTTGAGAAGCAGATTCTGAGGTTGCCCTTTCCTCCCTCTCCACTCCCGGCAGATGGATGATGTTTCCAGCGGGACTGATCCTGCGCAGCTGTGCTTGTGGGGTTGAATTTCTCTTCTGTTCATATTTTTTTTTTTTTTTTTTTTTTCCCTGCCACTCCCTCACGCTGCTTGCCTGTCCACTAAACCTTTAAAAGGCCCAACCCCACCTTTAAAAGGCCCAACCCCACCTTTAGATTAAACACTTGCAGCTGACCACAACCTCCTTTACTAGAGCTTTGCCATCAAAGCCCTTAGTTCAACTCCTGCCGTAATTCTTTCTCCTGTATGGTTACATTCCTCATATTCCCACTTCAAACGCTTCGCTTTATGACCCCAGCTTTGTTACCATACCTAGGCTATATAAATATCTCGGGGTATCCTCATTTTTTGCAGGTTTTCTGTCTCCCTGTCGCTGGATCATCAGGAGCAGCCGGGCGAGCAGGGCTCATCTGCCCCAGCTTGCTTTCCCTGGGGATCACCGCAGCCGGGCAGCACCATGGGATTTTGAAATACATCCTCAGTGCTTTGCGTGGGCAGCACAGGAGAAGATTGCTGCACCGTGCTATGTGCAGTCAGACCTTTTGGACTTGTGTATGTGGACAAAGCCGGGTTTTCAAAGCTCTGTGCTCCTGGGAGCTCATGTCACATCTCTCCTTGTGACATGGTGGCCGCTTCCCACTCTGCACTTCGTCCCCCCCTTTTCATTGCGCTGATGTTACAGCAGGAAAAATGAGAAAAAAAAGAGAGAAGACAACATTTTTTGTGCAAATTGTGTGGCCCAAGAGTTTGGGCAGTAATTAGGAAATCTACAAATTGCAGCAGCTGGTGGTGGGATCTCATCTGTTTCTGTAACTGGGTGCCTTGTGTCTGCTCCTAAAACCCTTTTGTGCTCTTAACATTCTTGTTGCCGGCGCCAGAGCTTCTTTGCTTCACTGTTATTCCAGCTAAAGCCCACTCACACACTATCCTGTATTTATTATGACGTCTATTTGGAGACAGACGTGGAGCGATGGCAGTTCCTGTCTCCCTGAGACCAGCCAGCCCCAGCTGCCAGAACAGGTCTCCCTGAAACTGCTGGGTCACCCAAAGTACGAGAAGGTGGGGAAGCAAACAGGGAGTCTGCCAGAGAGGACAAGCCCTGGTGTTGCACGCGGGGAGAGGGAAGACCTGTCATCACAGAGGGAACCCGGGTGAAAAGACGGGGCTCAGCAGAGCAGCAGGGAAGCGGGAGGACCTGACCCGTGAGCAACAGCTGCGTTGGAATGGAGATGCTTCCACACCTACTTTGTTGGAAGCCAGTAGGTCTTGCGTCACTGTAAATGGGCTCAATCATATGTTCAAGTGCCAAATGGTTCCTCCAAATACTTAGTTATTGAAAAAAAGTAAATCCACCGAAAAAAAAATATTTGTAGGTGCGAGGTACTTCAGAGCAAAGTCGCTGAAGTTAATCCTCACCAACTGTGATGAAGACAAGCCTCTTCTACCAGTACATTGTGAGCCTTGAAAGTGTTTTGCTAACATTTTTGGCCTATTGCTTAACGCTTTTCTCTCAGACAGCTGCGTGTGTTCTGCCAATGACTAAGGAAGTAGCAGCTATAACCAGAAGGCTGCCTTCGACTGATGATGCTGTCATTGTACGTGGGTACGGCTCTTGATCCTATCATTTTTTTCCAATCACAACACTTATATTTCATTATTTCAAGTAGAGTTTTAGCAGTTCTTCTGTAGTAAAGAATGCGATGCAGCAGCTTGCCACAAGCAGAGGTTTTTCTTTCCTAGAATAAAGACAGCATAAGATTATAAGGGCTTTTTCCAGGTTTTGGACAAAAATAAGCTTTATTTGAGACAGATTTTGTAAAGGCAAAGATGTCATATAGTAATTCTCCCCTCTCCCTATAGCATCATTGATTCACTACACATTCGCCTGGATTCTTAAGAACATTATTAACTGTAATTTCTTCAGAGTAATGAGATTTAATCAGCCCTTTCATAATTACACACACTCCCTAGCCTGAAGGCATTTCCAGTTGAAGGTAAGCGTGATCGGACCTGAGACAAGAGCGTAGGAAAAAGAGGGTGTGGACGTTATTAACAAGGAAACAATGGTAAGAGCAATTGCTCAAAGAGCCGAGCTTTTCTGGCAGGATTATCACGAATGAAGAATAATTTAAGTGTTGGAATGCAGAACACGCCAGGAGAGCGCAGGGCAGTTGTGACGGACGGAGCAACCGGGCAGTTCCCAGAGGTGGTTGTAATGATGAAGATAATGTTTATACAGTACTTGATCTTTCGAAAGACAAGAAAACAAAGAGGGCAGGAATAAGGAAATAATTGGGGAGGGGATGGCAGGAACAGAAAAAAGGGAAAAAACTGTCTCTTGGATTTCAGGTCACGACTGTGGCAAGAAAAGCTGAAGCAAATACTGTCTTCTGTTTGGTTTTTGCTGACTGTTGTCATTCCCTGCCCTCTCTGTCAGGCAGCACTACCTGAGCCTCTCTGCAGGTCTTACCAGGACAAAAAGTCCCGCAGTTGCCAACTGTGGGCAAACAAGGACCTTTAAGTGCTCTGTAGGTCCCCCTCACCCGGCTCTGCTCAAACTGGGGCTGAGTGCGTGGGTGGCAGGGAAAGGCGGATGGCAAGGGTCTTCCACATGGATTTTTGTGGCCTTTCAAGTCCATGTGACATTTCTGTCCTTGCAAGGACAATCCTGTACATGCCCTGCACAAGGACAGGATAACACTTCCATCTAGTGGACAGTCTGGTGGATCTATGCTCTTTTGTACCAAGCTCTGGGCCAGGCTGCCTTTGACTTCTCACCATTTTATAAAAAGTCCCTTAAAATGGTGGTATCCAATTCTTCTATGTCAGTATGGTGGGGATCGGCTCATCTGGGAGAAAAGCTCTCAGGTTTCTACCTGGATATCCAAATTCAAAAAGTTCGACTTGATAGCATAGGTCACCATGGATGTGATGTCTTTGAACACAGATCCATCCATCCAGGAACGCTAAGATGGAGTTTAGGTAGGTTTGAATAGGTTTTAAACTTAAGCTAGATCGTTTCCAAACCTAATTCCAGTCCCACTGAAGCTAATTCAAAATTTAGATGAACAAGTAGATCAAGGAAAATTCATGACCTACAGGTTAGGTAAAAATGAACTTAAAATATTCCATGCTATTCAGTATAATGTCATAGAAAAACACCCACCTATTTGTCAAAGCGTTAAAACTCATTCTGGAGAAAGAAGGAACTGCCTGATCACCTGGAAATACCCAGAAGGGGTTTTAGGGGGAGAGAAGTTTTTCCTATCTCTTCTACCAAACAACCACAGTAAATTCCTGAGAAACAGCCTGTCAGCATCAACACACTCACCGCAGATTGCAAGAATGAGTTGGATGTTCTTTCCCTGTTTATCTCAGCCATGAGGATTTAAATTTAACACGCTGTTGCTAGGTACAGGGTATCTTTCTGAAGTCCTCTTCTGTTTCAAGCCTCTTGTACATAGCTTGCCAAAAGAAATTACAAAAAAACCCAAATGAGACCCCCAAATACCCAAGTCCCGGTCCCTCAAGGGAGCTAACGTCTCCATCCTCCGCTTCCCAAATGCCTTTTATCAGAGTGAATGTGACAGTTTTCTTAAGGTGACCTCTATCGTCTGCAAGGGAAATTCCCAAGCAAAGAGCTGAATCAGCTGGTGAATTAGCACAAACGCTCAGATTACTCTGGCTCGGGGTGAAGAGGGGAAAGGGAGGGAGTGGAGTGAGAGAGAGAGAGAGAGAGAAATATCTTCATATTTCAGCTTTACTCCGTTATTCAAATCTATCTATGTAGCCCTCAAAATTACAGTTGCTAGAGCTGCTACCCTCTTTCATTTTGACCACTGCCATTTCAAATGCTGCTCTTTCCTTTACAGTCAGTCATTGCTCTTTCCAGCAGTATGTGAAAGCCAGAAAGCGGCTACGGCAAAGCAAAACCGGCTTCCGGGTGGCAAACTGCTGCCCCTGGCAAAAAGATGCCTCAGTCCCAGCTATGAACAGGGAAACACCCCAAGCAAGCTGTACAGACCGTGTTTATGGGTCTGAGCTGGTGGTAGGTGATGGGGTGCATGGGGCTGAGTGACTCCAGCTGCCAGATTGCCACGAGCTAAAATAAACATAGTAATGTTTCAGACGGGTGGGCTGGTACCATCTAGGTCTTAAAACAAAAAAAATGGCTAAACTGAGGTAAATAGCAAAGGCAAAGGATTAACAGGTTCCATGCAGATTCCTGACCCTTCTTTCTCCGGTATGTATCAAGATCGTCCCAAAAATTGCTGTGGGCTTGAGCACAGAGTTTAGGAGCTTCTTATTCTACCTTCAAAATAAGCCAGGAAAGCCCGAGAGGACAACTGGGGATCATGCTGGCTGGGGTAACTTGCTGGGTGTTTTGAGCATTTTTACACCGATTTCTACACTGGTGGGAAAAATAGGAACAGTATATATTTAGAATATCTTTAAGAAAGGAATTATCTCTTGTCAAATTTTGAGTTGATTATTAAAATTTTGAAGGCTGTTTACAAAAGCAAAAATCTGGAACAAGTCAGTTTAAAGCGTGATTGAAACAGCTCCTGTATCTTTCCCCAGCACTTCAGCTCCCAGATCGTGCTGCACACAGCCTGTGCAAGCAAGGAACCTCAGCTCAGCGGCTCTCTCAGAGAGATTTCAAGAGGGCCAGACAATAATGAAATAGAGACAGCAATAAAGAGACGTGTAATTTGGCCAGCATGCATGAGCTTCCAAAATCCAAGCCAGAATTAACCGAGTTCAGATGATTTGTAGGAATCAAATGACACAAAGGTAGCCCTCCCTCCTTCTCTAAATATGTCTGCTCCAAACAGTAAGTAGCTTGGAGAGACACAATTTCTGCTTCTCTGTCATAAACTGTGGAGGCAAACAACCCTTCCCACTCTGATGAACAACCGCAGTGAGCATGGGAGGGAGACTGATGACTCACTTTCGCTGACAAGGAATAAGGCAGGCATTGCTCAAGAGATGCTGGAGAAATAGCCCAAGACAGAAAAGTTTAACAAGAAGGTCTGGAGGAGCTGGGAGTCCTGGGAGAATGCTATAGACCACCCGGCCAGGACGAGGAGACAGATGAAGTATTCTATAAGAGGCTGGCTGAAGTCTCGCAGTCAGCAGCCCATGTTCTGGTTGGGGACTTCAACC
>VXBH01007355.1:0-15043 GCA_013400035.1 Rynchops niger
CGAGCTCTCATAGCATTCTCTAATATACATGGCCACTCCTCTGCCTCTCCTTTCCTGTCTGTCCCTCCTGAAGAGCTTGTAGCCATCGATTGTGGCACTCCAGTCGTGTGAGGCATCCCACCACGTTTCTGTGATAGCCACTATGTCATAGTTTTCCTGGCCTTTCTGCAACAGTAAATTTCCAATTTGAAAGATTAAGAAGAATTGGGCTGTGAGGAGATCTGCCTAAAGGGCTTTTTTTCTGTGACTCACTCGCTCCGTTTCCTGACAAGATCACTAAAGACTGGGAGATGTCAGATCTGAAGAATTCAAACCAATACTGAAAATGGCTGAAAACTGGGGATAGAAGTATGAGCATGGGCAGGAATTCTGCAATTTCAGCATTTCAGCATATTGATGTTTAACTAAAATTATTCAGAGATAATTTTAGAAGCCAAAACTTTCTCCCAGCACTGCGGTTCCTCATTCTCTCTCAAAGACAGAAAGAGAAAATGCACACTATGGAGGAAAGTTCTGCAGCACAAACCACGCACTGGTGCTTTAGAGAGTCTTGAAGACGAGCCTTGCTGAACAGTGCCAGCAGCTCATGTATAGCATTAATAACTACAGGAAAAACCAGGCTGTCAGTTGTACGTTCTACACCCAAACTGTTGGCCCATATTAAGAGTTCTGGAATCTGATAAAAAGTTCATACATAGAAAATTAAGACAGATTTAATGTCACTTTGTAAAGTCACTTGCAGTGTTTTCTGTTAAACAAGTGTGTGCTTCCAAAATCCTCATTTAGACTGTTTTGAAGTTTTAGTATAAGTTCAAGAGACTTCCGTCATAAAATTCATTGTAAACGATTTGACTTAATTTTCTGTATGCTGCAGTCCGTGAAAGAGATGCAATATCTTTGGTTTAGAAAATCATTGAATGCTATCGTGCATGATTACAGGCTAACAAACACAGTGACCGGTTGCCTGTCAACATCTTGCAGTTATTTATAACACATAAACAGAAATATGCTTAAAGTAAACTCAAAGTTATTATTATGGCATAGAAGGCCTAGAAGTAACACAGTTGATATCATGCTGCATTAAGTAGTTAAGGTCATATTAATGGCAACAGTTTCCTTCCTAGGAGCCATGGAATACTTGACACGAAACTGAATGATCCAGTGAGTGAAGAACTTGTGCCTTACGGATGCGGGAAACTGCATGCTCCGGCTATTTTTTCTTCTTTATTTGTTCTCCTTTATGGGAGGATTTTGTAGACTACTGTTCGCTTGACTGACAAGTATATATGCACAGTTAACCTTCTTATTAGTTAAACATCTCCTTGGGGAAGTCTAAAATCCTTCAATAATGACCAGTATGAATACTTTCTAATGCACTTGACGGGTTCTGCCTTAAGAAAGGCTCAGGGCTAAAATGAGCTCAAGTAGTATATTACTTAAAAATCCGCCTTTGCTTTACAAGCACAGGCTTAAAAATGGTTTTAGTGAGCTCAGACTTAACCTTCTCGCTGCCAACAATGGGCACATCCACTGTGATGCCCTCAATGGCAAACGGGTGAATATTGCACGGTAAAAATACCAACATAGGGTATTTATGTAGGCGTCTAAATTTGTACTCTGGGCCAACTTGGCTTGCTAAGTCACAAATGCACCATGAAGTGAAAGCGGTTTGATAACGTAAGTTTTAAATATATCCAGGATACAATTCCCAGATCCTGTTTTTCAAACAAATGAAGAAAACACGAGGCAGCGAGGTTTGAAAACTTCACACGCCTTGAATTGCGATGGGAAATATGGCCATTCTTCCAGAGAGCTGCAAGACGCCTCTCATGAAAAATTCAAAATGCGGTTTATTTAGAAAACAGCCTCTATCATATACCTTTTGTTGTCTAGTTTTCATTGCTTTTCATTATAATTATTCCTTTGACTGAAAACAGAGGACCAGACTTGAGCCTCAGGATTCAGCATCAAAAAATAGGTGTACTATGTATTATTTAACACATATTTAAGTATCTGTGACAAGCAAGTAAGGACAAAATATATTGATGAAAGATATAGAAACTGCTCCTGGTTTAGAGCTAAACCGGAAGGTTGTTATGTGGGAGGTGAAGGTAGGTTTTAATTTTGTTTTCTGGGAAATCGGTTCACACTATTTCAGACAATGTGAAGAAGTGAGAATCTCTCTGGATAGTGACTGTGGAAAGCAAAGCGGTACCACAAGCAACGGTACAGGTTCAAGATAAGGAATCAGCACAAGATGAAAGTTTCAGGGGAAAAAAAAAAAAAGTATTAGTGATTTATCAAATGTGGTCAAGGTCAAGACTGCATAGCACTTGCCCTCAGTATAGAACAAGGAGGTTTTTTCGCTGGTTGACACATCAGTGATTCCCTCGCTTGATCTTAAACTCTACATACGCAAATTAAAGAGTTCTTTTTAATCTAAGGATTGTTTACCTGCATCGCATACGAAAGAATAAAAGCTAGTTATCTGTAAAAGGGAACAGGAAGATGACAGATTGTTCAGAAGATTTCCAACTCTGCCATAAAGCATTGGGAATAGAAAACAGACGCCGCAGTGACGGGTCTGTGTGCCATGGGAACAAAGGGTTTCTTCCAGCCTGACTGCCTGAGGAACGCCGGGGTTTGTGCACGTTGCAGAATATACAACAGAGGGGAAGAAAAATGGAGGTAACACAATTAGGGTCAAGCATGCAAGAAGGTATTTTAATTTTGCTATCTCTTACGTTCAATTCAAGGTCCAGTAGGAAGATAACACTACCAGATATGGTGCCTAATATAATCAAAGGAACTCGCTCTCCGTCCTTTTAAGAGGCCGTAAGAATCAGTTTTCTTCACAATTAATTGCACTGGGCTGTACTTGTATTTACAACCTATTTGGGAGGAAAAATGTTGAGAGGAAGGAAGGTGTCTTTGACCTTCATCTTCTCAGAGGGATGGAGATGGCGCAGCTGTCTCTTTCCTGTTCCATCCTAATTTCCATGGCATTGCACCGCTCATTTGGGAAACATGAAAAATATGGTTGAGTCAATTCCTCTGAGTTATTCTGGAGGAGTCAGGCTCTTGGTAAGGCGGAAGGTGATTGAAATTCTATGGCTCCCCTTTTTAAGTTATTGAAAACAGAAAACTGTCAGCTACATAGTACTGAAAACAGTAGAGTATCCTGGCAGAATATATTAGACCCGATTATTTTGCTGCTATTACTTATTGTGCTTTTTTAACCCTTCACATTTGCGCAGGAGGTGGTTCCACGGTCAGAGCGTACGTGAGCGCGCACACACAAAGCCAGCCCTGCAGAGCTGTCCCACCCCTCCACCAGCACCAGCCGCACCGCATCTCACGTTACCTCCGTGTTCCTCAGAACCAACACTACAGAGGGCAAACTATGAAAGTCTGGGGCATCCAGGCCCTACAGATGTTATCATAATTGCCAAGCTGCCTTGGCAACCCCTCACAGAAGCAGTCAGACATGATTTCAGATATTTCACATCCCACACAGCTCCTATCTAGAAAGAAAAGCCGGCTGGAGGAAGGGTCCTGTGCTCCATGTTTGGAAAAAGGCTTTAAAACACAAAAATCCTGGAGGGTAGTAACAAGACAGAAAACAGTGGTCCGGGCTGAGATCAGAGCGCTGGGACAGGCCCACCACGCAGGGCGGTCACTGGGTGACGGTATTACACCTGATGTCACCTCGCCTCAGGACACTCAGGTTCCTGGTTTCACGCTCCCGCTCCACTTGCCACCACGGCACAGGACGATGCATTTGGTGCCTCAGCCCGTAGAGCTGTTCAAGCCTAACACGGCAGGGACCGGATCTTTTGGACATAAACGGTACCAGAGGAAGCCTCTCCCAGCTTCAGCGAAACCGAGCTCAGACACATGTGTGCACAGGAGCGTGTAACCATCCCCGTGGGGAGGGCACCCACACCTGGGAGGGTCCTGCACCACCGCTGGTGCAGTGCCTGGTCCTCCTAAGTAGTTGGTCGCTTTCAGGAATCAAAATAACACCCTGATCGTTTCCAGAGCTCTGAGTCAGCTGGAGTTGGCTTATTTGTTATCCATGAGGGCTATAAAATCCTGACGGGTGTCGCCATTCATCACTAGTCACTGCCCCTCTTATTATCCTCAAAGTTCCATTCCCTGCCCACTCCAAGCCATACGTCATGAATAACTAAGAGCCAATACTTCAAAACTTTAGGATTTGGTTTTCCTGTGAACTTTTTCTGTTCTTACAGCCAGGAACTCAAACCTCAATACGTAATTTTGCTGTAGCTGAAAACGCCCCATTGTTTATTAATTTCATTTTAATATACCTTCAGTACAAACCTTGCCTTGCCCCTGAGGACTAGCAGAGAGCCTGAGCTGCTAAAGCTGAAAGTACGTAAGTGAAATTTATTTAAATTTACAGCTGCAGCATGGATTTGTGTTCCTCCGACTAATTTAAATTAGGAAATTAGTAGTCATGATGTACTGAAAAAAGTAACTAACTTTTTTATAACACAAAGTCCAAAAGAGACTGTGTTAAGGCATCAACCTAGGATCTGGGAAAGCTGTGCCCCAGATTTAGCTCTCCCAGTGTCTTTCATAAGCCTGTGCAAGACTCTTCGCCTCTCCATACCTCAGTTTTCCATCCATAAGATGGAGATAACAGATCCACCCTCCTTAGGCATGCTGCAGGAGTCACCAGGAAGGCCAAAGTGAGGAGCTACAGAAACCGCAAATTAAATACAAAAAGCTAAAGCTTTCATTTGCTTTGTTATTTAGATTAAAAGTGGTTTACTAGTTTTCATATGAGAGATGAAAAGAAGTCTAATAGCAGCAGTTTGACTACTATATTAAATTCCATCTCATGTTCCATTTCTGTGCCTCTTCCTCTTCTCCCTCCAAGACCGGCAGTACACCCAAAATATTAATCCATACTATATGAAGTATTTACAGCTATCCAGTCAACTATAACAGACAAAATTATCTGTCGGAAAGTTGCGGTGGCAGCAATATGTTTTGTTAAGTTTCCAAGCTATTTGAATTTCACACAGATTTAAAATATGTGGTATTTGTTCTCCTCAAATGAACGCGAACGTGGAGACCTGATCCTGCCTCAGATCACGACTCTCACAGCGAGCCATGGCAGGACTGGGTCGTCGCTGCTCCGGAAGGCAAAGAGCAGCTCTGGTGATGGGGACCTCACTTCGTAAGGGAAGATGTTTTGCAAGCTCCCCACAGACAGAAAGCAAGATTTCACTACTGGAAATAATTCAAGTTCCATCTATCCCACTCTTCCTTTAGGGCTGACGGGTGGGAGACAGACTCATCGTCGTCTTCCCTCAAGCCAGGCCGTCAATCAACTTCCAGCGAGCTGGTCAAGTAGCCGTACAGCTGGAAAAATAAAGTGATGTTGTCAGATACATGAGCTCTCATGTACCTTTTACTCGCTGCCAGTTATGACTAATATGAAACCCTCTTCGCCAGTGCCAGGGAAAGCCTCGACGTGCCGCAGTCTCAGAGCTCTCCGGACGAGGTCTCCCCCCGGTGTTCACCACCAAGTGCAGGAGGAGACCAGGAGAGCCAAAGGTCCTGCTACAGCTGTATTTACAGGCACATTTTGCAGGAATTGATTATTTTTAGGGGTACATCCACACGTAATTTGCAGTCTGGGTTGAGCCCAATTTACCAGCCCAGCTTGCCCAAGGCAGCTTTCCATCCTGTCCCAATTTCTGAGCCAGTACCAAAACTGCCCGTTTTGTGCTTCCTGTAAGTTTGGTGCACGTCCTGCGCTGCCATGGTTGGAACCACCTAGAAGCGGCTCCGAGTCACTCAGTCTGTTCTGGCTTTGACGTTACCTTTGGGAAGACCCTGCGCAGGAGGCAGAGACACAGGACTGCTATGCCAGGAGTGAGAAACATGGGGAATGACGCTGAAGCTCTGGTGTCACAACAGCTTTCAAACATCGTAGGAATTAGCTGGAAATCAGGGACTGATTTGATCCATCCCGAAGTTCAACAAAGTAAGAGATGGAATTCACGGAAGATGACTTGGTGCTGATAAATTCGAGACCACCCCAGTTTTATAATTAGGTGTTCTCCAGGCATAACCCACAACACAAGTTTAATTTATTTCACTGTATCTGAAGGAAACCGATTGTCCTATCTATGATGACAGCGCTCAGATAAAGCAATTAAAGATACACTTACATAAGGAAGCATACTGTCCAAAAGAGGCAAATCAATTAATTGTATGTTGGAATTAAAGCAAGCTTTTAACATATTTTTCCTAAGGAAAAAACCCAGCTCTGAAGTAATCCTCCCAAAACACGTACGGCAGAGAACTACTGCAACCCACTTCAGCAACCGGCTTTTTGAGATATTCACGTTACATCGTGCTCACATTCTCTGCAGCTCTCCTATTCCCCACGCAGCCACTTACTGTTTGTTCAAGTAAAACCTGAGTCTGACCTTGAAAACTGCAGGCAAAAGTGACACGTTACGTAACTCGTGACAGCTAAAATTAAACAAACATTATGGGAGTGGGAGTAAGACATGCATCATAGAAAGAAAGGAAAGGTCTTCCACCAAACCCGAATCTGAAGCAGCAGCACTCCCCAGGTAAGGTCTACTGTTGACTGTACGTATTTGCAATTACAAATACGGGTGATATTAACAGTGATGGAATTAAAACAAACTATTTACTCAATTATTGGGCTACCCAAGCCTCATTCAGACAAACACAAGTTAACGTTAAAACACCAGGAACCAAACTTAGGCAGACAAGGTAATTAAAATTGCTAGATTGTGATGAGTACATTTGTTTGAATCTGATTTTGCAAGGGCTGAACTGTGCCATGATTTATCATCCATAAGCATAGAAAGACAACAACGTGTAAATAAACGTATTAGCAACGCTTTTTTGGGGAGGTGGAGGTGTTGCATTTTGTAAGTCAGCAGATTTCTCGGCACCTGAGAGCGCCTGTTTACTACCACGCTGCTTCCACAGCCCTCGCCTCGCTGCTCTGACTCATAAATAATTATGAAGCCTTGGGAATACCAACTCGTGCAGCCGCCAGCTGGGTTTATTGATGAGCCACCCAGGCACGGGTGGCTGCGTGCGCTGAAACGAGCTGCGGAGGCAGCGGGGTCCCCGGGAAAGCAGCAGAGCGACGTGTCACCCCACATGGGCGTGGGTCCTCACCCGCTCCCCCCCCGCCACGTGTTTAACCACGGCCACCAGGAAGCCACACGGTACTTTGCAGCCCGGTGGCGTTTTGGGGTGACATCTCTCGGTAGCTCTGTTTGCAGACACGCGGGCACCCAGCGGTGACGGGGGAGGAGGGGGAGCGAGATGCGCTGCGGGGCTGGCATCAAACAGCATCGCTCCCATCGCATCCCGGGAGTCACAGCGGGGACGCAGAGGAGGGGAAAGTCCCAGCCAAGCCAGCAGCGGCTGAGGAGCAGCAGTCCCGGTGCAAGGCCTTGTGCTGCAGGGCAGGCTTTCCAGGTTAGCAGACAAAACAGAGTTTGGTAATAAAGAAAATGACTATTTATCTTTTGGAAACACTTGCCTGTAGTTTGGGTGCAGCTTTTTGTTTGTCTGTGGGTTTTTAAACACTTCAGGTCTCTGCTGTATGAGGAGAAGTAGCCAGGGGCTGCGGAGCCTCATCCACTCAGGTTCAGACCAGGGCTGGGACCCGGCTCAGGTACCTGCACACATCGACGTTAAGTCCTGAAAATGAAACCCCCCCAGGGGTTTAAGTGACCCACAAATCACATCCTGGGACTCATCTCCCAAAAAAGCATTTACAAGGCAGTAGAAAAAGCCACCCAGAGCGACCAGCTCTTTGCCCCCAGGCGTGAAGCGGTCTGAGGTCTCCACACCACGACCAGGCGCGGTGACCGGGTGGTATGTCCAAGAGGGACTGGGAACCACAGGCTGGGCAACTGGGTCACGGGGAAGCTCTCCAACCCGCACTGCTCCAGCATCGACGCCACCTCCCTGAGGCCAGGGCTCAGCGATGGAGAAACCCCTCCTGCCTCAGTCCGTCTCTAAAACCCTCAGCTATGATAGCAATCATCTGAAGAATTACAGTCCCACAAATAAAAGCGGTGCATGGTCTTTAATTAATCATTTGTCTTTTAAGCTTGTAACTCCCCTGACCAATGCCTACAAACCAGCCCGTTCACCCACAAGAGGAACACACAGGCACTTACACACTTAAAAATAAGGTGCCAAAAAATGAACGTTACAGCTGAAGTGGCCAGTTTTCTGTTACAAGGTCTCAAGTTTGTTTGGGCTTTACCTTCCCTCTAATAACCAACATTTGATATTCACAGAGCTTTTGCTAGGTCTCTGAAGTGTGATTATATATGACAAAGTGCATTGAGATTCTTGTTTAACTTGGTTAATTCACCATTTCAGACCTTACAGGGGAGGCTGCGCGGAGACAGACAGCAAGTAGCCAGCGATAAGGAACTAATTACACCAAAAAGAAAAACTGTACCCCGGGGAAGCTCTACCGACCATTAGGGGAAATAGTCATGCAGCTGAATGGGCTTCCTTTTTTCTCTTTCAGACCTGGAAGAGCGACGCATACATCACACTAATATGTTTTCCACCTTTGCGCACCAGTCTCTGCTGAAATATGGATGGTCCCAAGGAAGGGCTTCCGCTGTAATAGCTATATCAAGCTTTCCTTCTTTCAGAAGGTTGTGTATAAAGAGAGATCATCGTACACTTAAGTGCAAAATGAAGAGCCTGTTGCTGCAACAGAAAGGCCAGGTTCATTTGTTTGCTCCCTCGCGGCCACGCGTGCAGAAGCGCGCGAGGGCACTGCTGTACTCTGCAAAGTCTTGGCAGCACACAGTGCATAAAGTTTTACAATTCTTCCCATTACTCCAATGGAAACATACCACAAGCAGCACGGGTGCAGGAGGTGTTTGGGTTTTGTGTGGCTTTTGACAAGCTGATAGCATCGTTGCAGTCCCCTGGGTGGGCACATCCCCTTCCGACATTACTGGCTGCCAAGGGCTGCTGGCTTCGCATTAATGTTGTTCCTAGAATCCTCCAAAACCGTCATGCCATGAGGAGCTATAGTACTTAGGACTGACGTTGTCTTCACTTCCAAATCGCTGGTTTGGGGTCTCCAGCACTATCCATTAATAAATTTAGGAGCTTTCAGTCTTCTGAACACATAGCTTGATTCCCTTCAAAATCTTAGTTTTCCGTGGTTTCCAGTTTACAATTCCATTAGTATCCATGGGAAGAAACCTTCTGGCTTGTCCATACACAGTCCGCTTCCAACATGTGCTTAGCATATTGGGCACTGAATGGATGCTCAGCATCTCCAGGAGCAGAGGATGGCGCAGTCACAGCCAAGGGCTGGGTCCTGTACAGGGTGGTACATCAAGTGGTGGGCTATCTGGATTTCACCACGTGCATCTCATAGTTGCACCGTACCTGTGTGACTGGGTCTACATTGCAACTTTCCCAAGAAAAACCCAAAAGCTGTGAGGAATTGTATAAGAATAGCAGCCTTATTCCAGAGTCTGCAAACCCTGAGGTCCACACCCCGGGTGTTTTTTCTCTGGAAGTCCCTACAGTGCCCATCGGTGTACAGCCACAGCACAACGTTCTGCCGAGGAAAGTTACAGTATCCTCAGAGAAACTTTGTGCAGTGCTTTCTTACAGCCTTTGCACCATTGTCTCTAGAATGGCTCTTTTCCCTCCTAGGGACGTCGTACGGCTTCCTGCTGCACACATCCCAGCCCTAACGCGCTGTCACCCCGTCCAGCTCTGACCTGCTTTGTGGCCAAAGCTCGCTGGGAATCAATCTTCCTGCCCTACCCCCTGAGGGCTTCAACCTGCAGTCGCGATAACCCGACCGATTCTCATTAATACCACGCTATTTACTCCCAGAGTTTCCAGGCTGCTTTTTGCATCTGTTCTCTTACTGAGAGCAGAAAGCAGCCTACGGTGCATTGCCAGAGAAAAGCTAGCACTAAAGGGCAATCATACCGAAAAGCGGAAAACACGATCAGTATCTCAGTTTAAGAGCATAACTTTATTCAACTGCTTTGTTCGAAGGCAGAGTGTTATCCTGGTATTTCAAAATGACCCAAAAAATGTCCAGACATATTCACAAACCCAGACAAATTCATCCGGAATGAAGAAACAGGAACTGCAGCTCTTCGAGTCAAAAGGGGTATTTTTTGGAACACTCTGAAGAATGGCACAGGTTTATGGCAGATGAAATAACAGACTCCAGCAGAAGTTGGTTTATAGCTCTGGTTTGAGGATGATGGCAGAAATATTCATGAGCATTCAGTGAACTGTACAATGTAGCACGAACAGCAGCAGAACTAATTGCGTCAGTAATTAAAGGTGTGTTTTATTGCACCTACATCAGAGAAACTTCGCTGCTGCTGATCATGCTGCGACAGGACACCGCTGCCCGCAGGAGACACGGCAACCACACTGCAACAACAAGCATCACAGACTTTCATATTCATCACCATTGCTGCACATTAAAGCTGTCAGGCCTAATACTATTAAAATTAGTAAAGCTCTAAAAGATACTCTTGAAATTTCCATGTTGCCAAATTCATTTGAAAAATCACCTAAATTGGATATTGCATTTCAGAACATAAAATAGACCTGAAATCCTTCAAGTACCTTACTAGGTATTTAGCTTCTCCCCCCAACAAGACAGGCCACCCACGGGGAAGCATTCTTTTACACCTAACTCAGACTTGCCATTTATTTCAAGCCAGGCAACTGGAAGATAGGTCAAACTGGAAGATAGGTCAAACTGGAAGATAGGTCAAACTGGAAGATAGGTCAAACTGGAAGATAGGTCAAACTGGAAGATAGGTCAAACTGGAAGATAGGTCAAACTGGAAGATAGGTCAAACTGGAAGATAGGTCAAACTGGAAGATAGGTCAAACTGGAAGATAGGTCAAACTGGAAGATAGGTCAAGCCTTACACCAGGAGCTACCTTAATGATATTAGTGTGCAAATTCCCAAGGAAGAGAAATGCTTCCAAGAAAAATGCTAACAGGAGCTTGTGACCCACCAGCTACTCAAAAATTAAAGAGATTTTATAAAGGCAACTACCTGAAAAATAATTCTTAGAAAGAATCAGTTCTCCTAAACCCTTCATATTCTTTCACTCAAGAGCAAAACCCCCAGAACCGTCCCTGGGCGATGACACTTCCAGAAGAACACCAGGCAGGGCAAAACGACAAGTTTTACCCGTACTTGATGCAGACAGTTCTGATGTCAGCTGCGATTGACTGATGGCTCAGCTGCTGCGAGCCCCCAGCAGGTTGTGAGACCAGGGAAGGCAGTTCAGAAACATCTCGGGGCACCCAACCAAACCAAGCCGCCCTTTCTGCAACAGAGCGGCTGAGCGAAGTGGCCACCAGTTGCTCAAGAGTGTCAGGGCTCTCTCACGTTAAAAGAGGTCGGTCCACAAGAGAATGATCAACTGGTAGCCACGAAGTAAAAACAGCTTTATACATAAGAAAAAAGTACATATGCAGCAGAAGCAATTTAAAGAAACTCAGATACATAATAGTTTTTAGGGCCTTTCCTAAAGGCTAAGATAGTCTTTCAGTGCTTGTTTAAATGATGCGAGTGCTTTTGTACCATAACTGCACTGCTTCGTGTTTAGCAATAACTGATTCATACTCAAAGCACAACATGTACTCGATGAACGCAGTCCCCATGGCTTCCAGGTTCCGCGCCCAGGAGATCTGAGGGAACGCATCTCTGTACCAGGTTGTGGAGACATGAAGAACTGCACATCTAAACCAGCAAACAATGACAAAAGGAACCAAAATTGGCTTCCAAGGAGGAAATGAGACTGATTTCTGCTGGAAAAGTGTTAATGTCCAGGCTGCTTAATTGAAATGAAGAGATACTCTCGTGATTTTCTCTATCTAAACAACTGGCATTTTGCCCCAAAAGCACGTATTCTGGAAAGCTGCTGACATATTCTTAGTCACATCAATTTATGCAGCGCAGATAGCGTTCAGAGACAAAGCTTTTCGGTAAGCAACATACCAAAGCCACCGACAGAGCAAAGCTCCCATGGATGTGGTTTGGAGAGCGCGGCTGGTGCTGCACATCGCAAGGGGAAGGGGACACGCCGCAGGCGGCAGTGGGGTGTCCCAGGTACACAAGGGCTGTGTTGGGCACCAGGCAGGGAAATGTGAGCTCCGCTTTCTTGATTTGAGTGGGAAGGAAAAGAATATCTACACAGGTACAGCAGGTTTCCGCATAATATTTCGATATTTCACCTCTCTACACCAGGTCCCACCATTTGATAAACGGGAGCAAGAAGGCGGCACAGAGCCGAGCACAGGAGGGTGGGAGCGGAGCTGGTGGAGGAGCTGGAGCCGGTGCAACTCACCAGCCGCCGGCTGCGGGAGACCCTGCTGCCTCATCACCAGCACATCATTCGCTCACAAAGACCGAGCTAAGCTAAACCCACTATCACATGCTCTTGCTTTTAAAAGGAGCGCACAAGCCTGAAACACGCTGCTGAGAGAGCAGACTGCGGGCCCTGAGGCAGGATAAAAGTCTCACCCTGCACAGTTTTCCTTCTAAGCCTACACTGGAAGGAAGCTCCATCAAAAAAAACCTATCGCTACGTTTGGCCTCCCACGTTCTGTATCTCGACCACCTGCAGCTCCCCAGCTATCATGACAACTTGCAGACAGAGATCCCTACTCTCCCACTATAAGGATGCCAGGCCGGGTTCCTTCCCCCGCGCCGCCCCGGGACGCAATGGGGTGGCAGACACGGGCTGGCACTGCTGCCTGCAAACGCCCTGCCTGCACCCTGCCTGCCACCAGCTGCGGGAGAGCCGAGCTCAAGGAACGCCAATGCTCAGCGGGATCCGGTTTCTATTAAGCTGTCCAACAAGAAAGTGCCTGGCTCGCTTGAGCAATCTTCCCTCCCAGCTCGGGGGGGGACGGGACGACGACCACAGCACACCAGGAGCTCACGAACTCAGCTAAAGCCTGTGCGTGCCCCAATCTGTGCGTAAATCAAAAATCAGACGATTATCATTTGCATGCTATGGGACGGAGCAACCAGCCCATGCCCCGTTTCTGAAGTGTCAGGTATGGACCACTAGGAAAAATAAAAATTTAAAAAAAAAAAAAGTAGAACACCAGAATCACCATGTTCCTGCATGGACACTAGTAGGTTAAAAAAAAAAAAAAAAGATTAATTCATGCTGTTAACAGCTGGGGTTGGTGGTTTGGGTTTTTTCGGCTGCTGTTTCTGAATAAAGTCCCAGGGGGACATGAGGGACGCAGCCAGGGCTGAGGAGCCCGAGCACAGCAGCAGCAGAGCTCCAGCCAGGGCATCGTGAAGCCCAGCATCCCCTGGCTCCCGCGGAACTGCAGCAGGACAGGTGGGATACAGCTACATCAAACATGGAGCGCCAGCGGAAATAAACAGGGAATTCATTGATTGCTGTTTCTTATAACACAGGAACAGGGAGGCATGAAGTGAAGTGACAAGTAAGAAGTTTAACAGATGGAGATCCTTTTAACACCGCACATGGATAAACTGTGCAAAAGCAATAAAATAAATTTCTGGAAACAATGGCCACCAAAGGCCAACGAACCCAACAGCCCAGAGAGAAGCCCCAGCTTGGGGGCTCCTGAAATCACAGATTTCCCAGGCCGGGGATGATGCTGAGCATCACACTGCCCTCGCCCTGCCCAGCCGCCCCCAGGCCCGCCATGGCGCGGCAGGACAGCAGCTCCGGACCGAGAGAGCATCTCCCCCGCGGGCACAGAAACCCCTGCATAAAGCCAGGAGAGGGGCTTTGTGTCAGCAGTGGGGCACTCGCAGATACGCCACAAATACTGTGATCAGAGCAGGAAACAGAGATTTTAAAAAAATCAAGATATTCTTGTACTCCTAATTATTGCGTTATAAGAAAGAGCAGTCAATGAGTTCCCCATTTGCTGACCCCGTGGCAGATGTGGATGGAGGTTTATCTGTTTCCAGAAGGGCAGGAGACAGAGTCTGGAGATGGGACCGGAGTGGGAAGAAGCTGCCCAGAGACATGGGAGCCCCTCAAAAACAGGGGCAGGAGAAGCAAAGGGACAGACCATATCGCAGAGGCAGACCACCAAAAAAAGAAGGAAAACCTGATTTCACCTCCATAGATACATTCTAATTAGGACTTTGGGTTCACTTAATGGGTATAAAAAGTCACCAACTGGTTTTTCTCCATCCCCATGGGAAGCAAGCATTCCCCTTTTGCTCGGGCAGGGCGGATGTGGACACACCAGCATCCGCAGCATCCCTGTGCCCGCGCAGGAGACGCCGCTCCCGGCCCGCGTCCCAGCCTGGCCACGGGAAAGCATTTCCAGAGAGCTTACACCAAACCTGTTTTCCACTGGAAAATGTCACTGTATTAAGACTGCTTTTAAATAAGCAATTGACAACTTTTCATTAAACACTGTCAAAAGTGTCAAAACAAGGCATTTGAGTATTAGTTTTCAATTTCCGTGTTTGTTATTATTTTTAATACATGACACAGATTCAGCACAGAAAGAAAACGCTGTGATTGATCTTAGATTTTCAACACTTCACTTAAATTCAGCATTTCAGTTTAATGCCAAAATACCAGATTTCTGCCCCTGCTTGAGACCCTTTTTGGAAGTACACATGAGCTAGAAGGAACCAGAAACAGGACCTTTAATAACGCCTTCCCCCTTCCCTGCTTGGCACCGCCTGCCCTCACAGCACATCCCTGCCTTGTTTTTAAAACAAACCCGGACCTGCAAGGGGTCCATTAGACTTTCAGCGGCCATAAAAACAAGAATTAAAAAAAAAAAACCACCCAACCCCCAGACCATACTGCCACCGGCTATCCCGATCCTCATCCCTGAGCTGTGCAAGTCTATGGACCGCTTTGGTCACAGAGAGCCCGCGCAGATTTAATTCAAGCTTATTCTGTAATAAAGATTAACGGCTTCTTTAGCTGTAGTTCTGCATTAAAAAAA
>VXBH01007355.1:15052-28344 GCA_013400035.1 Rynchops niger
AGAGAGAATGAGTCTCACTTTGAGAATGACCTCAAGACTTATGCTCTTCCAGCCTGCCCTAAATTAAAGGGTCTTTTTCAAGACACTACTTGGACGAATTAAAATATCATTTGAAATATAAACCTTTCTTCCACATCACAAAAGGAAGGCAAAAAGAAACCATATTCTGTTCTTTCCCGGTAATTGCACGAGGGCTCGATATTAACCTGGTCAATGAAATTCAATCAGCTGATCATGGCAGGTAACGCCGGCCAGACCAAGGCATTCTTCCTCGGGGACATTTTCCTGCAAGTGAAACAAAGGAGCTTTTATCCCATATCCATCCCTTGCTCATGCACTTCCAGCTTTCTCCGAAATTGCATGCTTAATGGGATTTTGAACGATCCCCCGCTACTGCTGGAAATAACCCCCCGCTCCCAGCCATGCTTTTACAAAGCCTGTTCTTGGAGGGTGCGCTGCAATCACTGGTCATTAACAAGGGATTTCGTGGAAGGAAAATGGAAAACTGAAGATAGAAGAATTGCTGTTTAATTCATGATCTTCTGGGCCCTTAGTTACAGTGATATTAAAAAGCAGAATAATCTTCCAATAACGGGAAAAAAAAATAATTTCAAAGTGACAGGAATTCTTCCTAAAAGAACAAAATAAAGAGTTCATTAGAGTCTACAGCAGCAACAAGTGCAGAACCACCGTAAGATAAAATGGCCAAAAAAAGCCCTACTGAGAATGCCAGAATTTCCTCCTGCCTCTGGAGACACCAGTTCCTGAAGGAGCAAAGCTGTCCTGGGCACGGCTCATGGCTCTGGGCCAGCACCAGCCCTGGCAGAGCCGGCGTCCCCCAGGACAGGCTGCGCTGGGTGACAGCAAAGGGGAGAAACGCCCCGGAGCGAGGGTGCATCCCCGGCACCGGCGCAGAAGAACCACGCTGCCGAAATCACTACGCTGTCCGTCCATCTGTCCTCAGCCACGTTACCCTGCTCTCTGTCTCCACTACCTCCACTCGTCTCCCGATACCCTGTGTTTGTCTCTGCCCCTGTCCAAGAGAAAAGGGGAAGAACCTTCAAGGCAGCTGCATACCAACAGGCACCAACAAAGCAGACAATCCCCCCGGCAGGGACCAAAAATAACTATCCTAATCATCCGGCTGAAGAACCAAGCACAAAGCATCTGGTTTTCACCGGGGTCTCAATTTAGCTTTCATCCCTCACACACACAAAGAGCAGAAAAGCCACAAATCCTGTGCCTGGGCACGGCGATACGCTGGGAGGCTCCACGCCAGGATGGAGCGGCTGGGAGGAGAACCCAAAACAGACCTCAATGTGACGCTCGTTGACCTGGGATGTGCAGCAATAGGGTTAGAAGTAAAATGTGCTTCAGCAGCTACAATTACTCCCCTTACAGTCAACAACAAGCTCCAGGCTGCGGGGTCTTGTGCCGATACCAGACTCACAGAGTCCGGGATTCTTCCTCTTGCAGAATAAGGCTTGAAAACACACACTAGACATAACCCTTGGGCTCACCCCGTCCACAGGCTCCCATGGCATCAGTACCTGCGCACAAAGGGGGCTTTAAGGAGGCAAGGTTCACTGCTTTCCAGCCCGCAACACCAGAGGAGCATCTTTGACGCAGCAGCTCTGTGTCCCAGCGAGGAGGGGGCTGCCAGCCGGGAGCCCCCGGCATCACCTGGACAGGAGACACAGACCAAGCTGGTCCTCACCAGACGGCACGGGGCACAGCCCCTGTCATCTTGGGAGCTCTGTTGAATTTTGTTCTGGTCAGAAAACATAGCAGCGAATAGCTTACCAAGAACCTTGCATATTTTATTTTTTTAACTCAAAAAAAGAATCTACTTGCTAAGGAAAGAGCTGCATTTTCCACCTTCTCACTAGCAGTACAAAACTCCAGCAATTTATCATAAGTTTATGTGAGCGCCACGCAAAAATTGAATGAATTTACTCACTGCAGGAGCTGTTTGTTGTTGTTTCCAGGTGAGGGGGGCAAAACTAAGCTATTTTATCCTGGCTTGCTTTTAAGGTACAGTTCAGCACCAACTTAACAGCTTCGGGACTTGTTCTCAGAAGGATAACGATGGCTGCCGGTTCCATATTTACCGATTTGCCAGCCGGGCGCTAGATACCGTGCTGGGAGGCAGCAGAAGGGAAAAGCTGGATTTGGCCTTTTTCAAATCCTCCCTTTGTTCACCTTTTAGCAAAACTGAAATCCCAAACAAGAGGGCAAAAGTGATATTTTGGTGACATCTGAAAAAGGCATTTCCAACCACCCGGCCAACCCCGCAGCCTCCCCCACTAACGCAGGCGACAGCCCCCTCCCAGCCTGGAGCTGCCGTCGCCACCAGCCGCCTGCGCGGCCTCCGCTCCCAATTTCTCCAGTGAGAAAAAATCATGCACAAGGGCCCTCCATCGGCATCAAATCAAGACGCAGCCCTGTCTCCGAGCAGCTCGTGGCAGCGCGTTTGGCCTCATTTCGTTAAGCCAGAAGTGCTGCTTCTTGCTATCGATGTGATCAGAAGGGGAAGTTCTCAAACCTCTTTTCTCTGAAAAAAAAAAAAAAAAGCACTAAACAGCAACTGCTGCACTCAGAGCACTGTCACGGTGTTAACTAATTATTTCTTACAGCAATCTGAGAGGGGGATAAATAATTATCTGTTGTGCGACTGGAAGAAACCAAGATGTTGATGCTGAGGGACTCGCTCAGCACCAAACCACAGAGCAATTGGTACGACCAAGCCCAGCTCACATTTACTCACAACCCCCATTTCTGCTCCTTTTTTGAGACTACAGCACCCGCCATTGCCGAGCCCTCCGCTCAGGACGGCTATCCCACTTCCCAAGGTCAATCCAGCCTTTGCCCACCCTTGCTCGGGAAGAAGGAGTGTGGCTTTGGGAACCCTTCCCCCCCCCCCCCCCCCNTGATGTCTCCAGTGACTTGCTTTGCTCCTGCGCTGGGTGGGAGGGATGCCCCAGCTCCCCTGGCTCTGCATCCATCCACCAGCAGAGCCGCCCCGGCCACCAGCAGTTAAAACGCTGTACCAAGAGGTCTGGATCTTCTCCCACCAAAAATCACCGGCAAGACTCCCACATCCCAGTGTCAGCAGCATCAGACTATGCCAAGACTGAACATAAAGCCCTCCAGCGCTCACCACGGCACACAGCTTTTCGGCAAAGCCCTGCATGACCCAGAAGGCGCTGCTTTGCTTTTAGCAGCTCGAAGGGTAGAACCCAGAGGGTCCCCATGAGCCTGGTTTGACGGGAGGTGTCGGCACCTCCAGACCAGCTATGAGCCACCCGCCCAGGGTTAGTGACATCCCTCCGCCTTAAAATTAAATTTCATCACAACTAACATGGATCACCATCGTATTGATATTTTATATATTAAAAATATCAACCACACCACTTTGTATCCCCACCTGTACCTGTCAGTACAGAACACCACTTTAGCATCCTGCTGCATTACTCCCATGTTCCAGATTTACACCCTTCCCATCAAATCCACCCCTCTGGTTTGAGCTGGGTACTGCTCTCCTCTGCTTGGTGAGACCTTGCCCTGATTTCTGCAGCTTTCATTAGCTGGCAACTACAGTGGGTTTTTTTCCCATTTGTGGTGTTTTAAACTCCAAGAGGAGAATCTCACTGCAGTAATGCAATAAAAATTATGAACCCTCTTTTGTTCTTTCGGGACATCAGTGCACCGCTAGTGCACTGACACCAGCCCAAGCGATGCCGTCGTACCTTCCTCCAGGGTCAGAACAGGCACCCAGGACACATGAAATGCTACTGCTTTAATTAACATGATATTTTGTTTATGCTTTCTAAATTAGGGAGTTAATGAACCTTGGATCATGAATGAAACATCAATGAGAAACTGGAGATGCAACAGTCTTGGTTTACAGTAGATACCTGTCTGGCAAAGCCTTTCTCTGACCCATATCTCTTTACTGATGTATAACGTATGTGACAGTGATCTAGTGGGTAGGACTTAGGGTTTTGATTTTTACTTCTCACGGTCATAGCATAGGTGGGGATACAGCCCTGGATTTCCCTGTATTTTTTCAAAATGCCAACCAGCAACGTGCAGCTGAAGCTTTGGGTGGTGGCACAAGAGCGAGCGGTGCCCATCAGGTCCACGTCCCTTCACCTGCTGATGCTGGTGGGGGCAGGACCCACTTTAGGAGGTGAAGAAAGAGCAACTCCTCGTTACAGCCCGCAAGACAAAAGCCTCAGCCAGAAGGCTAATGCCCACTAAGGGTGCTGGTAGCACAGACCCCCGAGCATGAAGCAGGCAGGTCCCACACCCCGCGGGGCTGTGATGGTGCTGGTGCTGGGGGGACACACCACCCTGCAGAGCTGCTGCTACAGCCACGGACTGAACAGAGCGGGGGCAGCTCCAGCTTCAGCGGTGGCACGCACCCACGGCTCTCTTGCTGCCTGAATCTGGTACAGCCATCGGCACACTCTCTACAGCAAACAAATGTAAGCCCATACACAAAACCAGAAATCAATCACCAAATTCTTTTCCTTCAGCCGCTCAGACCTGGAAAGGTTGGGATGAAGCCTGCAGGCACGGGGCCACGCGTACTCTGCGAGTGCAAGGAGACGCAGAGCACCAAGCCATCGACTCCTGTAACCGCTCCACGAGGGATGGATCCAAGTCTGCCTCAAACCCCAGGGCTGAGCGGTGGAACAGCAGCCGCCACCGCACCAGCAAGAAGGGTTTCTTTCTGGAGGTACGGGGGTTTTTGGTCAACCCAGCTCTGGGTGCCCACTCCCCTGCCCAACACATGGCCGTCCCGGGCAGCAGCCACCAGCCAGCGCAGGGACTCCCAGCAGCAGCGCGACAGAGAGCATCGTCCAGCCCAGAGCATCATGGCGTTGCCTAGGCTGGAAGGGACCTTTCACATCATCGAGTCCAACCATCAACCTAACTCTGACGAAAACCGTCACTAAACCACAGCTCTATCATCATCCTGGTCCGTGATATCGCCTGCGCCCGACACTGTCCCCAGGGCAGCATCGAGCCCTGTGCCCCCCCAGCCAGCACATCCTCTGCATCCATCCCCTGGAAATGGCCAAGCAATAGACGCTGCATCCACTGACACTATCGAGGTGGGTAGAGCTGCTGAACCTCATGTAAATACATTATTGATTTTTTTTTTCTTCCTCCAGATGGTACAATTCAGAAAAATTGTTTTTAAATTATGCCTTGCAGAAACACAGAGAAGTGCAGCTAATAACAGGCATATTTCAGGTGAACACTGACCTCCTTTTCTTCCCCATCAAGCTAAAGCATCCAAAGCACTGCAAGCACTTTGTATAAATTACCTGCAGCCCCTGAACTCAAACAGAAGGCACTCTAATTGGAGCTACAGCACCGCAGCCTCTTCCCTACCGCTCATTTATGTTTCCAGCAGGATTCAAAGATGGCTACAGAAAACAACTCAGATGAATTGCGATGTTCGGTATAATCCTTTTCCTTCCTTTTAAAGCCAAATAACGAAGTGCACCTAGGAAAAATTAATTTGACTGATGAGCGTAACTTATTTCTACTTTAAAACAGTGAGACAGACTTCAGCAAACAATGGGGAAAACCAGCCAGGAGCCGAGCGCAGGCCACAGCATCCCCTCACACAGAGCGGCCAAGGCACCAAACGGCCCTTTTAATGCATCGTTAGTTACAAGTTCCAACTTTTGTTACCAGAAGTTGGTTTAAAACCAACAGGTGAAAAGCCTGGTAAGGCTCGGCATAGCCAAGACTGCTGTGCTCAGGGGGTGGATGGTCTCTGCTAGAATTGGAAATTGGGAAAAAAAAAACCACACCAAAACCAATTGTATCAGCATTTCCATGTTGTGAAACAGTAAAGCATCACTTCTGGCCCTTTCCACCAAAGCTGACAGAAAGATCCCGACTCCTCCAGCAGAAGCTGGAATACAATTTTCCACAGAAAACCTCAGCATCCCAGTGAGTGTGAGGAGGTTACAGCAGAGGGTGACAGCTGGGCACAGAGAGGGGGAGAGAAACACCTTGTGTAGAGAGACATATCAAGGAAACCTCATCTCCATCAGAGTAGTTCCCGTGTGTCAAGAGTCTCCACCTGAGAGCACAGAGAAGCCCGTCTCCCTTCAGGCTCACATACTCATGACCGCCACAAATAATTGAGGCCGTTGCAGGTAAAACAGGTTTGAGCTTCTCCCCACTAAATTCTGCTCAAGAGGAGCTGGGGCACCCGCGCTGCCTTTTCCCAGAGCTCTCTGCCAGAACTATGCATAATAGAGCAACAGACTGTGTAGCTCCAGGGATGCTCCACTACGTGAATGTGTGCATGGAGCGGATCTTACAGAGGAAAACAGATTAATTAACAGGGTAATTTTTTTTAGCCAATTTCAAACCCAGGATTCTTTACCTATTAAAAGCGTGTTCCCGTAAATCCACCTCCCCTCAGAAAAGCTGACCGATATTCTCATCTCCAGCTCTTGGTCGGCGCAGGCTGGACCAGGTCAGGAAGGAGGGATGAATTTTGAAGTCGCAGCTCCTCGAGCGGAGCGTCCCCCACAGCATCGGGCAGCGGCACAGGCCTGGGGTCCCCGGGGAGCCATTCTCCGGCCACGACCCGCAGCCCCCCCTGCGCCAATGAGGACAGGCAGCAGCTAACGGGCCAGCTGCAGAAAAATTAAGACTTAACTCTTTGGCAGTTTTCCCAGTACTTTAAAAAAAAAAAAAAAAAGGCTGTAAAGTAGGTCACTGTACAATATGGAATTTCCCAGGTATTTGCACCTTTTAGTAGAAAGATAAACACTGGAAGGGATGAGTTCACGCCGCGGGTGAAAAACGGGCTCAGAGTTGCATTAAAACATGAAATGTGGGCTCTGGCTGCCAGCGTGCTCGGGGAGCCTGTCCCCATCCCGGAGCAATCTGTCACCCCACCCCACATACCCCCCACCTCCTGCTGCTTGAGGCTTCACCCCATCACACTCCCAGCCACAACCAGCCCTTCCCGGCTAACGAGGGACAGCACCTGCTGGCCAGCTGGACAAGGAGCTGCCCCCACACTGTCCCGCAGGGCCAGTGGGGGCACAGTTTGCCCTGGGCACACCAAGGGGCAGGTCCCCGCTGGCCACCCTGGGCTACTGCTCTGCCCACAGCAATAGCCATGGACGGTGGGCACTGCCCACAGCACCAAAAGGCTTTAAAACGGCCCAAAGACAGCTTGATCCTTCCCACAGCGAGCAGGGAACCAGTGACACCCCCAGGCTGGAGAACAGCAGGCCTTCGGCTGGCTGGGGTGTGGGCAGCACTTCCACGTTGGGGCACTTCTCGGAAGGAGGGTGGCAGTGCAGGGAACAGAGACAAGACAGGATGAGGGGGAATGGTTTTACACTGAAAGAGGGGAGATTTAGATGAGATATCGGGAAGAAATTCTTTGCTGTGAGGACAGTGACCCCTGGCCCAGGTTGCCCAGAGAAGCTGTGGCTGCCCCATCCCTGGAGGGGTTCAAAGCCAGGTTGGACGGGGCTTGGAGCAACCTGGTGTGGTGGGAGGTGTCCCTGCCCAGGGCAGGGGGTGGCAGCGGGTGGGCTTTAACGTCCCTTCCAACCCAAACCATTACATGATTCCGTAAGCCACTGAACAGCAACTCTCACATCTGATCCTGTGCCCAACCTGTGCTCCATCCCGACGAGTGCCCTCCCATGAGCCACCACTCGCCCTCCCGAGGAGGTTCCCTGCCCTTTGCCTGAGCACAGGGGCCAGAGATGCCAACACCAGCCCTGCCGCTGGGGAACAGCCCCATACCAGGTGCCGCCAGCCCTGGTGGGGACACAGGACAGTCTTTGTGCAGCAGGGGTTGGGGCTGGCGGCCAAGCGCTGCCGTGGGGACCTGGCCCAGGACGGGCAGAGCCCCAAATAATCCCCAAAACATCCCTGAATCTCTTCTCAGAGAGCTCCTATTGTCTATATTTATTTTCTAAAATAAAGGAAGCAGGGTCGTAAACGAAACTGTTGGCAGGATGCTTTTGTAACATAACAAAGACAAAAATATTACATTAGGTCAAAGACTAAAGAAAAATTTAATTAAAATCCACAATTTTTTTTTTTTTTAAAAGTAGTAGTTGTTAGTAATTTGCTGATGCGCTTTGGAATACAATTGCATTACTCCCTCTGGGTGGTGTGAACCCAGCTGATGTAGTAAGAAGAATTTACCTGTATTTAAACACACTTTTCTGCCCGAGAGAAGAGCTTTAGCCGTGCTGGGTTATTGTTAATTACGACCCTGGTTTACTTTATATTTCCTCACAGCAAAGTGCAACTTGTGGGTCTCTGCATCACCTGCAGAAAAAAGCGGTTGTAGCCTCACCCTTGACAGGTAGAGGGGAATTTGTGAGTTTTTCAGATTAAAATATATTATGTTTACTTGTTAACGAGATTTTTTTTTCCCCCCTAGTATTTTGTTTTATTTATAGTGCACTGACTCAGAGCCTCCACAGCCTCTATGCAACAGCTTTTACCTGACCGCTTTTAAATATTTGAAGTCTCCTTTCAAAAGCGTTACGAAGACAAAAACCAAATAAAGGGCAGGAAAGTAAAGTTTGCTTATAAGCCTCATACTTTACTTTAAATCAACTTTATTTTAAACGGGAATTAGGCTATTCAGGTTTTCCCTCCCCTCCGGAGTAACACTTTCCTTTCTAACACATACTGGTGAGCGCACACTGGGTACACACGCGTATTTTTGCTGAGGTCAGCCACGATGTGATTCCCTACAGCCATAAATCGCGCCCCCCCCGCCCCCCTAAACAAAGGGCTCTTCAAGCTGGAGCCCAACTAACAGCCAACTGGGGGGAGCGTGTTGTCCTCGCAGGCGGGGGGGACACCCCGACCCCCGGGGACCCTCACCCGGGCGGCAGCGGTGACACACCGGCTGCCCCCGTCCCGCTGCCCTCCGGTGGGGCGGGGGGCTCAGCCCCCTCCCCAAGCACAGCCCTCACCCCAGGGGCCCGCGGGGACGGCAAAGGCCCCTCACAGGCGCAGCCCGACGCGGGGCTTGGCCACCCCCTTCGCTCGGAAACCCCGGAGAGCGGAGTCCTACCTGCGACGGCGACAGAACCCCCCGGGGCGGACGATGGGGCGGACGGACCCCCGGCAGCACCCTGCGGCCGCGGCGGGACGGGGGCAGCTGCTCCCCATTAACCAGCAGCGACCCCATGGGCCAATTTAGAGGATTAACTCAAATGGGTGGGCGGGCCCAGGGCGACGTCCCCAGGTGCCACCATCCCAGCCATCAGCATCAGCCTGAGCCCACCATCACCGCACCGCAGCTGCCCCGGGGCTGCGGGGGTGGGGGGGTGATAAGCCCCCTCTCCCCTCCACGGGCTCTGGACAAGCGTGTAACACCTCGGCCAAGCACCTGCCGCAAGCAGCTGCCCCTCCGTGAACCAGCCACAGGAGCTACAGCCACACCAATACGTCTAATTCTTTTGTAAATGGGATTCGTTACCGTTTGATCGATTTTTTTTCTGGGCATACATATTTGCAGAAGGTCTTTATCTTCTTTCTCAGAGCTGCCTCTTTTTCCCCAAATGCTCAGGCAGACAGCGTTTTTTTTCATATTAACCATGAAGAAAGTGCTGTAGGCAAAAAAAAAAAAAAACCAAAAAAAAAAAAAAACAAAAAAAAAAAAAAAACCAAAAAAAAAAAAGAACCGCAGCAAAGTGTAGGAAGGTGAGAGGTGAGCAGTGTTATTAGCAGGGCACAGGTGCCTGGCGATGCCTCCTCACGGGCGCTCTGTGCTCTGCTCCACCAGGAAGGAGCGGTTTCGCCTGAGGTTCCGTGTTACAGCTCCGTTTGGCCCACAGAGATCAGCAGTCGGGTCATTAAACCGTTCGTTTGTGCCAGGGCTGGGGCTCACATCAAATATCAGACTCCAAAGCTGCGACACACAGCCGTGTTGCTGGGATCCACGTTGGGAACAGGCGGGATCTCCGGAAGAGTGCTATTTCCAGGGCAAAGCCTGAGGAATGTGGAGATTTCTGCCCCCNTGGCCCCAGCAGCGGCCCTGGGGGCTGGTGGGGCTGGGGGTGCTGAGGCCGGAGCTCTCCCAGCCTCGGAGCCCCTTTCTGCTGGCAAACGGCAAGAAAAGCAGAGTCAGCGTCTGGTCAGATGATGAAAACCAGCTCTCCATGTGCACATAAATGCATCCCCCTCCCCATGACACACAAGGATAGCAGGGAGTTGGCAGCCTGGTATAGATTAATATAAGTATAATGTTACTTCTAACCATGAAAGACCTTAACGTCGCATGTCCGCCGGGGATGCTCCCAGCAACAACCAAAGGAGCCCTGGGGCAGGACTAAGCTCCGGGACACCGGTACCGACAGCATCCTGCTGCTCATGGTCACCACGGAGAGCAAAAGGAGCCCAACTAAAAAAAAAACCAAACAAAGTTACATAAAGATATAAATCAGGAAGAGTGTTTGTTCAGCTTTTAAAAGGAAACAACAACATGAAAAAAGTCTTTTCCATGCAAGTACATTTTGTTCAGTGCCCTGTTTTTGTAAGACTGTGCCACAATAGAACTGAGTAATCTCGTGGCATTATACCACCATTTGATCTAATTTTCCTAATATTTCCCCCCATCTGTTCCATCCCTGCGGGACAAATTCCCACCCTGAGAGGGAAGGACAGAAAGAAATGCAATAGGGACGGATTATTGTAATTTAAACTTCAAGTTCATCTTGTTATTTCAATGCAGCGGCCAGCACCAGGGCGGAACAGCGGGAAGAAGGATGCGGTTGTTCGACTGCTGAACTCAGGGAGGCACCGGCAGCAGTTCTGTGGCGTTGGAAGCTGCAGTGGTGAGGGACCCCCGAGTGGTGCTGGCAGGGGACATCCTGGGGGTCCTGCCTGGGACCCAGCTCCACCACAGCCACAGCCGCTCCGGCTCTGTCCTGTCCCTGGAGAAAATCGGGCAGCAGGGTTGAGAAAAAGCCGGGAGGTGACACTGGTGTTGTCCCAGTGTTGGCTCGCGGGGTAGGCGCTGGGGGGGACGTGAGCTGGGAGGCTGCAGTCCCTGTGCGGACATGTCCCCACACGGGCTGGGGTCGGACAGAGCTGGAGGCCGGGGACAGCTCGGGGAGAGGCTGGAAATACTCAGAAAGGATAAGAAAAAACTGCCTGTATTTGAGGCCATCAATCTGTTCATCTTTCAGAACAGGCTAAAACAGCGGCTTGGCCACAACCTGTCGGTATGGCCCTGGCAGCGGTGTCCCCATGTGCAGGTCTGGCAGGGGCAGATGCTGGCGGGGAAAGGTTGTGAGGGGACACGGGGCCGGGCAGCAGCTGCGTGAGCGGGTCCTTCCCTCACCTCCAGGAGCTTTAAATCAAATGTTTTCTCTGAAATGTGCTCCCAGCCCAGGCTGAACTCGCAGCAGAGCTCGCCCAGGAGCTGGGGCACCCGGGGGTCCAACCCGCTGTCCCCGCACACTCTGCTCCCTCCACCGGGGTGTCTGCGGAGCCTAGAGATGGGGACAAGTGAAACGCATTTTCCAGGACCTTGAAAATGAGATCTTTGGTTGTTTTTTTAAAAAAACACAGGTCCTGGGAACCATCCCGTCTTTGCACCCACTGCTCAGGCTACCCTACCTCACACACAGCGGTCCGGTTTCTCTCCTGCTCCCGTCCCTGCGCAGCCCCCGCCATGGGAACGCCGCAGCCGCGCGGGAGCAGGCGGAAGGATGGACGGTGGGACACTGTGCTGCGGGAACTGCTGCGCTCTGTTCGTGCCCTGCAGCTGGATTTACTGCCGTGCCCCTGGGAACCCCTCTGGTTTTCATCTTACCATGGAGCCCAACCGGCACCACCCTTCCAGCCGCCCCTGCGCCTGGGAACCCCCCCGTGACACCAGGACAGGCGGGCGAAGCGTCCCAGCCGCCGGAGCAGGGAAATAGATTTGTCCTTTCTGTCCTCTTTAATTTTTGAAGCAAACAATTTATCCCCGTGCTGTGCCAGTCACCCTGGGCTGTCGGTTCAATCCCCAGGAGCCTGAGGGCCGTGAGGGCGGCAGCGGGGTTTTCAGCAGCCCCTGGCGTCAGTCAGCTTCACATGTCACACGCTCGCCCGAAAGGCCAAGGATCACCCTCCGCCTCGGGAGGTTAAAAGCTTTTCCATTAGCAACTTCACTGGATGCATTTTGTAAAGATAAAGCACTATGAGAGAATAAAGCCTTGTCATTTACCTCTGCAAATAATTCAGGGCCGATAACGAGAAGGAATCAATCAAGGCAGAGCAATTGGACTGCAAGGTCTTTCCGAGCATTATCAATGGGAAAAGCATATAAAACCCTGGCACTTTAACGGCCTCTCAGCATCGTTGGCAAAAGCCCGAGACTGCCAAAGGCAGCCCAGGCTGCTCCTCCGCTGGGGACTCGCTGCCGTTCCAAATGAGTGAGAATTGACACAAAAGTGAAAAACCGGGTGTGAGGGAATTCTAGAGGAACTGGAGAACAGGCGCTGAAATAGCAGTTTGTGCTGGGAGACCGAGTCCGTGCAGCGCAGGTACGTCGCCTCCTCAGGAGCGGGAAACCAGCCGCCCCGCGCAAACCTGAGGGACCGGGGCACAAACTGGGAACAAGGGCCAGCCAAGAAGCTGGGGCTGGGAGCCTGAAAGCAGGGGGGCAGCTTCGCTGTGTCGGGTGGGCGGCGAGGGGCTGCCGTGGCCACGCATCCCCCCGCAGAGCCCAGAACTTCTGCAGCTTTATGGATCCTCTCGAGCAACCTGCTTCCCGATGGAGCACTGCCACCCCAGGGAGGAGGAGGAGGACAAGGAGGAGGAGGAAGAAGAGAGGATGCTCCACAGGCTCCTGCATCCCAGGTCCCGGCAGCCCAGCGTCACCCGGCAGGCTCCCCCGTGCCACCCTCCCGCACTGAAGGCCAATGCGTGTTCCTGGAAACCCCACTGTCACCCTCGGGTCCATAACCCACGCTGGTTATGTGTAACCCGTGTCGGCGCCTTTGAAGAACAAAACATTTGATTCCTGCAGAAAGCAGAGCCCAGTCCTGACATTTGGAACAATTTCTGTTTCACACGCCTGGAGTCTGGCAGTTAAAAAAAAAAAGAAAAAAAAAAAATATCAGTGAAAATGTACTGTCTCTTCCCCCAAAGACAGCGTTAGTGACCTCAGATTACAGTGCTGTCCCTTCAAATGTCAGAAACATTTACACCACTTTCTGTTTACAAGGCAGCAGCGAATGTGACAGTTTTTTCAATGCTCTGAACCGCATCGT
>VXBH01007355.1:28367-54062 GCA_013400035.1 Rynchops niger
CGCCCCCCACGATGGCAACGTCCCTTTTCACAAGCCTTTCCTAATTGATCGTGGGAGCATATGAAATTATTTTCTCTTTGAAAGCATCCAATCATGGGTATTCTTTATTGCCATTGAAAATATAATGGGACTTTTCTTCTAGAAGGGAAATAGTGTCCACCACATTCAGCACTTTTAAAACTTGATTTCTAAAGAGTACAAAAGATTGGTGCCAGTCCGCCAAGCCCGTTTATCTGAGCACTTTGTTTCCTTAGCTAATGCAAACTAAAGCATAATGGCATCAGACGGATTTAGAGTGTTCCGAGTTTAACTGGCCTCTTGGCTGTGCCTGGCTCTCGCCTGCCGGTGTCGGCTGGTTTAGGCTCTCGGCCAAGACAGGTTTCCAGCCGGTAGCCAAGGTGAGCAGTTTAGTCACTGGGGAAAAAAACACAAAACACAGCTTCGGTGGGATTGAGCAAAAATATTTTGACTGCATAAACACCCACGAGGCAAGACACTGAGAAACAGCAAATGAGCCTAAAAGGTTTTTTAAAAAAACCCATGAGCATGACGGCAGGTGACCGCCTGCCTGCGGGGTCTCCTCGACCCAGCGGGAGATGCACCGGGCGCCCGTGGCCCTGCGCTCGGGGCACGGGAGGGTCTGACATGAACCCAGTGGCTCTGGGGCACGTGTGCCCGCCCCGGCATTCCGGCTGCGTCCTACGGAGCGTGGACTTGGGCCCGGCGTGCTATCGCAGCGCAGCGCATCACATGGCACCGCATCACAGCCCTTCCTCTGCCCCCTCCCAACCACCCCTGCTTTAACGCCCCGCCGCCTCCCAGCCCTCCGCGCGGTGGAAGGCGCTGGGCAGTGGCAGCACAGGACAGTCCATCCCCAGCAGCCAGCCAGCTCGCCCACGCCATCCCTCGTGCCGCGCATCACCCTCCGCGCTGTGCCCGGCCTGAGCCACGCAGGGGCTGCAGCGGGACCTGGGGGGCTCCTCCAGCTCTGCCCCAGAGAAAAGGGGCTGCGGGGGAAACGCAGTCCCTGCCCGGTCCCAAGAGCCGCGGGGGCTGTGAGTGCCACACCAGGTCCCGTCCCCGCGGGGCAAGCGCTGCCTGCTGCAAAGGTGACTAGAAATGCAGTTTTCCCCGAGGCCCCATTACCGCTCCAAAGCGGGCAACTGATGAACATTAAAGCAGAGAAGTGCTTGTAAATCTTGCCGCTCTTACTGAAATGTTTGTCCCATTAGTGAAACAAACATGAAACAGCAAAAAAGATCACACACCTGAAAACTGGGAACAAAGAGTTTTAAAACGATGTGTTTAGATTACGGCAAAACTATCACAAATTCAATTAATTTGTGTACACAGAGCTGTCAGCTCATCGGGCTGGAACTGAGCGTCAGCCCCGGGGAGGGCAGAGGGCCAGGCATGCTGGGCATTGGAGGGCAGCGCGGCGGCAGCACCCAGCAGGGCTGGCCATCGCCGTGTCCCACAGCGCCGCCGCCACACCGACCCCTCGTCCCCGCAGCCCTTCCTCCCCCCTGCTCCGGGTTTCCTCCCCGCTCCTCCGCCTGGCGCACGATCCAGCCTCGCTCCTCGCAAGGGTGAGTTTGTGTAAAGCTTCGCTTTCCCACCTTTGCCCCCTCTCTGCCCCCCATGCCACAGCCCCCGCCTCGGCCCACCCCCACAGCAGGTTTCTCAACAGAGCCACAGAAAGTTCAGCGCTGGGGTAGGATGAAACCCAGCGAGACGACAAACAGATCAGCTGACTGGTTTTATACGGATTCCATAAACAGGGAAATGAACTGGGCTGACACCTGGCTCACACCACTATCAGAGGTAAGGGCCAGACAGGAGACAAAGATGACGACTCGTTAAGGGAAACGTCCAGAGATGAGCTTTAATGGGACGCTACAATACAACAAATAAGAGAATTAAATACCAATTTTCTTAATTTTTAAAAGTAAACTTTGCTACAATTAAACAAGTTGCGTATGAACTAGTTTCATAAAACAATCTGAAAAACAGTATTTCCTTTTCAGTCACCTTCCCGGTACTCAGAAACGGGCTGGCAGGGCTGGGAACGCCGGCTGCTACAGGCCGACGCTGCCGCAGCTCCCGCTGGCCAGCCCCCAGAACACCGGCAGTCAAATCATCATTTCAACCACCGTGACTGCAGTCAGTGAAAGTGTTAAAACATTTGAAAAATGACATGAAACTTATAAACAGCGAGCTTTTTCATTTTTTTGAGCAATTCGGGACTCTATGCCTAGAGATCAGTGCAACAAGACACACTCTCTGACAGACGGTCCGAGAGCAGACATCAGATCTGGTCAGTTTATTTTCTGTATCTGGAAACATTCACCTTCATCTTCCTATGACAATACACATCAGGAAGAAACATACAGACACAAAGAGAAAAAAAAAAAAAAAAAGAGAGAAAAAAGCAAGTTATTTCTGAAAAAAAAGTAGATGGGTGAATCCCACTGTGATTGACCTGTACGCTCGATACCGTGATACCACACATGGGCAACTCGGGCTTTGAAGAGACTGGGTTTTACTGGACCGTCAGTATTCAAAGACTGCTTCTACTTTGGGGGTGGGGGAGGACGCAGAGGCTTCCCATCCTAATTCCAAAATCCAGAGTGATGCAAGAATAAAAATGTTAGTCCTAAAATTGCGCAGAGCAGTTCAAATAGAAGTAATTTGATAATTTCCTCAGGCACACAAAGCAGCAACTCAGTAAAAATAAATATGCTAATGAACGTATTTAGTCTTGGCCATTACATGTCATAAATATTTACTGTTCAGCATTCAGAGTCCAAATTCACAAGAATTAGTTAACAACCAAAAGAAGAAAGATGAAGGAAAGTATTTTGTTCCGCTGGGCCGATACAAAAGATGGTCATTTCCTGAGGACCGTGCCATGGCTCTCATCACAAGGGATGGGCCAGTGTTTCCCCCAACACAAAGCCGTAGCCCCAGCCACGGACGCAGAGCTCCGTTGCTTTACAGTGCCGGAGAGCCGGCGCGTGGCCACAGGCTGGGGCTGGGCTCGTTAGCAGTAAGTTCATTTAGCTTCAGAACAGGATGGCTGAGACCATTAAATATTGAAATAAGCAGGACCGCAGCACTCGGGCATAGCGTAAGGAAGAGTCCACCGAGAGTTTACATCACATTTCAGAAAACAAAACACAACCCACCCTGAAAAATGCAAAGCCGATCGTTTTGCTTTAGGGCAATCAACCAACTGGTTCAAATCTCCACAAAGCACAAATGCTGACTGCAATGGGGCTATTTGTAAAGTGTGGTATTACCCTAACTCAGTAAAGGGTATCAAAGAGGGCTTGTGTTTATCTGAATTTTAAATGAAAAGCTTAAAATAAAACTATCCTGATGCGATGTGTGGAACAAAAGAAGGAAAAGAATATGAGCCAATCTTTGTCAGGAACTTTACTTGCACTTGACAAATTCCCCTCCAGGTTTCTCCCTCTTCCATTTAGAAGCACTACAAGAGAAATACTTTCTGGAAGAATTCAAATATATGCAAAACTTGTATTGAGGCATGTCTTTACAGCTGAAAAGAATCATGCTGGCAGGGGCACAATAACCAAATACTTCCAGCACAGCAATCGGCACTGAGTAACAAGTGACTCAGGTGGGGAACAGTGACCCGACTCAGCCGCTACAGCCGAGCTCCGTTCCTGCCGGAGGAAGCCTCTCCCCCCAGCATTAAGCTGGGGGATGAACAGCGCGGGGTGTGCTCGCACCTCCCTTGGGAAGACACAAAGCAAGGGCTTGACCAGGCAAAGGGGCTTCATAGCAACAAGGGCCGTTCCTGTTCAGTTTCTCTGTGTTCCCTTACCCAATTCTCCATCTCTAGAGATTACAGCACCAATTCAGAGGAAGATGCTGTTTCCAAGCTTACACTCATTCCTCCCTGATTTTCATAATCAACATCCCCTTAAGTAGTACGATTCCTTAATCTTTTGTAAAAGATTTGCAGTCTGTGGTCCTCTCTTCTTCCAGCTGTGCATATTAAATGCTAATTCCTCAATAAAATGGTACCAATAAAGTTCGGACAGCAGCCATGGAATTCCGATGCCAATAAAGATCTCTGGTTCCAAGGAAAGTCTACAAAAACACATTTTCTCCTGCAAAAGCAGAGAAAGCAGGTTTTAGAAAAACATTTATTAGAGGTAATCGATAGCCATTTGCTTTTGTTCTGAAGCTAATTTAAGAGTTGACCAAATCTCCCCTCCACAGATAACCCCTGAAGATACTACTTTTGAGTAAAAATCCTTAGATAGAAGCAACATCTTATTTTACTAAGACTGTCGCACACACGATAGATTAACAGGGAGGAAAGGGTGAAATACAGGACATAGAAGTCATCTTAATCAACAAACTATTCAGGAACTCCAGAATAGTATTAAGCCTAACACTGCAGTAGAACATTATTTTTCTTCAAAATTCCTCAAAAGTTGCATGCTGTTTATAATGGACAAGAAACCCCATTTATTTGTAGAACTACAAGGAGCACAGTGTGCAATAGGTACCACAATTTTTCCTTATCTGTAAACAGGTGTTGCACTTACAACTGCTCGCTAAGAGCATGATCACCCACACTGCTCCTGAAGAAGCTTCTCCATTATTTTAATGCCCTGGAAAAAAAAAAAAAAAGGCACAAATAAATAGAAGTCAGTTTTATACCCAACTTAAGGATTTCATGAATTAGAAAGGGTACCCCACAACAGACCAGTTCGGCCTTAAAAAAAAAAAAAACAAAACAAAACCAAAAAAACCCCCTAACAAACAAATTTTTTTTTTCCTTTTAAAGCCCGCATTTTACAGTCCGGCACTAGCTCCGTGCGGTTCAAGGAGCCCCAGAGCACAGGCTGCTCGGGGGACCCGGAGGGGCAAAGGACCCACACAGCGTGCGGGCTCTTCCAGCCTGGGCTGCAGGAGGCCGGGCACCCGACCAGGTCACACATTTTATTCCAGTTCTGCCACTGCTGTGCTGGGACCAAGCCACTTCTCACCCCTGCACCTTGGGACATCCCTCTTTAAAATGGAGATCCCATCACTCCTGTTCTTCGCAGGGAGTTGGGCATGGAAGGATGAGAGCTCCCCGTAAAAGCCAGCACCATTATTTCTATAAGGAAGGAAAGCAATACTGAAATGGAGTAAAAAAACGCCATCAGACGACCAGGAACGTGAATATTTCTTCTCCGAGACTGATGTGTGAAGGAAGGAGGAAGTACTGAACAATGAAGTGTTATTAAAGCAAGGGTTGAACAGGGGGTTCTGTGGGTCCGGGGGTGCACTGCGGGCACTGCCCAGCAGCCACTGAACCCCGCGCAGCAGGACAGGCCTCGGAAACTCGGGGAAGCTTCAGCCAAGCAATCCTCCTGCCGCAGGGCTGCAGACTGCTCCACTGCCAGGTTCCTCTCTGTTTTGAAACGAGTTTAAGTTCGAGATTCAGTACAAAGTGAGAGAGAAGTTGTTTGTATTTGGTGAAAGGCAAAAAACACCCACTTTAGACAAGAAAACCTAAAACATCCCTTCCTCCTCCACTTTTGGCTCCGTGTACTGAAATGGTGACAATCTGCCAAGCCTACCTCTAACGTTTGGTCAGACCGTCTGGTCTGAAGCCAGCCTGGAGCTTCGATACACCCTGTGCAGGGCCGAGGCTGACCCTGGCAGGGTCTCTGTTTGTCAAGATAAAAGAAAAAGGATTTCTCAGTTTGAGTCCCCGTGAGAGGAGGAAAAAAAAAGACAATTAACTTTAACAAACAGGTCAAGAGAACTCCTTTTCACACCTCTACAAAAAAATTGGACCAAGCATTTTATATATTATGAAAACCAGTTCATCTTCCATGCCTTTGTAGACAGCAATAAACTGACTACCTTAGTCCATCAGTCTAAATTAGACATGCCACTGTTTACAGAGTAAAGCACTAATTGACATAAGTAAAGACTCAGAGGTTCACCCAGGGAAATTAAAAATGTTACTTATTGAATCAATTATGTTCACAGTGTGACAACTGCTTTTTCTTTTATTTCTCCTCAGCACCGCAGACTTTTAGGCACAATGGTGTTGAGGAAGAAAAGGGGAATGAGAAGGGACTCCACTGAACAAATAAAATAGGAAAGGGCAGGTACAAGTCATTACCCAGTATCTTTTCAGCAAGGAACGACTAAATCAAAGCCTAATCAATATATTCCTTTCAACTAAAGTTCAAACACTTAAATCTCAGCCCCAGGAGATCAGGCTTGAAGGAGCTAAATTTACTCTGCTCAGAGCGCAATGATGCACTTGAAATGCAGAGCAAACCTTGAGTTCCCATTAAACGCTGCACCTCTCAGCTCCAGCCTAAAAGCTTCTCCGCCGGACAAACCGCGGGACAGGGTGTTTTCCCAAAGGCGGAGGTGCTCTGCTGCTGCGAGAAGCCATCCCAGCAAAGTGCCTACATGCTCCTTCCTCACCGGTGCAACACCCCACAGCACACAAATGGACGGGAGCCCAGCAGAGTCCCCGTTCGGTCACCCCCCAGGGGTGACTCCTCCAGCGAGTGGCAGTTTATCACCGCAGCAGTGCCCTGGCAGCAGGGACATCGACCCAGCAGCGGGGTGGCAGGAGGTTCCAGCCCACATGTGCACCTGCAATACCTGCTGGGAGCCAGCCTGGACTCCCTGCTGACAGGGAGAGAGCGAATATGTCACGGTTGTAACACACTCCACGTCTGTACCCAACACTCTAAGTTTTAAATAAGAGGTTAAGTGACGTACAGGAGAATTATGTGTGAATGTGATGAAGGCAATGCATGTCACAGTGCACACATTGCCATCACCACAACAAAAGCAGGGTAACATTTTAACAGATTAGCAGAAAAAATTATGCCGTCTCTGAAAAGAGCACCTAATGCTTTTCATTCTTTTTGTAACCGTGACAAAACATTTTTCAGTTAAATATTTGTTATTTGAGCTCAGCTCCATCATTTAACAAACAGTACATCATGGCCTTTAAGGAATCTAAAAAGGAAACCAAGATGTGAAAATGAAAGAAATGTTGCAATGTTTAAGAGACAAGAGATAAAACATCTACCAACATAACAACATTTTCTTGCTACAATTGCTCCTTTATTACTTGGCCTTAAAATTGCTTATAACTTTGTCATCTGTACTGCTTCACACTGGCAGGGATCATCATAACTTAAACATGTACAAACTAATTAGGCCACTTCATAAACAAATGTTAAAAACTCACACAGACAGGGCTGACTTAAGAGGCCAGCACTACCCTCCTGGGCTGGAAACTCCTCCCAGACTTCGCTCGCAGACTCGGGAGCGTCCCTTCCCCTCTCCGGGGGAAGCCAGGCTCCCATCAATAGACCCAGAACCGGCTGTTCTCGTAGCTGGGATTTACTGGCATACTTGCTCAGACTTTTGAATTATCCGGGAGGCAAGTTTTATTGGCAATAATGTGAGTACACATCATTCATTAATACATTTTCTGAACAGGTAAGAAAAAAAAAAAAATCATAAATGCTGTAATTTCCACCCAAATGCACTATGACTTCTACAAACAAAAGCAGGGCAGGAGAACTTTATCTCCTGTATGTTTGTTCAGAGTTGGAATAGAATAAGAGAAATGTGACAAGCATGAGGAGCCATAATATGTCACTGTCGCTGTTAGGCATTAAAAAAACCCACCTACCGACAGAATAGGCTGCTATCTCAGTTACAAAAATAAAGATTAAAGTGCCTTTGGTGTCCATCAACAATTTAATGAATAGTAACTCTTCCCTCTTTTTCTATGAAACAAAGATATTTAATATTGATTGTGTGAATACGTGAGCTTTACTGTTGTCATTCACAAAATTTAGTATTTATAAAATACTTTCTCCTGCTCTTCACGCAGCTCATTCCCTACTCCATTTCCCCTGCCCCTCACATCGCTGCCTCCCGCGGGTTCCTTGCTCCCTTCCCTCACCTGAGCTCTCCAAACAGAAGGATGAGGTGCGCTGCTGGCAGGACCAAGCAGAGAAAGCAGGAATCATGGTTTGGCTTTGAAAATAACACCCTTACGTATTCCAGCCAATTCTACCGGACACAAGAAAAGCAATGCCCTTCTGGCCAAGCCGTTAGGAAGGATGCAGCTCAGGTGTTGGAAGATAAGTAGTAAATGGAAGCCTGAAGAACATTTATCAAGCATTGGCATTCATGCAACACTTATTTTAAATATTTAAATATCGTCTTTCTATTGCCATTTATTACATTTGGGTAAAAAGGGCCTCAAAACTACCTAGCCAAAAAAGGAAGCCTATCTAAGAGCTTAGAAGACACGAAGTGCCCAGACAGCGCTGCCACCTCAGGGACAGGCAGGTTTTGGAGGTGGGGGAAAACCAGGCCAGACTGTACACGGTCTGGTGCGCTTGTATTTTTCTTTTTCACACGTCTGCAGACAGAGCCAAAACTGCTTAAGGATTTCTAATGCAGCATTGTGGAGACACTGGGAGCTAGTTTGTTATATCCGCCAGCTCTGTGCTGTCGTAAGCCAGCAAGGCGCGTTTCGTTGCTCACGGCCACTGCTTACACCAGCAGAGCTGTCAACTTCTGTCTTCCTTTTTTTTTTTTTTTTTTTTTCCTTTTAAAGCCCCAACAAAAAGATCTTACAGTTATCAAGAATAAGCAAATGACATGCCATTTGGAATACATTTCCATCTACAGCTCTTGGGGCACAGATTCCAAAATCAGCTTCTGAAGCACGAAGGGGAGGTCGGGGCTGTCGGCGCCCGCGCCAGCAGAGAGGACTGACCCAAGGGAGCGCGGGTGCTGCCCCGGCTCCAACACCCACCCACTTCAGTGGGAGAAGAGACAGAACACTGCTAAAGCCACTTAAAAACAAGAACAGAACAAAATAAAAAACCCAACAAAAAACTTCAACAGTATTAACCACTGGGTCCTCACAAGTAATTAAAGAATGGCATAAGGCATGATCTGAACCGTGGACATCTAAGTTCATCTGAAAAACACATTTCTCCATCAGATAACTAAAAAGTGATAAATACTGGTAGATACAGGTTCATTATAGTCTTGCAGTATGTCGGTTTCGTGAACTGTGAAAACACCAGGTTTTCATACACTTTCATTCATCTGAAACAAGATACAAACTGGAGGGAGGGGGAAAGTAAAAAAAAAAAAGGGGGGGGGGGCAAAACCCCCCTCTTAGTTTCTCATTAAAAATGTTTAATTAAATATTCCTTCCTGCCTTCCTTCTCCTTCTTGCTCCTTTTTCAGCAGGTGTAAACTTTAAACACTCTGCACAGCACAACCCAACCCCCCAAATCTCTTCAGGGCACAAACTTTCAGGGAAGGAGACTTCCCCGCAACTTCACTTCCCCGCCAACGCTTCAGGAGCTGCTGCTGTTAAACCCAGTTTATCAATATGCCATGACTCCCAGAAACGCGAGGCCTTTGAACACACGCTCCCCTGGGATGCTCTGATGGGTAGCTGGAGAGCTTTTATCCTCTTTCATAATTCGCACTGAAAGACAGAACTATTGAAGTATATAGACGCGCTACAGGGAGATTGACTGTGGCTATTGTAAATACATCAAGCTGCCAAAAAAATCTAACATTACTGGAGAAAAATGCATGACATGATATAAATTCATGTTGACTACTTTTGACTATTTCAGTCTAAAGGTGCTACAGAACTGCAAATTATTATTACAGTATTAGCTGGTACAATGAGGCATTAGGAAGAAGAACTGTTTGAACGCCTGGGGGAAATCAGGAGTAAGAATGAATTACAGAAACTGATACAGTCATACATGCCGTGTTTCAAAATGTATTTGAAATAAAACCATTACCATAATAAAACTAAATCCATTTTTGTTCTGCTTATTCTCTGTAGACAAAAGAAAAGGTCAAATATTTTTTTCAACAAAAGATGTAAAGAATCCAGACTTAAAACGTCAATTTAATTTTGAGCCCAGATAATCTCGTGATTTGAAAAGAAATTAGAATATAATTCAGGGAAGAAATTCAAGCAATAAATGACTTACCTTCTTCACACCTTGTTTTAAAAACGATTGAGCAAAAGTTTCCAACACACAGTTGAGCAAACCTGCCCCCGTAACTGATATTCTGCCTTTTTGGGTGAAGTCTGTCCTAAGAAACAGGAACATAACACGATTTTATTTCTCTGTCCACTTAGTAACCATTAAGTGTAAACTCGTGTTTGATACTTGAATAAGGAACTCATCTCTTGCATTCACACATTCTGTATGACAGTCTCAAAGGCAAACGTAACGAGACCCGGGAAGCTCAGCGTGAGAGGCTGGCACCGAGCATCCCCGTGGCCAGCAGTGCCGAAGGTGCAGCCGGGCTCTGCTCCAGGGACGACACAAAGAGCAGCAACACAGAGAGAGCTCTGGAGAGTACGCACCAGCCGCCTCCAGAATCACAAAAGGCAACTGCAGGAACAGTGAAATACGTTCGTATGGTTTTATAGAGTCTCCAGGACATCACCCCAGCCCACCTGGTCAGAGGCAGTGGGCACAGCAAGGCGAGGACCCCTCTCCACCCCCGCAGCACCCATATGCCAGCCCGGCACCACCGCTGCCCTCAGCGGCCGCGGCCACTGGTCGTTTCTGTCTATGCCATTCAGTAAGAAGACAAACGCCTGGAGCTCAAGAGAAGGAGCTGGAGGACATAAGAAGCTCCCCCCAACCACAGGATGGGTGTCGGCAGTAAAGATCCACCACTGAACTCAGCTGCTCTGGCTGGGATTTATTGATCCATTTTGCAGTTTCACCACTGTAGGAGACAAAAAAAGGGAGGCTCAAGGAAAATATTGATCTCTGATTGATTTCCGTAGCACGCAGCTGGCAATGCCGCATCATTACAACACAGTCACAGGGAGAAGTCTATTAATGAGATCCAACTACTAAATTATTGACTAGTTAAGTACAGCAAATTTGGTCTAATTGTTTTCATGATGGGAGCTTAATTAAAGTGTCTTTAGTATAAAAAGTCTAGCAATATTCTTATTCAGAGAGTGTCAGGGAGAGTTTCCAAAGCCTGCATGGCTTTCAAAACTAAATTAAAAGTTACATCCAGTGCAAAGCTCTTCAAAAGAGGGAGCTTTTGTATGGGAGATCTTTTTAATTCCCATCTCCAGCTGACGAGCACTGCTCGTGCATCACATGCATCTCTCCAGGTCAGGGGGACATCTCACCCACCGCTCTGCGAGAGACAGCAGCTCCCTCGGGCTGTAGGAGAGGAGGAGAAGTGATGGCTAATAAGGGACTCTGATGGCAATTGAGGGATACAAAATGAAAAAGCAAAGAAATGCTCCTGGCGGGGAGCGGGAAAGCAGTCCTACCAAAACACAGAGGGACAGCAAATGACACCAGAGACAGAACTCAAGCTACAGGGGGATTCTCCACTGAGGAAAGACAGGTATAACCCGCCCGGACACACAGAATCACAGAATTGTTAGGGTTGGAAGGGACCTTAAAGATGATCTAGTTCCAACCACCCTGCCCTGGGCAGGGACACCTCCCACTAGATCAGGTTGCGCAGAGCCCCGTCCAGCGCCTCCACATAAACCCAGGCACTGACTTTTGCCACTGACTTTGCCCTTCGGTTTGGCACTGCACACAGACAGCTCTGCCCAGAGCCCTCCTCGCCAACACAGAGGCAGCCCAGCTCAGCTGGGTGGGAAGCAAGCTCAAACCCAACGTACGTCATGCACACTTTTAGGGTAAGCACAAGCAAATCACGCTAGACACTGTCCCTAACCCAGGCACCGGCGCGAGCTAGCGCAGGGGAGCAGCCGACAGGATTCACACTGGGTTGATACACAGGTAGCAAAAGCTGCAAGCCCCGGAGCCCTCCAGAGCTGCATCCCACGGGCAGCGCCGACAAACACCAGGACAGTGCCGGCAAACCCACATGGGGATGGTGCCAGCAAACACCGGGACGGTGCCACCCAGCTGCCCCAGACCCTCTGCAGGCAAAGGCCGCTCAGGTCTGGACGCCCCCAGGTTGCAGCTCTGCCTGCGGCCAGGCCTTGCCCATGGGGACTAACTGCTTTCTTTGGACTTCAGACGTCAAGACGAGATATGCTTGTGCATAACAGCAATTAAATCACGGGAACCAAATAGTGTCATGAAGGAGTTCAGCCAAGAGGATAACAGAAGTGCTTTCTGGCCTCTGAATATACAGATATATTCATGCCTCATCATGCCTCTTTCTATGGTTTATAATTTATTTATAGTAATGTTTGTTTGCTACTAGATCTTTTCAGACATTTATATGCTCTGCTTGGAAGCACCCACAATAATTCACTTTGCAAGAATATGCAGCAGTTGGCATCATTGTGTTCACATTTATTTAGGACAAAATAACTACCTGATGTTAAGAGCAAGAACTACGCTATGGTTAAATGGACTGGTTGGAACGAAGGAAGCAGCACTTCAATTGCCCCAGTTCCATTAGGGACACCAGGAAGGTCACAGTCTCCCTTCCCCAACTTGCAGTTCTCTAGCTGAAAAAAATAACAGATAGAACAGCCAATCTCAAACTGGGTAAACTAACCCATATCCTATGGGTGAGGTTCTGCTGAACGTCAAAGCCACAGGTCCCTGCTGGGACTGGATTTGTGGTTTGGTTTCTACAGCATATTGGTCTACCATCAGAGTAGCTGGGCTTAGTCAGCCTGGGTACTGTAACTTCATGTGACAGCGGCAGCGATACCCTGCATTACCAACTGTGGGGAGAGGCAAAAGCAGGTGACCTGCTCGGGCAGCTGATCGAGATGCCAGCCGGAACTGCGTTGCTCTGCTTGCACTTATCAGCATCCTTAACAATGCCATGTTAAAGCTGATTAAACAAACAGCCCGCTACAACATGCACACAGTGCCTGACTGAGATGCAGGGTTTTCTCATTCTCTTCATGCTTCTAGTGCCCTGAAGAGTTTCAGGAGGTTGCTATTGAAATCTGCCCAGCAGTGCTTAGTAGAGGAGAAAGACAAGTTTCTGTCTGTACTCAGGTTACCATCACTCTCATAACGTTGTTCTCTCTTTAGGGGCATAATGTACAATCTTCCAACTAATCAAGATCACTTGAGCCTCCTCACTGTGTGTTTTCTTATATCTCTCCAGTGCAATAGTATGCTGCTAATGTTATGCCCTTTGCATAATTCCTTCATCTATTCAAATGTAAATGTCACCGTACCTATACTACTTGCAGCTGAAATTTCATGCCTGTTTTGCCAGACAGCGCCTGTTAGATCCAATTACCTCCATAAGATTCCTGAAGAGATGACGGCAGAGTGCACAGGCACAGCCAGGTACCCGTGAACCTTCCTGGCCAGGGCAGCACGGCTGAGGTCCGCGGGATCCTGCTGCTGCTTACCTGCATCATTACCCAGGGCACCTCCAGAGGCACCGTCATCCCTGCAGGCAGGTGACAGCTGGGGCAAGTGAAGGCTGCAACCCCGGTCTGGCCGCCCACCTACGCCTCTGATTTAAACTCTGCTCATCTGCCTTGCCAATGGCATAGTACGCTCTAAGGTCAGAGTGAGCGGCAGTGACACTCAGCTCGGACAACTCCCCTGCACAAGCCTGGGGCAGCAGAGGCAGCACGCTGAGGACAGCATCCTTCCTAAACTGGAACTGAAAAGCCGTGACAACAGGACGTGAGTGACCAGTTGCGGTAGTTAGAGTTTCTACACCAACAGGACCAACACCTACAGCTGCAATGCAACTCTGATACGGAGGAAGCCTCAGTAAGGACAAAGGGTCCCAGTAAACTTTTGAAACAGAACAGTTTAAAAATCCAGAGGAATGTGTCTTTAAACAGCAACATCCCAGCGTGGAGCTTTCAAAAATGCCTGAGCTACAAGGAATTTAATTTCATCTGAAGCTGGTGGGTTTTTTCTTAAACTTCCTTAGAGATTTCTGAAGTCACATAGACCTTGCTGGACAACCCTGCCACGCTTCCTAGGGAACATCACAAGGCAAAAGTAACAAGTAATTACAAGAGACACCAGAACAAAGTAAGAATTAATGGGCTTGACATCAGCTCGAAATAAATGTTTTTTTTAAAGACAGTCACATGTATCACATACCTGCTCATTTCAATGCTATGGGAATTAGAAATTCCCCTCTGATGATGCCGTAGATGTGCACAAAGACATTTCTAGGCTCCACTTTGCATCAGCACAAGCGTGTGTTCTCCCAAGAAGTCCCACAGCAGCTTACATCTCTGGGGCACAGCGGGCCAAACACCAGAGACAGAAAATTGTTTGGGAACAAGTACGCTTCATGCCAATGTCTGGCAAGCGGAAGGGAGCTGATAATTTTTAAACTGCTGCCCAAGCATCTGTTGGTAGACGCAAGAGCAAAACGAACACTCTGGCTACGCCTGCTGTGCAGGAACAGCGGGGCAGCCTTCTATGACACAGAAAATTCATTTCCAGTAATTATTTGTGCTCTGGCCAGAGAGCCCAACCTCGTGTCTGAACAAGCCAGAGGAAAGCTACAGAACATCCACAGTAGCTGCCTCAAATGCATTCCAGACATACCAAAGAAATTATTATTATTCAGACCCCTCTCATTCCAAGCACTCAAAAGGCAACAGAAAAGCCATTTTCAGGGCCCTGGGCCTGCAGAGGCAGCCCTGAGCCAGCACAGGGGCATGGCAGCACCCAGAGGCCAGCACTCACCAGTTTGGATTCTCCAAGCTCTCTCTGAAGACAGACTCCTCGCTCAGAGACGCATACTGTGTCCATGTAAGACAATGACTTCTCATAGCCATGTTTCTTTTCTCCATATTAAGCCAAGATTCCTCTTCCAAGTAGATGTCAGGCACTTTTAAGACACTGACCTGGGAAATAGAATTATAGCTTTTTTTTAAAAAAAAAAAAAAAAAAGGCAGCATCACTTCTCAGAATTTTGAAAGTATTACTAGCCTCAGAGGACAAGGCTGAGGATTCAAGGGAGGGCACACCAGCTGTGACTAGCCCTGATGAGAACACAACTCCCTCAGCAGCTCCTAAAGGCCATGCAAACACTCCAAGATTGAGGGAAGTTGCTCAGTGCCCAGCCACGGCAGCCAACTTACCTGCATCACTCCATGCTCTCTCTCTTGCTGCTGATGGCTGATTTATGACAATGAAGGATAACAGAAACCACTAAACAGTGACATGCAAGGCAGCCAAACCCACCAGCTAACACGTGAGGGCAGGAGGAAGGCTGACACCCCTGCAGGCTGCAGCTGCCCGGCACAGCAGCTGATGCCCTGCTCCTGCTCCTCTCTCCCGGGAGGCCACCTCCTCCCAGAGCCCACTTGTCACCCTGAGTGACCCTGATCTAGCAAGCGTGGGCCAGAGAAGGGATGAAAATCTCACCAGTGGTTTATTTACATTCTGCCTCTACAGGGCAATGGTGTGTTCTCCTTGGCAGGGGAGGCTTGGAAGAGACAAACACATGTTTAGAGGCAAAAACATACAGAGTCATCAGCCCCGGGAAAAGAGCACATGTGTACTTTTCAGCATGCAGGCTGTGAAATGGGACAGTTATTTAACCAGGCAGGATTGTAAATGTACTTTTCTGTATACAGACTATCTATCTGCTGCAAGATACTCTGCAAAAAAACCAAATAATAAATTAAGGCTAATTCTTCTCCCATCATAAACTATGAACAAAGGATGTCACTAAACGAGACACAAGAGAGAAACTAAAGGAATGCACAACCCAGGCCCTTACATTTTCGACAGCTTTCAAGGAATCACGTTTTACCTTCTTTATAGGGACCCTACAATGCCACATTTAACTTGTAACATGCTATAGGCCCATCAAGTCTTATTTTAATTCCCTCTGAATTCACTTACAGAATGGATTTGTGAGAGATTACAACGCAGTGTGCTCAGGACCAATGATCAGCCATCCAAAATACACAAGCTCAGCTTAGAGATAATCAGCTAGTGTTTATTACTAGCTGCTGCCTTCTTGCTGAGTTCCGCAAGACTGGCCTTTTATAAAAATACCATCTACCACACAAAAATCATGAGCGCTGACAGCCTCATAGGATTAGGATATTGGGGTGGGGGGAATGGCTGTACTTTCACTGTGGCCCAGGTAACATTTTAAAACAGCTTTACTTTTTCCCGGTACAAAAGTTAAAAGCCCATCACTGCCTTTAGAACCACCACCACCACCAGTTACATCTCAGTGTGCTAAAGGCTACCATTTTGTCCATTCAAGTTAAGTATAAAGTCAGTTCCTAAAGAATTTTTTTCTCTTAACTTCTCTTTAAAAGTAACTCTTTTAATTTAAAAAAAAAAAAATCATTACAAAATGTGATCCTTTTAAACAAGATAAACCACAGTGGAGCATTAAGGTTTTACAACTTGACAAGATTTCTCAAAACGTAGTTACCTTTCTTAAAATTTCAGGAATTACATTCTGGCACGTTGCAATTCTTCTCCGGTAAATAATCCCCGTAGACAAATCTGATGATAAAAGAAAATCAGAAGGGAAGAGTTACAGCAGCAAATATTACCATTTTTCTAATAAAAACAAAGTAGTTGGAAGACTTCACAGCACAGCAAATGTGCAAGCAGAAATGCTGGCAAATTAACAGAGCACTGAAGGCGGGGCTGGGGGGGGGGGGGGTTTGGAGTTTTTTTTAAAGTATACCCAGTACTTCTGCTGCTTTGCCAGACAGAGGGCTGTCAATCAGTCTGCTCCGGGCATTCTGCGCTCTGCCCGAGGAGGAGGGCATCTGCACCCATCACTGCAACCCAGACCCCCCTCGCCCAGCATGCGGTACAAACATTTCACTGGCATCGCTACTGGTGCTCCTGGGTAGGGAAGCGCTGCAGGCAGTGCGGGTACCAGTGCGGGGCTGCGGGGAGCACAAAGGACTCGGTCCCACAGCCCACACCAGGCCTGGCAGGACCCACCAGAGAGCCCTGCTCTGGGTGGCACCAGCTGGATGATGACTGGAGTGAGGGAAAAGCTCGGGCAAGGAGCTACCAGACCAGCACAGACTTAAGTTTTAGTTTATTTCTATCCTCACCCCAACTTACATTCCCAGGCTCATTCTCTGGGCAAACACACTATGTACGAGATTTACAGAACAGTCCTGTCTCATCACACATTTATTTTTGTATTGAGTTGGACCCCGTGACAAGGACAAAACTATCTATTAGGAAACAAATTACAGTTATTTAGTATCTCAAAAAAACGGTTGGCTTTTAGAATCACTTTGCTTTTTAATATTTAATGACCCAGATCAAGAACAGAATGCTACCGAAGGAGAAGCCAACTGGCAGGCAGCCCAGGTTAAAGACTTCTCCAGGATAAAAGAGTACCTTCTCGAACAGTTGCATTTGGTGGGATCTGTGAAATGAAAACTTCATGGGGTTTGGTTTTCAGGACTCTAACAAACACATCACATTAATAAGATGATGCATCTCCACACAATATAGAGCAGAAAAGCATTCTCCGGAAAGACTGGCTTACTGCATTTGAAGAAACCAGCAACAGCAGCACTAATGCTCGGCTTCCTGGAATCTCAGGGCAGCCGCACTAATGACTGGCTTAGAAAAACAGCATAAGCCTGGAATTAAGAGCCACCATTAAACCTGAGCTGCAAGACAGAGGACATCTAAAAGGACAATAAAGAATTTAGGGACTAAAGCTTTAGGGATTTCAGCATTTGGGACTAACAACTTAAAGTCTGTAAGTTCTTATTTCACCCCAAATGAGTATTTGATCACAGTCCCCACATTAGGAAGAAAGGTGGTTATTTCCACACAAAGTCCTGTGGTGACTGTTTCCCATGTGGTGCCATAACTGTTTCACACATCCTCCGCACAGGCATGGTACTCTGAGTGCCTAATTGCAAGCACTTCCTGCAAGCTCAGCAACTGGAAAACAAAAATCCATGTGGTATCAGCAGACCTGATCAGAGAACTGCACTCTGACCCAAGCAGATTTATTTTCCTGTCAATATGATTGGGAAATGGTAACGATATTTCAGCATTTGCGGTATTTCAGGAATTCTGACTGATACAATGAGAGAGACTGAGAATCTGTGATTGCTTTCTGACTGTCAGCATCCTACACGGCCACCGCACAAGTCTCTGATTTCCTGGAACTACCTCTGCAGCTAGGAAGTGAAACGGCAAGCGATCCCTTGGCAGGCAGGGATCACGAAAAGCACGCAGTGCGATGCCTGCAGAGCGCCCGAGGCTCAGTCCCCACAGCTCTGAGTGCTTCCTTCAGGGGTCTTACATCTGATCTGTAGAGCACTGCAGATGGAAACCATCACAGAAACACCACAGAACCATACAACAAAAGAACATACTACAGAGAAACCAGGCGTAACATGTCTAACAGCCTCAGAATCTGCTGAAAATTCAAATACTTAATGCAATTAAAACACACACATTGGGGTGGGGGAAGTAATATTTTCTTGGTCTTTCTTACACCATGTCCGGCACGCAGGAATGACAGGCATGTCTGCAGTGCCCCCGCTTCTACTGAAATAAACCTATTACTTAAATAATTTTAAAGGTTATGAAAAATTTTATTTAGCTCTGTAAGAAAAGTCAGGCAGCTTACCTGTTTTCTCTTCCACTGTTTCTACAGCCGTGACGTTTTTCTCCATGGGACTGGGATACTGGGATAAAAAGGCATAGAGCAAAGATTACCACTTCTCACACGGGTAAAAGAAAATTGCTACCTGTCATGTGTCAAGTCAGCAGCAGTTCCATGGCTTCTCTTAACAGGTACGAGCTGCCCATTATTAGCAATCTGCAGTCTCCAGGTTAGCAGACAGGAAGAATTTGTTAAGATTATCTTAGTAAGTAAGATTAGAAAACACAGAAAAAACCCACAATACTGCTATAAGAAAAATTGCTTGAAGGGGAGTCACTGGCTCTTGCGGCAGCACACAGACATCTCCCACACACCTCCACACCACAGAAAGGAAGCCGCGAGCTCTTGACCGATATCACGTTTTTCAAACAAGGGCTGAGCAGAGCTTTCGGCAGCACGGCAACTCCACGGGCAAAAGCTCCCCGCGCTCCACTCCGCAGAGAACCACAGCATCCCGAGTTCCACAGCAGGTCACTGCTGCTGAGCACCTCCACACAACCCACTTCCTCAAGCAAAGAGCTGGAAGGGTGCAGTGCAGCGGCACCTGAGTGCAGACTGGGACGGAACATTTCACTGTCCTGCAAAAGTTGCCAGGAGACCATGACAGTGGGAGGTCACTCCGGACTGCAGTGTGGGTCCCCCCCTGGCACAAGAACACACTCCTCCGCTCAGGGGCTGGCCAGCAGCAGGGGTAAGGGACTGTCACTGCCTGTCCCTGCTCAGGGTAACCTCATTTCCCGCAGGCTGGAAAGACGAGTCCCTTCAAGGCTGGAAGAAAGAGATTCTTGCACCAAGACCCCCACTGAAAAGGAATTATGCCAAAATTGTATAGGTTGCCTGGAGGGCAACATCCTATATAAGAAATGTATGTGCAAGAACAGGACTTTTAAGGATGACTAGTCTATTGTGGAACTTACAAAACTCCCCTGGCTAGAAACAAGGCACAGGAGGCTACAAGGACCTCGTTCTCCATTGCATATAATGAGCTCGAGATTGTAAAGCACAAGATAATTTACTGAATTGAAATGATACTCAAAAGTTACTGTAACCTCTGTGCTAATACAAACGCCAGAGTGAAGCAATACTGACCACCAGATTGACATTAAACAAAATGCAAAGCTTTAAGAAAAGGTGGGGAAATTGCATTTTAAGGCTAATTGCATTTAGGTAATGCAACTATGATGTGCAGAAATAGGTGCTCCACAATTCTGATACAAAAGAAATCTTGGGTTCCAAGCTAAAAAGGTTGGCAGCTCCAGAACAGGCTGTTCTGTAATCCAGCTCTACTATTTTTTTTTACCACAGAATAAAAGTTGATTTTAGAAGTGCAAGGTTTTCAAGTCCTATTCTATACAGAAATTGGAGGCTTCTCCACAACGTGCTGCTTTGAAATGGCAGTACTGGCATAATTACATTATCGATGTAACTTACACTCTGTAAGGCCCAATCGTGTGAAACAAAGAGCCATTTACATAAATCTTTCACTAAATAGCAGGCTCTATTACCCCAGTATTTAAACAGAAATAGATTCAATTTCCTACACAGCACAGAAAAAGAAATAATATTATGAGCCTACAAGCAGAAGTAATGGCTAGGAGCATCTAATAGCCACAAAAATAAGAGTTTCCAGCCAGCCACAGCCTCCCTGCAAGGTTTCCATTCCCCGGGGAGGCCAAAGCTAACAGCAGAGAGAACAAAGAGCTCTCAGCTTGCCTGGGATTTCAGCCCTGCAGTAACTCAACCCCAACCCTCCTCCCCAGCACCAGGGGCACAGGAGTCCCAGCCCTGCCTGACGGGCTCCTACTAGCCCAAGGGCTTCAGCCCTGCCCTGCGGTCTCCTTGCCCGGGAGCACCAACACAAACTGCCCTATGTCACCTCTCCTGCTCAGCAAGGACACAGGGCAGGCGCTGCCATCCCTTCCAGAAGTCACCCATGACACCATGTCCAGCATCCTCATCCCCAACTCTTTGTGTCGGGCCACCAGACAGAGCAAGGACTCCCAAAATTTGGAATTGCCTGAAGAGTGCTGGCTACTACTGCGCTGCTCACCCGCGGCCATGCCCAAACATCGAGGCACTCACAGAGACCACAACAGCTGGCCCCGCCGCCAAGGGCACCCCTGCACCTGGAGAGAGGTTTGGGGTGCCGAGACGGGGCTGGGCTGGGACCTGCTCTGGCCATACATCCCTGGGAGCTCTCACGGCACGGCCACCGTGCCCTCAGCCTGCAAACCAGCACCAGAGAGGGTGCGGGGCTGGCCAGGAGAGGACAGGCAGAAGCCAGCCGGGGAAGGGCAGCTCTCCTGCCTGCTGGCAGGGCAGCAGGACCCGCAGGCTCTGCCCGGGACTGCTGGGGCAGAGGCGACATCCCCAACGCACCCAAGGCTGCTCCCGCCCAACCGGCGGCTCCTGGCGAGCAGGGAATGCCATCTGGTGGTCCAGCCTGCAAATGTGCAGCACCGGCCGCGGGGCGGGCAGTGCGGTGGGCACAGCAGGGGTGCTCTGCCCGTCCCCTGGCTGAGGCAGCGCAGGGCTGGACCCACTGAACCCCCTCCTCAGCCACAGCCCCTAACCTGGTGTGTGCCGAGCTGGGAAGGGTCCCCCCCAGAGGGGACCAACACGACTCCCTGGTGACTGTCAAGACCCCCCAGGCCTGTCCACATACTTGACACGGGAGCAAATCTCATCCCTCTCCCTGCGGGACAGTCCTCACACCCTCCTTAAACCCTCCCCGGGCTGCAGCCTACAGGCTTCCTGCACCTCTGCACCTGGGGATGTACAACTCCAAATGCTGTTACCCAAAATGCTGTACTTTTATGAAAAAGAAAGTTATCCAGACGAAGCGTGCATACTTTTCTTAACAAAATTAAATATTTCCTGTGAGTTCCTGTAATAAATTTCTTTCCAGTTTGATTTTCGTATTTTAAAGACATTTCTCCTCCAATCACACTAAGAGGACCCCAAATAAACTGGCGACAGCAGAAGCCACGAAGCTGACTTTGCCTTCAAGCTATCCATAGCTTTGAAATTAGGTTTTTCTACCCTGCCTGCCGGTCGTGAGTGTTTCCTGCAGACCTCAGAGCCGTTCTACTGATGCGGAGACACAGGCGCAAAGCAGTCTGGAACTGGGGAGACCCCCACGCCCCCAGCGTGGGGGTACCCGGGCGATTATAGGGTCACCTCGCATCTCACACCTGCCAGAATTGACCACTCCATTCTCCCCTTGCAAAAACCTGATAATTAAGATTAGATAAAGAATTCCTGTGCTCTCATTCGGTCTTCCTGCAAACGTATCGATTGTTTTCTACAAATAACAATAAGCAGAATTGATTGCATTAGTCATTATTCTGAATCCAGGGAATTAAGACCCCACATTCCTTTCCTAACTGGAATGTGTAAGATCATTTATCAAAAGCAGCAGTTTCTTACCACAGCGATGTTTCTTAGAAGTTATTTGAAGGAAATTGCAGGCCTCTAAAAGCGGCACTGTGTTTAGCAGCAGAGAGGAATCACTCCAGGTTACACAAAATGATTTGTATAAAAATTAAATATTTCAAAGCAATAAAGGGCTGGTTTTACATGCAAGATCAAATGGAACCCACATAAATCAAAATGACAGCTTCAAAGACTTGCAAAAAATAATAATATTTAAATTCATAAATAGCCTGATTCTTTCTTTCTTAACAGCAAGGAAATGAAGCAGTGACATCACAAAATCAGCTAAACCTTTCCAGATTCCTCCACTTTGTTATTGGTTTGGAAAGGTGGTGGTTGTAGATAAACATAAATTAAAAAAAAAAAAAAAAAAAGTCTAGCAAAGCCACTGCACAGACTACTTGCTGTGATAAAGATCGATAAAAAAGCCTTTCACATACAGATACACTTATTTCAAGTACAAATCAATTTGTCATGCTTGAGCTAAATGTTTGATTTACAGTTCCCAGGCTCACTTGGAAACGACACCTGCGCTAACCTCGAGGCCACCCCAGCACAAACCGCTGTCCCTTCTAGCAGGGTCAGGGAGGGGAGTGCAAAAAAAAGCCCACACTGATGCCTTCCACAGCCCAAGTGACTTCTGTGCTCCATCCTCCAAGACCATAAACTGCAGCCGATGGGGGAAATACCCCAGTCGAGGCAATACATGGGATTTCTGTCAGGCAGGAGATGTCTCGGCACAAACACGCCCTTGAAGAACCCCTACTGCTTTGGCTTTGGTCTCCTCCGAGAGCTTCTCTGCTTGCACCTTCCCACCCTACTTTACAACATAACAACATTCAAAGGTTCAACTGCAGAGTCGCAGCAGAAAGAACACCAGCAGGAGCCCTGAAGTCAACTTTAACTATGGCATTTATGAGTAACTATGGCAATTATTTTTTCAATCATATCAAATTCCTGGTTAAAAGCATGTGATGCACTTTGCTGCCACATACAAATGAGGATTGTTTTAACCTTTCTGCTCTGTGCTTCTGGCTGTCATAATTAGTCTCACTATTCACCTCCAACTGCCCTTCTCAAGTCACATGGAAGGACACTACAGAATACAATTTCCATTTGCGTTTCTACTCTGGTTTAAATCTTTCACAATGAAAAGCAGTAGCAACTCTCCTTCTCCTCTCACCTCTTAACAGCCAAACACTCCAGAAAATCAGCAAAAGGTGGCCCTGCCTTCTCTTTTCTAGATTTGTTCAATTTTCAAATGAGTATTTCAGAGCACATCCATTGGTTAGCCATAGTGTGGCAGTCTACACTACACGGTTAGCAAATCTGACTGCCCAAGCTTGCCAAAGATATAGCTCAGGATTTCTGCAGCAGGGCAAGAGAAAAAAAAATATTTGCTGTTTTGCCTGTTGTTTTTTTTTTAAATAAAACCTTAAATGCATCTTTGCACAGTCCTATTCTAGGGCAAAAAGAGGAATAGTTGTAGATGCTTAACAGGAACGGAACAGAAATAGAAAGACTCCAGACTAAGCACCTTTGCCTGAATTTCCTGTTCAAAGTTCTGGCACTTCGACTTCTGAGGATATTTTGGGTTTTCCCTTTGTAAAAGAATTTCACACAGAGGACAGTTTGGTTTCAGTACGTGGCATGACACCACTACAGGGATCCATTTCCATGTTGTACTGAGCCATCAAACACCAGAAAAAATACAGGCAGTCAACTAAAAACCTGCAAAAGCATCTTTTAGAGATTCACATATCTCATCAGCCATTTCCTCAAGAGATGGATGCTGGAGACGAGAAGCTGACCCCACCGAGATCGCGTGGAGAAGCCTGGCGACTTCAGCAGGATCAATGTCATCTTTACAGGCTTCCAGCAAACAGAAAAACTTGTTATTTCTGGGTAGATGCACAACATACCTCCTCCCACTCCTACTCTAACCCATAAAACCAATTCCGTTTTTAAGGATCTGACAATTTTTAATAAAAGGTTACTTAGCAAGAGGCGTTCTCTGCACCCCAGTGCCCAGGACAGCAGCAGCGGGAGCAAGGCTGCACGCGGCAGGTCGGCATGCCACCACTGATGCATTAGAGCTGTTGGTGAGCGCACGGGGCTCTGTTCCACCGCCCCACTGGCCCACGCTGCCCTGGGCATTCGCACCACAGCAGAACCAGGCAGGTTCAGCCTCCAGACACAGCCGCTGCCAGCACACCTCCGCTCTGCTTTGGGTGCCAGAGCCAGCCTTGCATCTTGCAAGCGGGGACACTCCAAGCTCCTCTCGGCACTGCCTCTGCCAAAGCCAGACCTCTGCTAACAGGAGACAGAGAACTGGAAGCTGGGTGAGACAAAAAAACCCTTCCTTGTGTTTTAAGTTGGCTGCATCAAGGATGAATTTAGCCCAAAGTCAACATTTGTTTTAACATCTTGTCCTGCTGAGAACATTCACAAACCCATAGGGTTTTGCGCCAAGGAAATGCCCTGCACTATACAGCTGCTCACTTCTATCGCTAACGTTTAAACACACGCGGCCAAAACAAATATAATGGATCCCACTCTGTTCTTCACCTTTCTTCACAAAAACCAGTCACAGCTAGAGGGCAAAAGCCTGGCATCAGCTTGTAATAAAGATTAGAATTCATCCCTATTTCTGTGCTACTGTTCAAAGGAAAACACCAACATAAAGGGCAGTTTTGAAGCACAGCTTGGAGCTTGTGTCTGAGAGACAACAGTGCTCAGAAGGAAAATTTAGCCGGATGCTGTTTTGCTGGGAGCAGATATAACACGGAAACGCTCTTCACCTGGCATTAACACAGCCTTCTGCCGCTGCAAAACAACTTCATTTTAAAGTCTACTCAAAAGTCTCATGATTGTTGCACTATTAGGCCAAAAGCCGTACTGCACCAAACAGTGAGGCTGGGGTTAGCGTTCTGCAGGGACAGAAAACCAGAATTAATTTCTACTCATCTGGTCTTTCTTTCACACAGACCCCAGCCACCCCGGGGAGCCCCTGGAAGGGCCGGAGCCACCGTCCCGGCTGTGCCGTCCCTGGTGCCACGGGGCAGCCGTGCCGCGCCCCGCCGAGGCCATCAGGCGACATTCGGTGCCGGTTTACAGCAGCGAAGTCCCTTTCGCACGGTTCGACCCCGCCAGCAGCAGCTGGGCTGTTTGTGGCCAAGGAGCACGGCCGCCCGCCCTCCGCCACGGCCCGGGCACCCCCCGCCCCGTCCCGGGCACCGTCCCCGCTGGAGGCCACGGCAGCCCGGGACCGCGCCAGGGCGAGCGCTCTGCTCCAGAGACACCTACACAACCGCCGCCTCGGGCACGGGAACGCAAGTTTTCATCTAAGCATGACAAAAGCTCCAAGAAAGAGGAAACCCGAGCTGCCAGCGGCAGGCAGGCCGGCAGCGGGCCGCCATGAAGCCACGGGCAGCGGGGACTGAGCAGCCAGGCGGCGTCCGCTGCTGGCCCCGCTCCGGCACGTCCCCCACGCCGGCTCTCCCTCCCGCAAACAAAGGTTCTCGATTTTCCACAAGCGGCCACAGAGAGAGGGAACGCGGGACCGGGCTCAGCAGCGCGGCTCCGGGG
>VXBH01007355.1:54135-108726 GCA_013400035.1 Rynchops niger
CCCACGGTTACCTTGCGGAGGTAGCTGGCCACCACCTGCTCGAAGGGGTACCGGTACACGCGGTGCACCTCCACCGTCACCCCCATGGCCGGCCGCGGCCCCGGGCCCGGCCCCGCTTCCTGCTCGCCCCGCCCCGCCCCGCCACCATCTTGTGTGCCGGGCGGGGGGAGCTCCCGGGACGCGGGGGTCCAGTTGAGCAGCACCGACGGCGGTAGGACAGAAGGGCGAGGCTCGTCTGCAGCCCCCGGCTCTCCGCCCGTGGTGCCTGACAGCAGGACCGGGCGCGGCCACAGGCTCCGGGTAGGTTTGTACCTCTCTGAGCCGGTAACGGACCGGACCGGACCAGGTCAGGCCGCGGCAGTGCTGACACCGGGCCGGGGAGGGCCGGGGCCGGGGCCGCACCTCAGGCTGGGCCCGGGCCGTGCGCCGCAGGCCGAGCCCGGCGAGGACTGGCAGGAGCCTCTGGCTGAAGGAGAAACAGCAACGTGTTAAAAGTAGCCCATTGCCTCAAAGGCAGCCTCACCACAATGACAGCTCAAATGTCTTTTTCATGTAAAATAAGAGAGGATTTATTGGGTAAATCATAGGATGGTTTAGGTTGGAAGGGACGTTAAAGCCCACCCAGTGCCACCCCCTGCCCTGGGCAGGGACACCTCCCACCACACCAGGTTGCTCCAAGCCCCATCCAACCTGGCCTTGAACCCCTCCAGGGATGGGGCAGCCACAGCTTCTCTGGGCAACCTGGGCCAGGGGCTCACCACCCTCACAGCAAACAATTTCTTCCTCATATCTCATCTAAATCTCCCCTCTTGCAGTGTAAAACTGTTCCCTCTCATCCTATGGCTCCCCTCCCTGATCCAAAGTCCCTCCCCAGCTTTCCTGGAGCCCCTTGAGGGACTGGAAGGGGCTCGAAGGGCTCCCCGGAGCCCTCTCTTCTCCAGGCTGAACCCCCCCAACTCTCTCAGCCTGTCCTCCCAGCAGAGGGGCTCCAGCCCTCCCAGCATCTCCCTGGACTCCAACTCCATATGGGAAGAGCTCGGCTCCTCGCTGCAAGCATCGCCCCGGGGACACGTCGGGTTGAGTGGGAATAGCTGACAGCCAGAAGGAGAAATAGTGGTTGAGAAACACCCTAATTATTGAAGAACAATAAATATTGATTTCATAGATGCATATTTGCGTCTAGTTTTATTGTAAACATTAAACTACCAGGCAACAATTTTCCCTGGTTGCTTTTTTTCCTTATCTTAAGCCAGCAATCTTCTAATCAAGCCCAACAAACTGTGAGATCCAACAGGTCAAATTTGCGGGAAGAGATCCACTTGACAACAATTTCTGATCTGTGAGGTCTCACCTGCCCTCGATGAGTACCCCAAGGACTGCATTTTTTCATACTGCGGATCCTGATATGATAAATTAAGCCAATCAAGTATCTGCTATAGACTTATGCGCTTTTTTTGAAAAATAAACCTTCAGTACCCACTGAACAATTTTAGTAGGAGACACATGGAAGTCCAAGAGCTAAAACACCATTTTTTCTAACCATTTAAGTATTGCAGAGAAATCTTATAACCTACCATAGGAAAATAGAAACTTGGCCGTAAATTACCCTGCCTGGGCTTGCAACCTCAGCGTGGAGCACATGCGAGCAGTCTTAACTCATCAGAGTCTCAGAGGTAATATGCAAGTTAAGGCTGCATTAACATTACTTGTAAATATAAAATGTAATAAGTTAATGCTTTGGGGGAAAAATACTATTTCCCCTGTTCGCCTCAGCCTCTTGAAGCCCCTGTGTTCTGTGTCACCAGTGGCAGCCTGCAAAGTATCCCACATCATTGCCTCCCCTCAACTAATTAGAGTTTACCTCCTGCAGATTACAATATGGGATTAATATTAAGCAACAGAAGTCCTGCTCACCACCATCCTGATCCCGAAAAGTGCTGAGCATTGTACAGGGGAATTTTAGTTCAGCACTTCCTCGTAAGTAGGCTAAAAACTTAATAACTTCTATTTATAATAATAAATTATTGTATATTTTTTCTAGCTCCTGGTTTGGGAAGGGTTTTCAATTTCTGCCCATAAATCAGACCCCAGAAGAATCACTGTGTCCACTAAAGCAGATGTAAGAATCGGCAAAGTCTTCAGGAAATGCTTGTGATACTGCAGGGCAAGTACAGAGTTAACTACAAAAGACAGTATAATTTTAAAACGTTCAGCAAGTGAAAACCTAGGGGAGGCACCGCTCTGCTGTTCTCGTACAAACAGACTCTACATCCTGACGCGTTGCCGACGTGCCCAAACTGCACCTCTTTCTGCCACTTTTAATGGTGTGGCTGGAGCGCCTGGTGGGTCAGGACGCAGCTGTGCCGGGCACCAAATACCGAGCTGAGTGACAGGGGCAGGGAATTCAGGCCGAGTTCCAGATGCCAGAGACATTTACGCAGGCGCTTAAGTCCCAAATGCTGCTCATTTCCTCCAGCGCCGGGGTTTGCTCCCCCTGCACCCACAGGGATCTGGGCTGGTTCCAAAGCAAAAAGTGGATGTCGCCAACAGGAGGGACAGGCGGTAGCAAAGCTGCGGTATTCACATTTACACTGTCATATGTACAATGTGCCTTACCCATCTTTTAAAAACTTGTCATTATAGCGAGGCTGCTTGACGTTGAAATAATCCCAAGTTTTCAACCCAATATTGCTGTGGTGGTTGTCGTGTGGCTCAGGCAGCACAGATCCGGCAGGGCTGGAGGCCGCTCTCATTGCAAGCCGGACATCGGAGAGCCCGGTAGGACTCTCGGAATCTGTTCGCCAGCATCGAAAATTTGCTTCCATGGCAGAGTGAGCAAGGAGCTGAGCCTGACCCTTTACACTGGGAACAACTGTGTTCAGCATCTCCCTCCTGAAAGAGACAGATCAGGATAAAACCTGTTACTCAGTATCAGACACCCAAGTCAGTAACATAACTGAAAGAGGGAAATCCTGTCTTCTTTTAAGCAATTGTTGCTCCTGACATGCCACTCTGCCTATAATACTCAGTTCTCTACAGCCAGATCTTCAAGAAAAAGGCTCACGTATGTTTGGGGACAATTTGTGGATACTGCTAGAAAATGAGAAGTTAATGTGACTGGGCTTGTAACACAATACTTTCAAATACATCTTTCTCCTCCTGCAAGGCTCTGCATAGCTCCATCCGGCCCATCTTTCTGTCATTTCTTAACACATCCACTTCTCCACCCTGTATCCTCACTTTTGATACACGCTTCATTTCTTCAAGCATCTCCCCTCACCCTCTCCCCTTGAATCCCTCATCACCGACAGGCACAGCTCCTTTCAAGCTGTCCCTCATGCCTGCAACTCTCTCCCAGGGTGCCAGACAGCCTCTTCCAAATCCCAGCCTAAAATTCAGTGCTTCCACGGAGCCCAGAAATGATTAAATATCTGTGTCAGGAAGAACGTGGTACGGCATAGGTTCCTTCTTTTGATGTCAGGTTCCGAGTCCTGCATCGTTCCTGTGCAGCGGCTCCGCTTCACATGGCACCACAGAACGAGGTTTTCACTAAGATACGGGGAGTTGGTGCCAGGTATGCTTCACATTGGTGCCTGCTTATGAATTTGATAGTCCAAATGAATTAACTTCTCAGAAGAATAACCTTCCTGTGGTTTGGTCATCTTTAAATGAGTGTTCACAATACAGTGTATAGAAAGTCCAAAATTATTCTAGAGAAATAATAGTTTTAGGACGTTCAAGTTTTACTTTTTGCTCTTAAATATGAAGAACAGAAGTACTTTGCTGAGTTCTTCCAAGGTTAACAAATTTCTCTGGAGCAGTGCCTTACAGGAGCGGTTGTCCTTCTCCGAAGCGTGCTCCTCCAGTGAGGGCGATTGGAGGAGGCGATCAGTTACCTTGTGGAGTTCCTTTCCGACACACATTCCCCCAAAGGCCAGAAGTGATTTTTTGGGGCCTCAGATAAGTGTCTGCCACTAGATGGGATGAACCTTGGCTTTTATGTGAAAGCCCTCTTTCTGAAAATTGAGTTTATTTCAAATCTGACAAAGGCCAAAATTCCTACTTAGTTTCTCAGGGCCGTTTGCACTTTTCATGGGGTCTTTGTGCAAGCGAGCCGTGAGCAAGGCTGATGGTTGCAGAAGGACCAAGGTAACCTGCCCTCCGCACAGGTTGGTCTTAGATCTGCGGAACTGTTTCGTATTTGCCCTCCACAACAACATTATGTTTTGTGGGATGAGATTATGGTCAGACTAATTGGGATTCTGACCAACAAAGACTAACCCATGAGAAAACAAGTGGAAGGCACAATCTTATTTCAGCTGATATTAAAATTTTAGCCTCTGGCAGTCTCAACCACAGAGCAGCTGTGTTTACCCTTGTCAGGCTGGAGAAACTCTGGCCTGCTCTTATCCCACTGGGAGACGGTGACGAAGGGTGGACCTACGCCAAACTACAGAAACAGCAGCCATCTCCAGGGGAAGAATCAAGTGGGAGACACAGGCATCTGGAAACAGAAGAGCAGTCCCCAGAGCGCAGACTGCAGCACAGCACTGATCGGTTATCTCCCGAGTGGGAAGAGGAACAAAGTGATGCTTTTAATCCAAATTTAGTCAAGTGCCAGATACAGACAGTGATGGGGCTTGGGTGGGAATGCTCAGTGGTCTGACCAGGGCTGTAAGACCCAAAAGCCCTAGGGGGAAAAAAGGACACTATCCATTTTCTCTTACCCGCACATACTGATTCCAGGCAACATGTTTTTCCACGTCTTTTTTATGTCCACCACCAAACCTTTCCTTCCTTTCCCGGTATATGAAGGCCCAGTCATTTATTCCCTCAGTCTGGATGACTCTTCTCATGAGCTCTTTCTGGTCCATTGGTGCACGGATGATTTTCAGATTGTTGGTGTAGATGATGATCTTGCCAAAATCTAAAATTGGAGAAGCCTGTAGAAGGATCTCATCAGTGTCTTGCCTGTATAAATACACTCTACAAACTTTGGTGATCCCTGGGCTCCCAGAAGGATGCCTCCCCTGGTCACCTGCTGGGCTGGCTCTGCAGCACAAGGCAGCCCCCACCACCCCCGGAGCTCTGCGCACAGCAGTGGGGAGAGACGGCCCCAACAGGCCACGGGATCACACCAAGACTTTGGGTCAAGGTTTCAAAGCCTTGCTTTAAGGTCGCGTTCTGGATGGGATGTAAATTCGCATTCCAACCCACGTGCAAGAAAAAAAATGCGGCAGGATTCTAAGAGCAGCGGTGTTGGCATGTATGGAAAAGCAACCTCTGCCCTGGGGACTGACCTGCATTTCTTTGAAGGCTGCGTAGTTGAAGAGGGGTGGAGAGGGGTTTTCATGTTTTTGGCCAGAAGTAGAAATTCCCCTGGTGACCTATTCCGCAGCCTTTGATGGGGTTTTTCAGTTTAAAAGAAAGCTTTCCTTTGTAATTTATTAACACTGGCAAAAGGGTCAGATGATAAAAAAAACCCCTCATTTTCTAATGCTAAATTGGTTCCTAGCAGTGAGGAGCCAGTCTAAATAACCACCTCTGGCACACTTGAATTTTTATTCTTTTCTAACGATTCTAAAGCTAAACTTGGTATGGTCAAACATTTCTCAGAAAGCTGCATTTTGCTTCCCTGCTCCCTTTTTCCCCTTGCACTAGGTATCAGATAGCAGTTACTATAGCCTATTGTTTTACACGCTCTTCATGTTTCACTCTGTTTGAGTATCTGTGGCAGAAGTGATGCACAAGGAGATGTTCTCCTAAGGAAGCACGCTGCCAGAGTGGCATCGGCTGAGGTGGGGTGGTCTCCTGCTCCTTTGGGGGGAGAAGCAGGGGGCAGGTGAGCACAAACCCTTCCTTATCTTCTCCAGAAGGCAAACCCTTACCTTTTCCAGAGGGCCTCCAAAGCCTTGAGTTTGTTACACAGACATGATGTCTCCAAACACCAAATGCATGTTGATAGCAAACAAAACCGGCACTGGCTAGCGTGGTTACTCAGGGTATTTATGGTCAGGGAAAGCAGGGAACAGCGATGAGCGTTACCCAAGAATGCAGAACAAATTAATGGTATGGATAAGATCACATTAGTGCTCTGTCTTCAGGCAGGAGAGATTCAGCGTGGTTTGATGTTTTCAGTTAAACTAGATGTCAGGTGTATCAACTAAATATAGTTCAAATATCAGCCATCTGGGTTTCTTGCACGCAACTTTGATTAGCACCAAGAATTAGTACTTTTAATGTATTAATTTACATTTAGAGTTTGTGTACCAGTGTAACACGGCTGTGTTATCAATAGTGCCGATAAGCCAGTGTTGTTATATGAATTGTTTAGTTGGCACATCTAGATTTGATAAAACCAAATAGCAGTTAAAGATACATAAATCTAATTCGACGGGGTAAGAAAACGTACATAATCCCTGTGTGTTAATCAATTTAACATATATTACACATGTACTGGTTTTTTATTAGGACTAAAAGAGACACTTTATATCAATGGCAATAATTATATGTTAACAAAATACCCAGTGAAACTAAGCTGGGATTTTAAAAGCAGTGTAAGGGTAATTCTGACTTGCCAGATGATGTGGACGCCTCGCTCGGAGGCTCACTGCTGCACTGCTGGTGGCACTGACCCTTTTGCCAGCTGAAGTCAGGCAACTTTAATGCCTTAAATATAACTAAGATAATACCCACCTTACATTTGACTGCTTTAGATGCATTAGGATTACTATGTATAGATATTGATATGTATGGAAATGATATATCTTATTCTACAAAAGGGATAGATGCAAATCATGCCAGTGAGAAGCTGGAGCACGGCGAGCAGATGCTGGTCACACAACACGCGGCTCCAGCCATTTGCAGAGTGAGAGGAATACAGAATTTGTGGGATAAAGGCTGAAGATTTACAAACGCCTTTTAAAATCCCAGACTGACAAAACCGAGCTTTATCTGAACGAGGTTCCAGTTTGAGACTCCCGTTACCATAGTTCTCCACGAATGGTTTAGGCTGGAGCAGGTTCCCCGGCAGGATGACAGCCCTGGGCAGGCCATGACTTACCCTGCAGTGGCTGTCGCTTGGCTGGCAGTCCCCGAGGAGAGCAGAGTTACTGGTGAGACTGTATTTCTTGTCCTCTTTGAATATGCTGATCCGCTGGGCACTCAGCTTGGCTGGCGAGAAAAACCTGTTTTCTGGCATTTCCCCAGCCCCGCAGAAATGGTCCCCTGGCTCAAAGCTGTGGCGGAGAAAACGCCGGGAGTGCTCTTTAGCCGGGGGCTCCAGTTCCTGCCCATCTTCATAGACTTGTTTTAACACTCGACCGCTGTATGATGACGATATTTTGAACCTCACTTTGCGGGGCCTTCCCTCATGCCGCTGATTGAGTTTCTTCTGGTGCTCATCCATTATTAGGATTTCAGGCTGCGGGTCCTGGAGATCAACTCCAAGAGCTTTGGGTCCAAAAGGAAACTCTTCCCCAGCTTCCCCCAGCCACACAATGTATAATTCAAGGTTTCTGGTAGTTCCTCTCATCTTACAGCAAAACTGACACCACTGTATTAAATATTGATAGATATTCACAAAGAGAAAATATCGATGGTAGAGAAATATAAGGGCAGTTGGTGAATGGCTTACCACCAGAGGAAAGGAGTTAACTTGAGGAGGATAGGATTAAATAGGAAACTGCCCATGTTCTGAAACCATGGAAATGTTTCTGCTATGTGCTGTGATAAGAACTACCCCAAATACACCATCCCAGCAGCTTTTCACAATTTTCTGACAAGGTGAGAAGTTAAAAAGACAAGTTCACAGAAAAAGCAATCCGGTTTCACAAATAGCAAATGTGCATAATTCCTCTTCCATTCTTGCTCTGAAACCCTGAGAATACAAAGCTCCATTTCATTTTAATCCAAATGTGTTCCTCTACAGGTTGGTAGAGATCTAATTAAGATTTTCTCTCTCTTTAGCTTTCAATCTCTGTTTGTAATTCTTGCTGCCTTTCGGGGTCTTTTGACCGTTCTGGGTTTGCTTTTCATTTTTAAAAGATAGTCACCTCCCAAAACCCACCAGAGGCCTGGTCCTCTGCTCATCTGCAGTGGGCTGAAGGAGCACAGAAGACAGCTATTCCGGTTCAGTATTTGCTTTTCCAGTAGGCAAAGCCGGGGTTTGCAGAGGTGCAGAGCAGAAAGAGGTGGGACCCCAGATCCTGGTTACCCTGGAAAAGAAGGGAATCATAGAATGGTTAGAGTTGGAAGGGACGTTAAAGCCCACCCAGTGCCACCCCCTGCCCTGGGCAGGGACACCTCCCACCACACCAGGTTGCTCCAAGCCCCATCCAGCCTGGCCTTGAACCCCTCCAGGGATGGGGCAGCCACAGCTTCTCTGGGCACCCTGGGCCAGGGGCTCACCGCCCTCACAGCAAACAATTTCTTCCTGAGATCTCATCTAAATCTCCCCTCTTGCAGTGTAAAACTGTTCCCTCTCATGCTATGGCTCCCCTCCCTGATCCAGAGTCCCTCCCCAGCTTTCCTGGAGCCCCTTGAGGGACTGTAAGGGGCTCTAAGGTCTTCCCAGAGCCTTCTCTTCTCCAGGCTGAACCCCCCCAGCTCTCTCAGCCTGTCCTCCCAGCAGAGGGGCTCCAGCCCTCCCAGCATCTCCGGGGCCTCCTCTGGCCCCGCTCCAACAGCTCCGTGTCCTTCTGCTGTTGCTGCTGGGGATGCAGCCCAGGCTGAGGGGTTTCTGGGCTGCCAGCGCACGTTGCTGGCTCACGTGGAGCTTCTCATCCACCAACACCCCCAAGTCCTTTTCCTTAGGGCTGGTCTCCAGCCATTCTCTGCCCAGCCTGGATTTGTGCTTGGGGTTGCCCCAACCCACGTGCAACATGTTGTACTTGGCCTTGTTGATCCCCATGACGTTTGCACTGGGCCACCTCTCAAGCCTGTCCAGGTCCCTCTGGATGGCATCCCGTCTCTCCAGCATGTTGACCACTCCACACAGCTTGGTGTCATCCAAGAGACAGCAGCATCAGGCAGGGCTCTGCTCTGCACAGCAGCAGCTCCATAAGGCATAGGGCACAGCCAGCCTTGCTCAGTGGCAATTGAGGGACTTGCATTCCTGGACACTCACGCAGCCCTCCAGCCTGACGGCAGTGAGCAAGGACCCAGGGTACCTCCCCAGGACCCAGGGTACCTCCCCAGGACAGCCTGGCATTAGAGATCCCCTCCAGTTACCCCAGAACTGACACCTCGCTCCCGGTGCTCTGGCTCCATTGAGCAGGGGTTTGCTCGCTCTGCCCGACCCCAGCTGCACCCGGGGCTTGGCTTTCGCGGTGAGGGGAAAACGAGGAATGTGTTTAGCAGAAAACGCATCACTGGGTAACTGCTGTCCGGGTCTTAAACATCTCCTGGTACCTCCTTGTACCAAGTACACACAACAGGAGTTAAAAACTCTCTTCTTTCAATTTTCAAGATTTCAGTAAATTTCCACTATTAAATGCAGTTTCAGTGAGTGGGACTTAATCTAAGCTTTTTGCCTACGTCCTGCCAAGGCTATCTTCTTTTAATTCAAAACCAGTGCTTTTAAAGCTTAATATTGTCAATAGATTGATTTATTATGTTTATTAAAAGTTTGTTCATGAAATACTAGGCCAATAGTTTAGAAGGCCGTATACAAATAATGCATAACACAGACCTTCCAACCAACTGAACAGTCTTCCTGTGGTGCAAGCGGTTTCTGTCATGACAGACATTGTTCTTGCAGGTTCCTTGGGCTGCTGGAAGCCTCGTCGTGGGTACATGTAAAAGATGTCTGTTCCGCCAAGAGAACATGCATGAACGCGCCTGGGAAGCATTCCGCCGCAGATACGCCCTTTTCATTTCCAAAACACTATTATAATGGTCATGTCAGTCTCCCATCCTATCTCAAACAGGAGGATCTCACATTATACGAAAACTTTGATTTGCATGAATCAAACTCAGCTCTGACTGCATTTACTTGAGAAGCTTGATCCACGCCTTTCTCTTGTAAGTCCTGTGTGAATCAGGCTTCAGTATTATTGCTTTTTTTCAAAGCTACATCAGCAGTCTTAATTTGGCACAAATCATACTTTGGGAGATACCTTAATTGGAGTTCATTTTCTTTTGATTAAGGGAACAATCGCCCAGGAAGCGCAGTTCAAAGCAGCAATGAGAAGAGAGCGCGACACCATCGCCACCACCTGTGCGTGCGAGACCAACAAAGCGACTCCCGTCCTTACAGTTACTTACAGGTGCTGTCACAGCACAAGTCTACCCCAGCCCTGTAATTTTCACCTTAGAACAACCCCATCCTCTGCAGCACCATCAGCTGGATTTGCTGTTTGTGCCAACAGCCCGTGGCTGCAGCCAGAGTGAAGCTCAGACTTCTGCAGGGGCAGAGTCCTACAGCCACCGTTCCCCGGGGAGAGACGGGTCGGCTCGCAGAGGCTGCTGTGCGGGTGTGCTGCGGGGGGATCCCTCACTCAGATCCGTACACACTTATTCTGATGTCCCTGCACAGATAAATCTTGCAAAGAAGAGATTTCTGAACAGCCTTTCTGCATTTCTTGGCTGTTCTGAACAACTCGGGCCAACCTTTCCCTATGAAATACCCAGAACAGGGACTTTCCAGGAGGTGTTTTGTGCCCCAGAGCCGGCAACAGCTGCACCCCGCTATGAGCTGGGCGAGGGATGGAGAGGCGGCACCGCCCGCTGCAGCCCTGCAGCATCCCCCTGCTTCCCCGTCAGCCTGGGCTTCTTTCCCACAGCCAGCACACGGCTCGCTACAAATACAACCATCAGCATTTTGTGTACAGCAGTGAAATCACTGAGTTTCATGATCTAGTTCCATCACCGCACTATGTTTTGCTTCAGACTCTTCCACCGTATTTTAATGACATCTGCCTTTCAAGCACAGGCCTCTCCTCACCCCCTCCCCAAGACCAGAAGCCTGCAGTGATGGTTGGACGCACACTGGAGGCTCTGCAGAACAAAGAGAGACAGTCCTTGCCCTGAGGAGCGTAACAGGCTGGGCTAGAGCTATTGCAACAAAGCAGGGTATGTACAAAGTAGGGCAGAAAGAGAAGCCGTAGTGAACTGGACTGTAACGCTTTGAAGGCATGTTTCCGCCTGCAAGCTTTGCTGAAAAATATTTTCTTGTGTTTTGCTTCCTTAGAGCAAGCTCCAGAGCCCTCCTCCCCGTGAATGCGCAGGGCGAGCAGTGGCCCGGAGTGGGGAAGAGCGCATGGGTCTCGGCTGCAGCAGTGCCCAAACGCCTCAGTCCTGCCCCACTGCCCCGTTGTGCTGAGCACTCACCACGGCACACAGTAAGGTCTGTGGGGCACTGCTGCAGGAGAGACCAAAAAAGGGCCTGAGCCAGCAGTAGTGGCCACAAAGAAGGGCAGGAGGCCGCAGGTGTAAGAGGGCTGGCCAGCGATGAAGGAAGCACAGGAGCAAGGTAGAAGCTCAAAAGCGAGGACACAAGCATTGAACTTGCTTAATGTGGGTGTAGCAGCAGAAAGGCTGGGATCAGCAGGTCAAGAAGATCATTTTAGCAGATAATTTAAAGGAGTTGGACCAGGCTCTGTATGCGCTGGAAAGGCCAGTGGGTAAAAACGGGAGAGAGATGCTGCATGGAGTGACAAGCGGGCCTGCTTGCTGCTCACCTCAGGAAAAGCTTCCATTTTGGATATGTGCTAGAAAAAGCTCACCGGCATTCAGACACCTCTTGGGTGCATGAAGAGAGAGAAGGGAAGGAGTCACTCACTAGTTGCAAGACTTAATGGTGGGGAAGATGGTGGCATTACAATGGCAAACATGGTGATGCATATGAAGAGCTACCAGGCGTGCCACATTAACCATAACTGACTGCAAAAGGAGGAAACTTTCCTCTTTCCGCTGTTCTCCGGGGTTTCCCTGCAGCAGGGGACCGCCTCTCCCTCGCCAGGGGAGCGCAGTCGGAGCACCCCTGCCACAGGCAGGGCTTGCACGGGCCGACTCTTCTGGGGTGAGTTACTGAATCCCCAAAGGACGGGGCTCTGCACCGCGTTGCTGCCACGCCACAGTACGGCGTCAGCCCTTCATGAGCTCACTGGGCAGCCGGGAGCATCGTGACGTTTCGGCCCTGCTGCTTTATCCAAAACGCTGTTACAGACACCGGTTTGTTGCATGATTAGAAATATTCTAGTTTCCAGCCTAAATCTATTTGCAACCAGTTGGCACTCATTTGCGCTGTGTCAATACTATCCTTTAGTTTAATACCTCTTCTCTGGTGATAGTTTTTATGTCCCGCTGTATTTGCAGAGAGCAATTGTATCCCTCCTTAGCCTTTGGCCCACTGGGCTTAGCCAGCCCCACAGCGAATGGCTCCAACTTTGAGACACGGCACTGTGAAAGCAAAAAACAATGTCAGAGGCATCGTAGTCAGAGTCCCAGCACAGGAACAGGGGTTTGTCCAAGCCAGAGCTGGGTTTTGGCTCTTCAGCAATTATTCACCTGTTTGCTCCTCAGCCCCATTTTCAGGCTGCCTTCCACCTTATCTGTTTATCTCTGAGCTGCAGAATCGCCATCAGGGCTTTCTGACGCGTTCCTGTGCCCTGGGAAGAGGTCAGCCCTCCTCCGCCAGTGGCTGGAGGAATTTATGCCACCCCTGCCTGGGGGGACCCGCTCCCCTCCCGTGGCGCAGGGTCTGCTGCTCCTCACCAGGAGCCGCGTGCCACTGCCAGCAGTGGGAGGGCTGGTCACAGCACGGTGTCACCAAACCAGGGATGTTCCCCAACACACTGGGTGACAATCAGAAAGCGCAGAGCCTGGGATTCCCAGAAGGGTGTTTGCAGGCAGCTCGGCCACTGCTCCACCTGCCCCACAGCCTGTGCCTGGATTTTATCCTTCATTACAAAGTGAGGGCGTTCCATGTTGTTGGACAGACTCCATGCAGCCTTCTGACAACAGGATCTGCTCTGTAGGACTCGGTCACTTTAACTTGCCAGCCATGAGGATTTGCCACCCAGCAGAAGGCTACAACAGCTCCTGGTCATGCAGCCAGGCTTGCCAGAAGCCCAGCTTGCCTCTCTTTGTCCTGGGGAGGGGGGGGGGAAGAAAAAAAGAGGGGAAAAAAAACCCCCACAAAAACAACACAACAAAAAACCCCTCATATTTCTGATCTCATATAATAAAGAAAAAAGTGCCTTCCCTTCTAAACAAGCTTGCTGCCAGCACAGGCTGACGTTCATATACCGGCCACTCTCCCTCGCTGGAGGGTTCAGCATGCAGAGGACCAGCTGTGACAGGATGGGTGACCAGGTGGCAGCACCTGGACCAGGGAGGGGTGACATGACCTGCACATGGGACATTTCACCCGCTGATATGAGACTGCCTGGGAAGTTGTGGTGGTTACAGCAGTCTCGTACCACATATAGCGCCCCAGCATTTGCTTGATGAAAGGAGTGACTGAGATCAGGCTACTTCACCCACCAGCCTGAAGAAGACATGGGTGAGGCTGATGCCCGAGTGCAGCACTTGTTTCTTTATCCACAGGGAAAGCCTCCCAGTACAGCATGTGGCATTAGACTGGCACATGGAACGAGCACATCCTGCATGGCCCGGCACACAGTCTCCAGGCTCTCCGGCCAGGGGCCCTCACTGTGTCCGGCTCCCCTCATTTCACCTGGGGCTGTCAAACACCCTACTGTATTTTTAGCTGAAGAAGTGATGAAACACTAGCCTGCCCCAGCCAGGCTTCTGATCCCATAAATGGGAGCGGGCCGTCAATTTAAAGAGTCATATTTCACCACTCCTCTTTCTGTTAAGTACTAACATGACACATGAATTCGTATTGAAAAAAGTTATAGTAATAGCAAAGCACAGCAATTCTGAGGAAAGGTGGCAAAAAGGATAAGGCCAGATCAGTCCTTTTATTTGTAGCAGATGCACCCCCACCATGGGGGGGTGCATCTCTCTCTTAAGCATCTCTTATCTGCATCCAAACTTCCTGTTACTAAGAGGGCTGAAATCCATTGTCAGTATGCCCCGTACAGGCTCGGGGACTGGAACACAGCAGAAATGAGGCCATTGATAGTGTGGTAAAAGGCAGTAGATCTATGCATATAGCAGCTAGAGAAAGCCTGATTTCACGTGGATTTAGCTCATGGTTAGATTCTCTGATGCCTGTTAAGATGCAAACATCCTCTCTTGTTTGGAGCACGTTTAACATCTCTCTCCTGTGGAGAGTTGCAAGTGTCTAATTAGATTGGAAGTAAGGTGCAAAGTCACATTGCGTTGTCTCCCTTCGTGGAGGGGCAGAGTTTCCTTCTTTTGTGCTCAGCCTACTGTTCCCACAAAAGGGACAGAGTATTTAAAGTTCTGGATGCTTTTACTCTCAGATGAGCTGGATTCACAACTTACGAGGGTGCACAGACAGAGCTACACATACACGCTGAGTTCCTAAGACTCCTTAACCCAGGCTAAGAAGGTCTCCCGCTGCTGTCTCGCCTCTCGCGCAAGGCAGGGCCCGCCGCGCATTCCTGGAGGCTGAGGTCACAGGGGGTGGAGGACACCCAGCACCTCCAGGAGCAGCGAGCAGGCTCCCCAGTGAAACCAGCTTACTGCACACCCACCTTAGCCCCAGAGACTCTTACATGGGCAGGCAAGCGTCCTAAGTAAGCACAAAAATCTTGAAGCCACAAGGAAACAAAAAGCAGGAAAAAGCGCATCAAAGAGGGAAATTCCCAGGGTTGAGTTTTACCTACGGAGACAAACCTCCCTCAGCTCCTCCCAAGAGCAGTAGCGCAGCCTGAAAGCGGCATTCAGAAGAGCCCGTGTGTGCTGGGGAGAGCGGAAAAGAGCACCAGCAGGGCAGGGAGGCGGCACTGCCCAGCGGGCACCTCCAGGAACACACCAGAGCTTGGGAAGGGCAATGGCCATCTCTTGGATAAACACCACTTGGCATCAAAGCACCCGCATCAGGGACACTGCTCTGTACTGTGCCTGAGATGCAGCTCCCAGGTGCCTGCAGACATGGAAACTGGTCTGCCACCATGGAGTAACTCTACCACAGTGACTCTGACCCTGCTATGCCTTTCCACTACACTCTTCTTCACTGGGCTCACGAGCAGCCTGGGTCCTGCTCTCCAGACTCCCTTCCAGGAGGTGCCCTGCTCTACAAGTAGGAGCTGGTGGAGAGGCAAACTTGAACTGCCAGCCCCCAAATCACAGCATCATCAAACAAAGTAGCAGCAATAGCTGAACCAATTGTGCCTTGATTCCATAAAGCAGAGGTACATTTGCAGCAGCCTGGTAAACACTTACCCCCTCCACACCGCCCCTGCTGCACCACAACTGTCCCCTCCACGCCTGGAGCTGCAGCCTTCTGGGAGCAGTATTTATAACCTCGTTCTCTTTGCCCTGCTCTGGGCTGCGGCACTCGCTCCTGGCTAGAAGCACCTGGGAACACTAAAGGGTGATGTATCCTTGCAAGCAGGGTTGTTATTTGCATCTGTGTTTAATTAGGTAACTGAAGCCTGACATTTTCTATGGTCAGAGCTGTGTGAAGAACAGCTGGGAAGTGCTCAAAGCAGCTTTCAAAGGCCTGTTAGGTGGTGCTTGAGTCTATCGCCACTTGGAAACCCTTATTTTTTCTTGTCTTAAAAGATGGAAACTGCGTCCATGCAGATTCAGCCCTTATCGGGCAAACGCCAGTGGAGCAGGATTTAGTGCTTGGTGTTCTGTGGTTCCTCACTGCGCTGCAGCAAAAAAAAGGCAGAAAGGAGGGATGCACCAGACTGCAGAGAGAGGCAGAGCAGTGGCAGGACTGTGGAGCAGAGGCTGGCAGCAGCCACCTCTTCAGCCCGGCCCGGCTTTGGTGCCAGGGCACCCGGGGCACAGTCTGCTGGAGGGGCCACCATCTGCCTGCAGGCTGTGAAAGGCGGCTTAAGGTCCAAAGTGGGGGTGCCCAGTGCCCTTCCGACGACAGGAGGAACCGACAGCGCCAGGCCATGCAGCAGCCTGATGAATGGCCCTTGTCTCCTCCTGCTGAAGCCCCGTCACCCATGCAGACAGCATTCAGAGCATCTGTTCTCGGGGGAGGTGGCAGAGTCACCCCATCGCCTGCCAGCTGCACCCACTCGGGACCTGGTGCCCGAGCTCAGACCTCGCAGCTCCTCACTCAGAGCTGCCAAAGCCTCTCCTGGGTCTGGTCCAAACTGTCACAAGCCTGATGTCAACCTTAATCACACCCATTCCCTTCTTGGGCTGCGGCTGCTGCCCTGTGCAGAGACCAGGTGGGAGGAGGAGGAAGAGGAGGACGAGGAGGTCCAGGTGACCTCCCCGGGCGCAGGGAGGACGATGCCTGTCTGCTCTCTGCTGCTTGGCCCAGCTCCACCACCGGCTACTTCTAATGACACATCAACAAACACATAACAATCTGTCTTAAGGAAAAACACTGAATAAATTACATTTAAAAATACTTCTCTATTTCTGGATAGGCACCACTCTGCTCCAGCTCCTTCAGAATTGTCTGAAGCCCTCGTGTTAATTAATAAACACAAAAGATTAATAAACATCTCTCTAAACCACGCTTCGTACATAAGTATAGATGGCTTCTCAGTGTTTGGCTTTTATCGACCGGCTGATACACACCTCCTGAAAGGGAAAAAGGTGAAGGCAATACATAGTATCCAGCTGCCGGTGGGTTCGTCCCTGCCGTGTGCCCCCCCGGGGGCGTGAAGTAGGTCGGCAGGAGCAGGGCTGCCCGCCCGGGACGGGGCAGGGGGGACCAGAGGTGGATTTGAGAGATGGAAGATTTTAGGGAGGCTTTTGCTCTGCAGGCTGCAGGCCCCCGTGCTGTGCACATCCCTGCAGAGTCACGCTGGCCTAATTATGTCTTCAAGCAAGCGCAATGTATTTACTAAATGTGCAGCTTCTCTAAATTTGATTAGACCATGTGTACGAAACCCACCGCTGCAGCCGTGCGCAGACGCTCGCGCTGGCCGATGCCGCGCTGCCTGATGCCGCGCTGGCCGCAGGGGAGCTGAGCGGCAGAGTGACCCCGAGCCCGGGGGGCGTCACACAGACACACCACTCCCTGTTCTGGCCCTCGGGGTCCGGAGGCACAGGCAGGACCTGTCGTCCACCTCCCTTCAGCAGCAACGCCGGGCGTTGTGCTTGTAGGTAGGTAGGAGGACAAGCTGTAGCTTCAGATCTATAATTCGTAGCAGCTTGTAAGAGGCACCCCCTCTCCCTGCCCTCCAGGAGCTAAAAACAGCCTGAAAGGTCCCTCTTCCTCGGTGGCGGAGGCGTGTGGCATCCACTGCGAGGTGCAGGGTGGCAGAGGCGTTTCACAGCCCCCTGGGAGACACACGCTCCCCGTCCCCAGCAGCGCTACAGAGCGCCTTTAACTGCAGCCCGGTGTCCCTGCGGCACTTGTGGGGGGCACGGGGTCCCTGATGCCTGTGGGGTCGGCTGCCTGGGCACTGGGCTGGCATGGTTGGATGAAGTACGGGGTGAGGAGGATGGACCAGAGCACACCAGGTGAGGGGGGAAGCTCCTCTCGCTTGCTGGCGCTATTCGTCGCAGTTATTTCGAGCAGAGAGCCCAGAGGGACGCAGAAGGGAGAGCTGCCCCACCAGCACTGTGCCAAAGGGGACTTCTCGGGAGCCCATCGCCAGACCCGTGCGGGATGTGGGTCCTGCCGGAGGGGCACCACGCGCAGATGGCAGGAAGGCAGCCAGCTTGGAGGACACGGTGTCCTGGAGGGCAATGCTCCCTCCGGAGTGACTCCTGAGAAAACGTGGAGACGTGGATGCTCTAACATCTCCATAGTTTCAGCCAGAAGACTGAAGGTCGCAGAGCTCCATGAGGAGGTTATTTGATGCAGGCTCCCTTCCCCACTCTGCCACTGACTGCTTTTATGACCTTGAAGAGTCACCCCACCTCTGTTTTTCCCCCTCTTTAAACAACAGTAGTTATATCCAACTTCATGGAGTTCTTTGTGATCTAAAGGTATTAAATGCAAAGCTTGTTTATGTTAGTATTTCATAACCTCCAGAACTGGAAATAACCAACAATGTTAAAATAGGTGAAACTCAATGCTGGTAAAAGGCAATACTTCTTTCACCAGTGTCTTTATGTGTTAGAAACTCACAGGCAGGAGCTGGTGTTAAAGCGAGGGGAGGAGCCGCACACACACGGGTAAACACCAAAATCTGCCCGATTTTCTCCCAGAGAAACCAAGCGGAGGAAGGTTTGGAGCGAGGTGGTGGGAGAGACAGGGGCTCTCACCAGGCACCTCCCACTTCTCACCATGGCACGCCATGCTGAGCCTTGGAGTCAGCAGCAAGAAACGCCACTGTAAGCCCCCCGTGCTCTCGGGGGTGACACCATTCATTCGCGATCGGGCGCCGTGGCTGACAGCAGAGAGCCTTCTCTCAGGGGAGTGCCTGGACGAGTTCCTGCAGGGCTGGGCATGCTCCGCCTGTCCCCCGGGGTACGATGTGGACAAAGTGTATTTGGGATCCATCCAAAGTGTTTGATTTGGGATCCATTTGAGCTCTTTTCTGAGTCAACTTTGGAGGTGGCGGAAGCTGAGGGTTGCAGCTCCCTGGGGAGACAGGTGTGCGCAGCCACTCGGCCCCGAAGAGAGGATGGGCACATCAGAGCGGAACTATTTCAACGTTGTTTCCCGATTTCCAGCTTCATGATAAACCACTTCAATTAGAAGACTCTCGCAATACGTATTTCAGCAGTTTCATCCCTTTGGCACAAAGCATCCCTCCACGGGTAAGGCAAAGACAGCTCCTGCACCCGGCGGGACCGGGGTGGCAGCAGGCGACGCCAGCCATGCCCAGTGCTGGCAGCTGCCCACGGAGCAGAGTCCTCCCGACCGGGCTCCCCGCTGCATCCAGCCTGGAGTTAATTACAACATCAGCATCAAACAGAGACTTTTTAAATGAAAGGGAAGGACTAGCAGCTCTCTAGCTCTGCCTTTATTTTTTAACCCCAATTACGAGACGCATTGCAAGGGAGAGGCGGTGGCAGATAATAAAGTTCAATGGGATGGTCTGAGCGTTAAGTGGAGAACCAGGAAAGCCTCACATCCCAATCCCAAATTGGACATTGATATGCTGTGTGGCCTCATCTCTGGTTTTCTCCATGTAAAGTGGGGGTGATGCTTAGCCCGAGGGGCGTTCCACAGATGAATTAGCCTTTGGAAAGTGCTTTGAAGATTTAAAGTGTTATATAAATGCTAAGTGTTAGCATCATCGGCTTTTATATTGCAGCAGAACCCAGAGACTGCAATCAAGATCAGAGCCTCGCTGTACCAGGCAATTTAGAAACTCCTGGTTGGAAAAAGCCCCCGTCCCTGCCTTGGCGACCCGTGGCCTGTGTGCCCCGGGCAGGCGGGGGTGGGCTGGAGCCGCTCCCAGCATCACAGGAAAAGGTTGCCCAGACCTTTCCACACATTGGCATTCCGAAGGGATGCGCTGCACGGCTTCCACAGCCACTCATCACTGAAGAGGGGTGAGACCCAGCCCCTCAGGGAGCCCAAAGAGTAACTGCTGCCTTGGACCTCTCCAGAGCCCTGGACCCCCCTGGACCCCCCAAGTGTGCCCAGCACCGCTGGGTCCCCCGGCCGGGGCCCTCCAGAGGTGCCCCACAGTGCAGCCGGGCGCTGGGGCAGCGGCTGCTGAGTTTCAGTCCCGTCTGTTGTTTGGATAGTAGAATGAAAGCAGACTGGCCCTTAAAGTTTAGGAAAAATTGAAGTACTCACAAACCAGATTTGATCGGAGATTAGCATTAACTGGCGTGCACAAAACCAGCAGGTCAGCTTCATTTCCACCTCCTGCCCACTGCAAGGGATTTCATAATCCTGTTTCCTTTCGAACCAGATGAAAATACAACATGAGTGTTAATCACAGAGCACAAATACGGAAGAATATGTTAAAAAGAAAAACAACCTTCAAAACCTTTGTTTTCAATGTAGTTTATGTCATGCATTGCATTTAAAAATACCAGTAGATGAGATGATGTTATTTGCAACATCATTCATTAAAAAGTGTTCACTCAGTCAGCCAGGCACAAATCAACATACGACAGACTACAAAGAAATACCAAAGTAAAAGGAAACTTGAGATGAAACAGAGTGAGGTCACTGGTTTCTTGCATTATCCTGAAGATGTTTGTCAACACTTTAATTTAGCCAAATGGCCACCATTTAAAAAAAAAAAAAAAAAAAAAAAGGAAAAACTTTGTTTTGACAAAATCAGGGGATGGGGAGGGGAGACTTTTGAAAAAAATACACATTAACCATTTCTGCTCCGTACTTCTGAACTAGTCCTGCTGAGAAATAGATGGGACATATGTGCAGTCTGATGGCATTATCTGTGAGAGGATCAAGTAGAAGCCATTCCTGAAGATTTGCAGTATTCTCCTCTAAAATCTGTAGTGCTTTTAGGTTGTAAACACAGGACTGAGGTATGGCAGGGGTGGTAGGGAAAACTATCTTGGATCTTTGCTATATCTACTGCTCTCTCCTTAGGCAATCCATCAGTATGTGTGAGCAGGACAGGAATCCAGATAGGAATTCAGCTGATAAAGTGAATGTAAATTACAGATACCATGAAATGCCCCCTGGCCCTCCCCTGCCACGGCCAGTGCCTCGCTGGGGTGAGAAGGTGCTCGGTCAAACCCCTGCTGCTGTTGTTGGGCTTAGGTCTCACTGCAGCACGTGGGCGCGCTTCCCGTGGGGAGCGGTGCTGGGAGCTGGACGCACTCAGCACCCGGTTGTGGCATCTCACCCCAGCACAGAACCCATCGCCCCACCAGCGCGGGAGCGGGAACAGCCGGGAGCTGCTGGAGCCGTGGGGATGGCACTGGAAGTTGCACGGCGAGTCAGCCCCGGCCCTGCTAACACTCCCTTTTCGATCTTTCCCTCTTGTCCCACGGAGCAGTTGCTTTCGAGGTGAGCATCCACAGGAATGAGCAGCTGGAGAGGTCACTCTCTGTTTCGAGCAGCGGGTGCAGAAAGCCGAGGCCAGGTCGGGTCTGACACATGCTGCCCATCCCAGCAGCCGCCGCGGCAGGTCCCCGCGCGAAGGCTGCCATTGGTGCCCCCAGCACGCGACGGGCGCAGGGCCTCCCGTCTGCGCTGTGGGGCCACGCACCCGCCGCAAGTCTGGACTTGAATCCCGAGGTGGTGTGCGCTTCAGTTGCAGGCAGCGTGCGGCGCCGGGGGAGCTGAACAGGTTGAGTGACTTCAGGCTGTGGGAGGAATAATCGTCTTGGGTTGCTTCAGAGAGCTGAGGCAGCCAAACCGGGCGAGGATGGCACTGTGGAGCGCCTCGCGTCTCTGCCAGGTACCTCCGGAGAGTGTTTGTGTTTGGAGGGCTTTTTATAGAACTGCTGTCAAAACGGGCAGAGAGTGAGCTTAATCAGGACTGATCTGAAAAAGGAGGTGGCGTGTAGGTGTGCGAGGGATGCGTACCATGAGCGGCTGCTTTCAGCCGGAGCCGAGCGTAAACAGGTCCAGTCTGATGTTTATCGGGGACTCTCATCTCCTGAGCTGGTAAATTTTTTCCTGTCGTGTCAGTTATGATCCGCAGAGCGGGGAGCATTGAAGACAACGTTGCGTGCAGCGTGAGCGAGGCTGCGCACACCTGCGCTGCTGCAGCCAGCGCTGCCCGGCCGAGTGCGGGATCGGGCTGCCCGGCCAGCAGGACCTGGGGCTCCTGCCTCTGGTGTCAGCCCCAACGCCGTCCCCTCGCGCGTACTGAGTCACAGTGACTCACTTCAAACTTGGATGTGAGCGCAAAGTATACATTTGCAAATTGGCTGGTGAGGCACTGCTTTGCAATGTAGGTGGGATGTATTACATACTCCAGCAGTCAAGTTCTGCTCTTTTTCCCTCCTCCCTCTCTCTCCGCGCAGGATAGCTGTCTGAGCCCGGGATTCTGGTGCGGTTCTTGCGGGCGCAGGAAGGTGGCTCAGCCCGCTCCGGTGGATGTGGCATGTGGATGGCTCCGGCTCCGCTCGTGACGGAGCTCTCCACTGAAGATGGATGATTTAGCTCTCCTTGACCTGTTGGAGTGTCCTGTGTGCTTTGAAAAGCTCGATGCCACAGCGAAAGTGCTACCGTGCCAGCACACTTTCTGCAAACCCTGTCTGCAGAGGATCCTGAAATCCCAGAAGGAGCTCAGGTGCCCCGAGTGCAGGACCCTCGTCCTCTGCAGCATCGAGCAGCTGCCCTCCAACCTGCTCCTCATTCGCCTCCTGGATGGAGTCCGGTGTGGACAAAACGTTACCAGGTTTGGCTCAATCCAGAGGTCAGGGGTCCTGTCCTCCCCTGCCTCCCTCAGGAGAGTCCCCAGGGCGCTGCAACTTCATCAGCACCGGCTGGCGACAAATCCCAGGATCCACATGGAAGGGGTAAGGAGCATCCATGTCCTTTACTCTGTCTGTGAGCATAGAAAGCTTTCTTCTCATGTGCCAAGAGCTATGAAACTTTCCTGTTAGCAGTATTGCAGAAATGTTTGAAGTATGAGAGATCTCTTTGTTTGCAAATCCGGCTGCTATTTCCTTGTGATATTTGACTATTTTGAGTTCATCACAACAGTAATTGCATTGGCTCCCAGGCTGAGACAAAACCAGCCTGCCCTTCTCCTTGGAAGTACTCCACAGCAGCTGTTTTCCTCAGAAGTTTTCAGGTGCTTCCTGGCTTTTGGGGCACATTTCAGGCCCTTCAACTTTTGGGCAATATACTGATTTTTGACTGATAGCAATTAAATCAGTAATTGCAAAGCTGTCACTGTTAGAGGTGGAGAAAGGTATTTCCCATCGCTGTACCTCAGTTTCCCCAACCATTGAAAAAAGAAGGAGCGCACCTAATGATGCTTATGTCCCTGGCAGAATACTTTGAGGTTCACTAGTGAAAAATACTAAACTCGACTTACTAACTTTATCTAGGGATGATTGACTTGGCTCATCTAAAATTCTAAGTTGTTTCTGTCATTTCCTTTAACAGTACAAAAGCTTTTCATAAATAATGAGGACATGATATTAGACCTGTTAAAGGAGCTTGGCTCAGATTGATTTTGGGGTAGAGACTGACTTGTGGCTTCACCTTTCCTGCATCATACTCCTGGATTTCCATTTCTCCCACCTGAACTATTCTTCTGTATGATGTCTCTACAAACCTCTTCATAATATTCAAAAGGCTGGCTCAAACGGCTGGTAAATCTCAGAGCATTTTTCAGAATTGCAGAGCTATAAACTTCCAGGCAGACACGGGACAGGTTTTCTCACCTGGGTGCTGGGGGTACCTACGCGTGGGTATTGCTGTGGAGCTGGAGAGGACCCCTGTGTCCTGCGGGTACAGGCTGCCGTGTGTATCCCGGGGAATCTCTGTGGCCTCGCTAAGTCATCTTGGGTGGATCACACATCAAAACCAGACATCTCTCGGGAGCTCCTCTCTCAGGTTTTCCCACTGCAAAGTGTGGCAGGGTGGCCCTGAGACCCCTCTCCTGGGAGCCCTGCCTGGCCCGCAGCTCATCAGGCTGGCTGTGTGCCTGTCCCTGCATGGCAGCAGCGCCTGGGCCGGGCGGGCAGTGGAAGAGGCCATCCACCTCTCCTGCATGCATAAAACGCATAAAGAAACGATGCTTTAGCTTAGATGAAACGTAGCTCAGTCCCCAAAGGCGCTGCGCGGTGCTGTTTGACAGTGCTGGGGGCGCAGGGGCAGGCAGGTGACACCGCACAGCCCAGGAGCGGTCTCCCATCTGCAGCACCCCGTGGGTGACCGGGACCAGGGTTGGAGAACGGAGCAGAGCGGGGGCGAGCACGATGCTCGGGCCCCTCCGCAGCAACTGGTGCGGCTCGGCAGCCGGAGCGGCGGTGGCCCTGCGCCATCGGCAATGCTCCTGTGAGCAGCAGAGCTGTGGCTGGCAAGACCCCTCGCTGGGAACCAGCTCTCCAGGGAGGCTGCGGGGGGTTCCTTGTGCTATTCGTGCGAGGTACGAACCATCAGCAAGAGACAGTTTTCAGCTGCTGCCATTATGGCCAGCATTTCAGCTGAAAATGAGAAGGTTTGTAGTTTCTTCAACTGGACTCCCCCAGCCCCAGATAAAAAAGCACAAATACATTTGACTCTTTTTCTTCTCTCTCGCCCATTTCACATTTATTTTATGAGTTCTCAGGACAGGTAGGAACTTGTTGCTGATATTATATAAAGGCAACATCCTTCAGTCTGCAGCTCCTCAAAGCGTTTTAAGACCGAACTGTTGGGAAATGGCAGAAGTAGTGAGCGAGAGGGCTGCGGCTGCGGCCCGGCTCCTGCAGCGCTGGGACAGCCCTCTGACTTCCTATGCCTCTTGATGAAGGGATATAAAAACATGTTACACTGAAATGCTCTTAGACTTAATTAGTTAATTAATTATAAAACACTTTGGAATCCTCGGCTGCAAGGTGAAGAATGCAACGTATTAGTCACGTTTTGGTTTTGGTGGTTTTAAATACATGTGGACGGGACCAGAGGTTACTCTGGGTGCTGCAGCGGGATGTTAATGCCTGCGGACCCTCCCCTGAGTTGGCTTCACCCGGCGGTGGCGGGGCCGCGCCAGCAGTGACTGTGTGGTGCAAAGAGCCCAGGCAGTGACAAGGGTGACTTGCCATCGCCCTACATTGTGGAGCACTTGAGTTTCAGGGGATTCCTCTGAAGTAACTGGGGAGAGCAGAGGCCTCCTGATGATTTGAACTGCAGGGCAGATGCTTTTTGTCAAGAATCACAGTGAGAAGAGCGATTGTGAGATCCTGCTCCACCACAGTTAATCCCCCCACAGTTGCTTTCCTGGGTACCCGTAAAGGCAGTATTCATTTGCAACTGCAGTGGAAGGTCGCGTGCTCTCCAAAGAAAGACTGCCCCAATCTGCATAGTCTGCTAATTACCGCTAGTACCATACACTACTTCATGCTACAAAGCAAATAAAATCAACGTGCACCATGCTGCACTGCAGCCAGATACGCCATCAAAAGCAGGATGCAGTACATGTTTTGTGTTTACCGAAGAAGCCATTCTATAAATAAACTTCCTTTACTCCATGGAGCTGAGAAAATTACAAGTTTGATCAAAGTTTCTCTTCTCTGCAGAGATGTTTCCTTGCCAGCTTTTTGCTCTTCATCCTCCTGAGCTTCCATGAGGACAAAAAAGCAAAATAAATGCCCTTGTCACCAAGCAAGCCAAGAACCCGCATCATTCCGAGAGGGAAGTGCGAGCAGGCCCCAGCAGAGTTGCTGAATTAGCAGTAACACAATACTCAGTTTTCAGTCAGGAATCTCAGAGAGCCATTCCTTCAAAAACAGGGAATATTTTAGTTACAGCCCATCCCAAACTATTTCTTATTTGCTAGCATTTAAATCCCCTTTGGGTCCACGTCCTACCTGCTAGCAGGGGTGGGCACAGGCTGGGTTTGTGCGTGTCTGTCCCAGGCTGTGCCTCTGCAGGGAGCAGGGCTGCAGAGAGGCCACGGGCACTGCCCCGTACCTGCTCCCAGGGCGTCTGGCCAGGTTTTAAGATCTTTAACGTCTATGCAGAGAGGACAAGTCTTTGGATTTTCAGGATCTCCACATAATAGACTGTCTGGAATTTAAGAATAAAAGGACTTGCTAGGAGGTGAATGCGTAAATAATCTACAGTGAAGCCTTTGAACTCTTAGGAACCGCCCCTGGCATGTGCCAGATGTGGTTACGTCTTGTGCTGAAGCATCCGTCTTATCTGGCTTCAGCCCCAATGTTACGCTAAACACAGCTTTGCCGCTGGTGAGAGAACAGAAAGATCGTGTGTGCTGAGGTACGCACAAAGCTCCCGTACTTCTCTGATCCGTAGCAGACCTAAACTGTACCCTACACACGGCAAAAATCCACCCAGGCCACTAAACAGCTACTTGGATGATGAACTTTGTCATGCAACAAATACAGGGCAGTGAGCCAGAGGAGAAAAATTCCGAGTATGACAGCTTGCCTTTGGAAAACACAGACCACACAAATTTAACTGTGACTTCGGCTATTTTCTCTTTGCATGAAGTGAGTGCTGTAACACCCCCCTCCAGCATTTCATGGGAGATAGACAGATAACACCTCTATTGGGATAAAAATACACTGCACTCCAACGTCGCCACCTTCACACGGCCGCCTATATATAGTGCCTCTGTCTTGGTATTTTCTTCTCCTCCAGAAACATCTCCAACTCCTTTCTGAATTTGACAGACAGGACTTGGATCACTGGATCTTTTTGAAACCTTACTCAAAGCAACCTTCATGTTTGCACCCAGTGGAGGCAAACACGTTTCCTGAGTCACTCACTGTGCAAACCACCCTCCACGCCCCCCAAAAACCCCCAGCGGTTCCCGTGCGGTCACAGTAATGACCTCATAATGCGTGGCATGTCCAAGCCTTGGGCTGGATGAGCGCTGAACAGGCATTGCAAAGCCAGGGACTCTGGCCCATGGGCTCTGCCTTAGGAGGTGCCACTGCTGTGGCTGGCAACTGCTTGTGCCACGGGGTCCCTCAGCTGGCAATGGAGCCGCTTTGTTTGGCTAAAAATTCCATGTGGCCTCATGACCTCCTGAGAGAAAGGGCTTGCCTCAGTTGCCTCCACAGCTGCATCCCATCAGGGTTTGTCTCATTCTAAAAAATGCTGAGTGTGACCCAAGGAACTGGTTCCGCAGTGCTGGCTTGCACCTTGTACAGGATACCATCGCATGCCTTTTTTGTCCATTGCATGGAGTTTTAGCACTTTTATCTGCAAAGAGAGAGTGAAGTCACTTTGATACGGATTGCCCGCCAATACACACCCCAAAAGCTGTGTGCGCAACAAGAACAGAGTCAAGAGCACAGAAGCAGGAGGCTTTGCAGAAGCTGCAGCCGTGAGGAAGAGCTGATGTTACACACAGCAGGAGACTGAGCCATTCCTTTGTTTCTGTTGGAGAGGGCCATAAGACAGAACCACAGCCTCAGAGTCAGGGGATGAGGTTCTGCTTCCCTAGAGAAAGCTTAAAGAGAAAAGACTGTTTTGATGGGATGGAGGATGAAACACCCAGTTGCTCTGTAGGTGGGAGGTGGCACTGTTGTGCTGAAGCCAGGCCAGGATGGTGTGACGGGCGGCTTTGCAGAGGGCTGGGGTGGGTGCGCGATCGTCCTACAATGGTTCAAGCCCGTTTCAGTTACTGGCAGACTCCCCTCTGCACTTTCGATGGTCAGCAAGGCTCCTCGCTGGGGCAACCGGCAACCAGCAACCGGCATGGCAATTCCTGGTGGTACCGCGGGGCGGTGGAAAGCCAAAGGACCTCCACAGCCAACATCAGGAGCCAGTTTCCCTGGTTTTACAAAATAAGGTACCAAGCTGCAAACACATAAAAGTGTTTTAATTTGTTACCAAGGCAATGAGTCAGGCTCAGATGGCGAGTCAGGAATAGAACAGCAGGGTTTCTCAGTGTGAGTGTTCACCTGCTAAGTATCGTGGTCAGCGAGGAGGCTGAAAGTCTGAGAGCCCTCCTCTTCTTGCAGAGTTTCCCTGCTGGTGGCTGGCCACCATCCCTGGGTCCGTGAAGCTGGTCATTGGCCTGAGTTTGTAATTTTACCCTCCGGAGGGAAGGGAGAGGAGGAGCCACGTTCAGGTGCAGCTCTGCCGGTGTGCCAGGGCTGGAGGTGAAAAACGTCGTCGTGCGAGATGGGAGGCTGGGTCTTGGCACAGAGAAGACCCATTCACTGCTGCTGCCTAAACCTTGTCTTACCTTCCTTTACTTCGCCTCTGCCCTTCTCACAAGGAAAACTGTGGTGCTTGCTCTTAAAGGCTGGGCTTTGTTCTGCTGTTATCAATTTTCATGCATTCAAACTCCATTTAGCATGAGGACTCCACTGTGCAAGGCACTGTGCAAATGAATAAAGAACCATGACCTTTTGTTTTTAAGAAAAACTTTTGCTTATGAGTTTGTAAGCATATATTTGAGTTTACCGTGATGTGGGAAACCTCTATTTAGTCTTGATGATTGGACAGGGGACACAACTGAGGAGGCAGTTTTTAATAGACAAAGATGTGTCCTTTGGCAATCCACCCCCTTTAAAGAGGTTCCCTTTGGGCCCTGAACAACTGATGGGCCCAGAATTTCTCACTGGCTTTGCAGGGAGGAAAGAGCAATCCTCGCCTCTTGGGAAACTGCGTTGGCCTGCGTCTTGTGTAACTGGGCTACAGTTGGTGGGTTTGCCCTAGGAAATGGAAATACAGAAAGGGGAGAGCGGCTCCTTTCACCAGCCCCAAGGCAAGATGAGGACGCCCAAGGCCAGTCAGACAGTGACCTCCCGGGTCTTGGCCAACATTTGAGGCAAGGCCCAGCTGGCAGCCATCACTTCATGACAGTCATTAATTTACCATCAAAATGGCTGCTAAGCAGAGGTGGTAGGCTAATGGAAAGATGTACTGTCACTAATTAAGCACTTCCCTGAAAAAACGTGAAAACTGAATCCTGGGTTGTTGAGCAATCAGAAGGTGCAGAGCCCTGACAGCTTTGAACAGTGTCAGGGACGCAGCACAGACACCCGCCTTCTGCAGGCCTGCTGCTCGTGGGGATGGCCAGCACCATCCCTCATCCCTCCACAGCCACCAGCGCCGTTCTTTGTCCCCACACAGCCACCAGCGCCATCCCTCATTCCCTCATGGCCGCCACCGCCATCCTGGCTTGCGGAGCAGCCTTTGCCCTGTGCCCGGGCAGCGCTGGCTGAGGGCGGCGTCGGCGCTGCTCCCGTTCCCAGCGCAGGGAGAGGGCCCGGGAGCAGCAGGAGCAGGGCGCGGGACGCAGGTTTCCTCCCTGCCCGGTAAACAGCCACTTCTGAGAACTGCGGTGCTGAGGCAGAGCATCATGACCGGGCACGCCGAGGGCTGACACAGTTTGTTTTCCGTGCGGCTTAAAACCATGACACACAACTTAACCACTGCCCGAGATTGCTGACTGCAGCAGAGACAAAAACATCTGATAGTAACCATGAGTGGAAGAAGCATGAAAAGGTTTCAATGCCGACGCTGCAGCTCCAACGCGCTGGTCCCCAGCATCACCGTGCTGTGCCACGCGCCAGCCGCTGGCACCCCCCTCTCCTCACACAGAAACGCCGTGCAGACCTGGCCCTGCACGGCCTGTGCCATGACACACTGCCAGCACCGAGGAGCAAGCAGCTACAAAGCCAAGACATGCTCAGGCCCAACTCAGCACAAGATGGACACGGAGCTGTTGGAGCGGGGCCAGAGGAGGCCCCGGAGATGCTGGGAGGGCTGGAGCCCCTCTGCTGGGAGGACAGGCTGAGAGAGCTGGCGGGGTTCAGCCTGGAGAAGAGAAGGCTCTGGGGAGACCTTCGAGCCCCTTCCAGTCCCTCAAGGGGCTCCAGAAAAGCTGGGGAGGGACTTTTTACAAGGGCATGTAGTGATGGGACGAGGGGTAATGGCATCAAACTGGAAGAGGGGAGATCTAGATTGGATATGAGGAAGAAATTCTTTGCTGTGAGGGTGGTGAGCCCCTGGCCCAGGTTGCCCAGAGAAGCTGTGGCTGCCCCATCCCTGGAGGGGTTCAAGGCCAGGTTGGATGGGGCTTGGAGCAACCTGGTGTGGTGGGAGGTGTCCCTGCTCAGGGCAGGGGGTGGCACTGGGTGGGCTTTAAGGTCCCTTCCCACCCAAACCATTCCATGATTCTATGAACTCCTGCCTTGCATGCGCCTCGGCACTCCTCTTGCCCACCTAAATCTCTTTTGTGGCTTCACACAGACAAAGTGAAGCCTGATCCAGCACTGTCCTCCTCTGGAGCCATGGGGATGTTACCAACAGGCAGCTGGGCACCCCTCCACAGCTCAGCCATCGCTGGTGCAGCACCTGCTCAGCCTCTCCCTGATAAAAGCTGCTCTGTGTTTTCTTTAATCGTTTTCCCCATCTTCCATTTCACTTCTGCAGTACAAAGCCAGAATTGCAATAGGCAAAGTTCAGAAGTGACGTAGGGCTTGGTGCTGCAGCCTGTCCAAGGGGTGTTCCTTAGCAGATGGTGTCAGTGCTCCCATCCACCCCTGCCGTCGCCCCAGCAGCAGCACAGATGTAGCAGCGCAGAAACCAGCCCCAGCAGTCTCAGTGAAAGGCTCCAATACCTGCTTCTGCAAACTCCACCGGTTCCTTTTCAGCTCTTCAGTCTGTAAATCACACACACTTACACCTGTAACTTACAGTGGTGTTTTCTATACCCAGCTAAATCCCTACAATTCCTATCCCCTGTCCCCCCTGTGAAGGCCTGCTGGCTCCCAGTGCCGCGCGGCCACTAGCCCCAGCACCAGCCCTGATCAGCTCTGGCCTTGTGTCCCGGACAACTGGGAGGGAACGGGCAGATCTGGTGAGCCCCAGTATCCACCTGAGCAGGAGGGGACTGACGTTGCTCTCCCTGGTGCACACAATCTGCTTGCGCTTGGAAGATGGGAGCAATCCTCCTCAGGGGAGAAATAATGCTGAAACCACCCAACTGTCTGAATCCTCAGAATATAATTACACGAAGAGATTGAAATGACAAGTTCACTTTTGATGGTTTTGTTCTCTGTGACAAGGCTGAAGTTATCTCCTCTGCCGAAAAGCAGAAAAACAGAATTGTAATGGCAATTAATTTACATTCAAATAGCTCTTTTCATCCAACTGGATCCTAAAGAGCCCTGAAACTGTGCTAGCTGAGCACACAAAAGAGATGGTGTGGGGCTCATTCATCCCATCAAAATGCAGGCAGTCGGTGGCAGGATGCTGAAGGCGGCTTCCAGAAAGTTAGTAATCAGAATGGATGGCAGTTGTTATTGATTATCTCTCTTTATGAAAAGCCAACATGTCTTTTGGCGTCAGTCTGTAGATAATAACCAGCTCTCCATCATGGTGCATAAATCACTGCTCCTCAGGACCATGGTGGGGTTGTGCTCCCAGATGTGTCCTGGAGTCGCTGTCTGCCTCCGGGCAGGTCACTCCCCCTCCCACTTGTGCTATCCCCACCGGTAAGGCAGGGATTTGCACCATCACCCCACCTTCACCTGCACAGTCTCCCTGGATCACCCAGCTCTCCAGGGCAGGAATCGCTGCTGCGCTTGCCCAGCGCCTGGCACAGCAGCTGCCTCCAGTAACACCTACTGTCCCTGAGAGTGGGGACCACTGGCCATCTCACCCTCCCCGCCTGAGCAGCAGGGTCGGGACACAAGCTTTTCATCTCCTACACACATCAAACATTCTTGCTATTTCCATGTATGCCGCGGAACAGCCTGTCCCTGCACTGTGGGGGCTGCTGCATTGAAGCAGCAGCATCCTTGTGCAGAGGTGGATGGGTCACCCTGGGCCAGTCGAGAGCAAAGATGTTCTAACATCTCTTCAGCCACCCTGGTACACCTCTAGCACTCATTTGTGGATCTTGGGCAATGAAATGTGCCTTCACCTATTGCATACCACCTCTTCACACCATGCAGTTCTCTAAAGAAAAGGAGACAGCTTTGGTAGGAAGAGCTTCCTCCATCCTTTGGTGTTTACCCTTCTTTGCTCCGCAGTGGCAGCTTTCTGGGTGGAAGGTTTTTTCAAGCACCTCAGTACAGTTTAATATTTAGGCTGCACTTGGACTCCTGCTACCCAGGGGTAGAACCAGCACGAGGGAGTTTCGAGGTTTGCAGGATCCAATTCGATGTGTTTCCCTGAAAAGCAAGTCCTGGCGATTCCTGGCCCTGACACCCCTGCACCGCCCCGTGCAGCACACTCGGGTGCCAGTCCCCTCCCACCAACACCAGTCCTGCTCCAACATGAAAAATAATCAAAAAACACTTGCAAACTGAACCCACAGTACCTAGTGGGAGAAAAATCAAACTGGAAGACATCCAGTATTGGATTTCTCTTCTTCCTGGCACTATCCTAGAAATAAATTGTTCCTCTCAAGGAGGCTGTTATGTGTTACAGAAATTATGTATCTACAGGAATATTGCTGCCTCTGTACAACATGGATATTTAGCTCTTCTGCACAAATAACGCGGTGCTGGGGGTGGGAGGGGAAGGCAGAGCTCACGCGGAGCACTGGGCTGCGTCTCCCCTCTGCACCATCTCCGTCCCCTCAGACTTTCCAGGTGACACAGCCGGAGCTGGCCTGGATTCTCACAGTTCATTTGCAGTGTCCTGGCTCCTTTTCTGCTCTGCTGGCTCCTTCCAGGGTGGGACAGCCCGGCAGCGCCACCACCACTCCAGCTGCGGGGGCCAGGGCTCCCCCAACATCCCACACCTGAGCTGGTTCTCCTGCGCAAGGTTCTGGGGAGCGACTGCGTCCCTGCATGTGGGGCAACACCCGTGAAACCCAGATGAGGATCAGGCCCATGGTATTTACCACAGAGAGATTCAGGTGGTGGGGAGGAGACCGCATGCTTGGAGTGGCTGGCTGCCTTCGAGGGACGAGGCGCAGCAGAGAGCGACTCCAGGGCATTCCCTGTGTGGACTTATGAAAATCAGAGCTGGGAAACCACCCGGGTGCAAGTCCAGACCCGTCTGAGGCCATTCCTGATCCATCTGCCAGCAGCCTGCTCAGCCCCACGGGTCTGGCTCCGCTGCTGGAGCCAGCAGGACGCCCGCTGAGCTTTCAGGTGCCGGGTCCAACACTGGTGCCGGGCAACGGTGCCGGAACAGGGATGTCTGCAGCAGACAGTGCTCCTGGGGCTCACTCCTGCCCAAACAGCTCCTGCTGTCCTCCTTTGGCACGCAGTAAATCAGAAGGAAGCACCCCTGGACATCAACAGCAATAATTAGGATTAATTTGTCACTCATCCCATGTGTTCATCTAACGCAGTTGTGGATGTTGGTGAAGTCAGAGCATCTGGGAAACAAGAGGATCCCATCTGATGCCATGAGCTGGGTCTCACTGCAGTTGTTTGCGGTGAGCCTTGCTTGGAAACAGGTGAAGGAGTAAATGGAGCCCACGTAGATGCAGGGACATTTATGGCCCCGTCCTCACGCTTACCCCGGGGTATTGCAGGCAGCGGCTTGGTCCGCTCCTGCAGAGACGGTGTCAGCACGGGGCCATGCTGCTCTTGGGGGAGCCTGGGCTGGGGTTCACAGCCTCCATCAGAAATCTCTCCTCTTAGCTGCTCTCCTGGCTTGGCTTTCTTCCTTTCTTGGCAATTTTTAATGTCTCTCCCTGGTGACCGGCACCCCAGCCGGCCTCACACACTTCTTTTTCTTTTTTTTTTTTTTTAAATACCAGTGCTATGAGTGTGTGGTCTTACATTAATCCACTGCCAATAACGAGGAAGTTATAACTAGCTCATTTAAGATAATTATAGTGTGCATTTCTCCCAGCTATGAAGAGATGCTTTGAATTGCTTCCTCACATGTACATATTTTTAATTTGCTTCTTTGTTTTGTACAGCGGGAGACTCAGATGTATTGGATGGCTGCCCTAGCACAGCTGATGCCAAATGTCAAAAATAGTACTAAAAAAAAAATAAATCTTTTCTCCCTTATCGACCTCAAATCCAGTAAGAATGGGGACAAGCATTGAGATGCATCTGCCACGACCATCCCTGCTGGCGGAGTGGCCCAGGAGAGAAAAGTATTTCACCTAGAGCCCGCACAGCCTATGGCACTGACAGGAGAGGGAGTTTCTGGCTCTGCAGCCCCGGGTTCACCTGCTGCATTTTCTCCCCAGGGCTCCCTCAACAGCTCTGCAGGCAGCCAGGGGGGCACCTTGGGTCTCTCACCGCTCTGAGAGCCTGAAATACCTCCTGGGGGACATGGTGATAGCAGGGTCGTGCCTCACTCAGGCACAACAGACATGAAAAGAGAGAGGGAAAAAAATCAGAAAAAATGAGGCAGCGTTGGAAAAAGTTACAACCACCCAGAAAACAGAGAAGGAAGGGCTTCTCTGGGAGAGTCCAGGCTCTCTGCAGCAGCCAAAGGCTCCGTAGGCAGAAAAAAAATTGTTCCCTCAACACCAAAACCCACACAGGTTTGGGTGCATGAGCACTGACTGCCCTTGGCCCAAGGGCTTTGGCAAAACATCCCGTTGGTCCCTGTCTGCTTGACAGCCTGAAAGGTAGCAGTGGGCAATTTGATGTCCTATGGCATTCCCTACTTCTACTTCAGCTTCCCACTGAGTTTAGAGGCTTTCACACAGAAGAACGTGAAAGACTCTCCTCTCTCTATTTATTTAATTTAGCGACACTACTGTAGCCGCAGCACTGCATGGCATCACAGGAAAAAAGCCTTTTCCCTTCTTGTCTAGACCATCTTGTCTAGACCGTGCTTTTGCCAAGAAAGGTTGGACCAGATGATCGTTGAGGTCCCTTGCATGGGATTCTGTGATTCTATGGTTCAAGAGCGATGTTTCTTCTTTGTACTTGCTGCCTCTCTGCTACTGGGCAGCAAATGTTTTACACAAATTTTTAACGACCTTTAGTTGAGTTTTTCACAGAGCTTCTCATAGCGTTTTCCCAACTGAATTTAAAGACAGCCGCTGAACCCTGCAGCGAGGGAGTGTGCCAATATTGGCAATATTTGCCTGGATATTTTGCTGCCACTGCCACCCCACTAAATTAAAACGCTGCCTTGGATTAACAAAAAGCAACTGGACATGCTAACGGGAGAAAAATCCATCAAAACAAACCCAGTCCCTCCACACCCCACGCCCGGGACCGCGTCCTCACCCGGGAAAGCCTTTCCCTCTGCCCTCAGCCCGGAGTGAGCTACCTCCAGGCACACCTTGTCTTTATCGCCAGGTTTAATTAGCACCCCAGTTTCTGCCATTGCAATTAACCTACTTTAAATAAAGTGAAACAGATGCCTTGCAGAGGATCTTATGCATCCAAGACTGGACAGAAACCAGCCAAAGCCTGAGAAAGAAATCAGATTTGAGATACGCCCACAGCTGCCTGTGTTCTCGCACCAGGAGGAGCGATAAGCACCGGGCTCAGCTGCCCGTAGAGGGTTCCTGCTGCTTCCCCGGCCTCAGCGGGGTGGTTTGCTGCAGGGTGGCTTAGGCGCTTTTCTCCGTCTTTCCTGTGTCTCATGAACACGTTAAAAAATGGTGACCCTGATGTACGTCTTCCTGAAAATTTCAGCTTGCAGATGTATTTTGTGAAAGGCTCGCAAAGCAGGAAAGCGCCCTGTACAGTAAAAACCACACCAGTTACTCCGTGTGGGTAGATAAAGGCTTGGTTTATATCCTAAATAAAGTTGGGAAATCAATGTGATATTTTTGGCTCAGTATCTGAACAGACAAACAAAATTTTAAAAATAAGCAACAAAGACAGACTTTGGAAAAAACTGACTTGGACCTTAAAAAATTACTTGAGTTGAATGATCTTTTTTTTATGAAGATCTTGAAAAAGTTAATTTCAAGTTCATTTCAGTTAGTTCCAAAACAAAACACTTTGTATTGTTATGTGTTTTTTTAATACTTCTCCTGTTTGTTATCAGAGTATTAGAATATTAGAAAAAATATTTTGGCAGTTACAAAGACGGTATGATTTTGAAATTACCAGTCATCAAGTGCTGAAACAGTCGAGCGTGATTACAGTTTCTCCTTGTTATACAACCAGAAACACACATCCAGTCCAAGGTCCCTTCGTCACACCGCCTGTCCCTTTGAAGCACTTAATTCTGAGGTGGTTTTAATTGAGGCTTGTGGCAAACAAGGACGGCTCTCCTTGCCTTCGTCCCTCCCCGGGGCAGGCGGGAGGCGTGGGGTCCTGTGCCCCATGCTGACTCCCAGGCTGGTGGCTCCTGCCTTACCCCGGTCCCCACCCCGAGTACATAGAATCACAGACTGGTTTGGGTGGAAAGGGACCTTAAAGCCCATCTGGTGCCACCCCCTGTCCTGGGCAGGGACACCTCCCACCAGACCAGGTTGCTCCAAGCCCCGTCCAACCTGGCCTTGGAGCCAGGGGAGCCGCAGAGCCTCTCCTCAGGTGCAGGCAGCTTCAGCGGGGAAGAAGCGGTACAGCTCAAAGCACCACCAACACTATAGTAACTCTGACAAAATACCTGTGAAGGAATACACCAAGGTTACCTTGTGAGTGTTCAAAATGACTAGCAAGCCCCAAAAGACCAAAATTCTGAATATTTTTTGGATGCTAAAGCATGTTAGCATTAACTGTTACTCACTTACATCCACAAAAGTTTCACAACAAATTTTGACAGGTGACTACAAGTGCCCTGCTCTATAAAGTGAGGGGGAGATTATGTCAACGGTCACCGCAAGCGCCAGGAAATAGCAATGGGAAAGGAAACCAGCCTTAGGGGGAAAACTGAAAACAGAATGGGCTGTGAGATTTGACGGGGCATGGAAGCAGGAGGAAAGGGTTAAAGAGGAGGTGAAGAAATGAAGGTTCTGACCATGGTTTAAGGAAGAAACAGCCCATCCATCCAAGCACAGAGGGGTGAGTTTCAGCCAGCCCTATCCTACCTAGCTTTCAGTTACTTATTCCAGCCTGTCCTCCTGTCTCATCCTATTTCTTGCGAAGAAAGAATATTCCAGACTCTCACCACCCCACAGCTTGTTCACTTTTCCCAGTTAGTAATAGGCATGCATTTAATTTCAGAGTTTCTCTTATTTTTAATATATTTCCATAACTCGTTCTTGATGCCTTTTATGTTTTGCTTTATTTTCCTGTGCAGCCATTCTCTCATCATCCCTGTACGTTTGTGCTCCTTTAAGAGCTCTGTTTTTGCAGTTTGCATGAGCCTTGTTTATTTTCTGGTCGCTCCTGAGGCAGTCAAAGGTCTCTCTTTCTGTGCTCCTTGTCCTGGTCTGACACCAGAGAGTCTGTCTGGGAGTATTTCTGAAGAACTGGCCCTCCTGTAATCCTCTATTCCCGCATTCTGGTTTTCTGCATGGGAACGTGCGTTGGTCCAGGGATGTGTTCGCAGGGAGAGTTTCTGTGTCCTGGCACTGACGCACTCCCTGTTCCCTGTACGAGCTCGGGGACTGCTGGAGAGCAGAGCTGGCCTGATTCTCGCTTTCAGCATTTTCCTTTTTTCCAGCAATATACTTCCAGTGTCACTAAGCCAAGTGCATGTGTTTACTGTTAGCACAAATTGACAGACAAAATGAGTTAATTAGAACTAAACATCAAACTAATTGTTTCCTGTTTCAAATGCTTTGAAGCAAACAGAGTACATAAAACTTTTCTCTTCTTGGTTCCTTTCTCCTACCAAGCATCAGTGCTTGGGAGTGCTGGAAGCTGTTCTCTTCCTAAAACCTAAATAATTTCCATGGAAAATTCGATCTTTCCCACGCTTCCGAAAACTAACCCTGAGTTTCTCTCTTCCACCTTCCTGACCTCCCCAAAGTGGCTGGTGGGGGGTGAACTCTGCAGAAATCCTGCCTGAGCCCTGGGCACTGGCACAGGTGGATGTGGGGCAAAGGGTTTATCTCCTTCCACAGGAAGAGGCAGGAAAAGCCTGAATGGGTCACTGGTACAACAGTGCCGTCTCCTGCGAGGTCAGCAGGGGATTGGTGCCTATGGCTTCGAAAAACTGCAATGCAAGGTCCTACTCATGAGGCCGCAGCACTCGGCAGCTGACAGACAAAAAAATCCACATTTTTGTCCGTGGAGATGCAGAGCCAGCAGCCCTGAATCCCACTGCCCCACCAGCATGCTCCCCTTCGCACCCGTGCTCTCGTGGGATGGCACCCGGCTCCCCATGGGGGTCCACGCGTCTCGGCTGGTGAGAGCTGAAGACATGCTGGGTTTGAAGGACTCAGCCATGGGTGGAGCTCATGTACAGTTGTGATGTTGCAGATGGCAATAAACAAACACACGCGGGTCGCTTGTTGGTTCTAGGATGCACTTGAGTGGGACGCAGTACGCTAGTCCAACAAACGTGCTGAAGGTATCTCCACCTTGTCTGTAACACAAGTATGTAAAGATCGAGTCTTTCAGTATTGCTGATTTCCAAAGTACGGGACCCCCAAATGCATGTCTAGAACAGCTACAGAGAGGGCCGAAAACATCAGCATATCTGCACTCCTCCCAGGAAAAACACTCCTCAGGCTGCCCTCAAGTTGTACCGCATGGGTTCACAGCGCTGAGGCCAGGCACAGCCCTGGGTTTATTCAGCCGCCTCAATGATCTGTTGCATTGTGTATTAAATTGAGTTTTCTACTATAGATAAGGGCCAGTAAAGCAGCTATTTTAAGTGAACTTTGTAGTTTCATTTTGATGAGAGTCAAGATGGCAAAGTTCCCTCATCTCTTCTGGTTTTGGTATATCTCTTCTTTTTCATATTATACTGCAACAACAGTAACATTAAGAAGCCTCTCTTCCTGTAACCCAGATTAAAGACTGAAATAAAGTCATGGTCACACGCTGTTAAAGCGGGGAGATAACCACAGGAGAGCAGTAACCTGCGCTCACCTGGCTCCTGCTGCGTTCTAGACACAGACAGTCGGCCATTGCAGGTGACAGCTGCCGGGTCAGCTGGATGGTGGCTGCAACCCCAGTCATTCTGAAATAGAAATACCTGTAAAATAGATATTGTATCAGACATTATATTACCTTATAGCAGGCAATAAGATCCCATGGGAAGGTTAGTTTAAGGCATTAATTGTTTCTTGATATTCTTAAACAAGTTCAGCCTGATTTTCATCTTGATACAAATTTAGCATAAGTATTTTGGAGCTTGTCTTCATTAGAAAAAGACATCAAGAAAGGATGTGGGTAGTTAATCCCAATAAATGCCTGCTTAAGCCTTAGACCTCTAAATTTTTCCCAGTAATTACGAATGCTTTTGGGGAATTCTGTCTATGTTGTGCATCGCTGTCATGAACAAACTGCAAGGGCTGTTTCTCATCCCACAGGTCCCGCGAGCCAAGGCCCTGTACACCTACCGAGGGCACAACCCCGGGGAGCTGAGGTTCAACAAGGGGGACATCATCATGCTGCTCCGACAGCTGGATGAGAACTGGTATCTGGGGGAGGTCAACGGGATCAGCGGCGTCTTCCCAGCCAGCTCCGTGCAAGTCATCAAGCACCTTCCCCTGCCCCCGCCGCTGGGCAGAGCACTCTACAGCCTTGACCTGAGGAGCAGGGACAAGACCGAGAACAAGGACTGCCTGACCTTCCATAAGGTACCAGCCCGGGCGGCCAGGGGCTGGCCCGTTTCCTTCTTTTGACTGCATGATGTTCTGCTACTCCCCAGCTCCATAGAAGCTCCCTTTTGGAAAGCTGTAAGGTTCCCAAGCCCCCTCAGACACTGCCATCAGTGGTTAAACCTACCCCCTACCCTACCCCCTAATCGCCCCACCGGCACCCAGGGGTACCTGCAGGACAAGGGGCATCCAGAGAGGGATGGAAGTGCCCACCATCAGCAGCGATTGCAGTGCCTGGGCTCAGCTCCTCACCCACGCTTCTGTCATGGATGAGGAGTGCTGATGGTGGCAATCTGCTCTCAGGCACTCCAGGGAGATCTCTAAACGACACCTACTGACATAGTAAAGAAAATTGCTTTCAGGTCTGGGGTACACCATTTATGCAGCTTACCGGAGGCATGCATTTGCAGAGCAATACCTGAACTTTCACAGCGTTTCCCTTTATTCCCCAAAGGCTACAGAGCTTGTGTTTACTCTGTTAGAGGACACGCTCTTCTGAGTAAGTGCACACCTCCCAGCAAAGTCAACTGTCCCTGTAGTGGCAAAACAAGGTGAGGCATGGCAGAGCAGAATGGAAAGCGTTGCCCAGAGGCACCAGTGTCCTCACTGAGAAGTCGCCTCTTTCTCCATCCAGCTGGCAGCACAGATGCCATGGTCTCCTTGCTCTCACGGGTGGGAAGAGGAGACAGGAGAAGGAGGCTGTGGCCCAGGTCGGGTGTCCCCAGGGAGTCGGAGCTGGATGTGGGGTGGCTGGCAGGGGGCAAGAGAAATTGAATGGCCAAGAGCCAGCTGTGGTTTCTGACTAAGAGGAAGAATTAAAAGAGCAAAATCAGTTCAGAGCAATGTCACACATCACCAGCAGCTCTATCAAATGTGGGCTTTCGGCTTGCTAGTGCAGATGCAGGGAGGCTGAGCAGCCAGCAACCCTCCCTTTGTCAGGAGGATTCACTCATTAGCAGGAGGTGCCTTCCTCGGCTTTCTGCCATCTGCGTTTGTTTTTTCTCTTTCACTCTATTTGCCTTTGTTTCAGGGCTTACTCATTCTGTTTATTTGCGTTAGGAGGCTGCGCGCATCCCCACTCCCGCAGCAAAGTTTACACATGGGGAGTTAGCGCAGATCTAACACAAACACGCTTCTGCAAAGAGGCGAGAGCATCCTCCTGCCCCCCAGCCTCGGGACAGCGGTTATCATACGAAATGACAAAGACTGGAGCAGTCACCTCAGTAACTCCCCTCTGCAGTAACCGCGGGGCAGTGCTGTGTCCTCCTCCAGCGGGGTAAAGCACAGGGTGACTGGCCAGCCGAGGCGGACAACTGGAGAGAGCCATCTCTCTGCAAACCACCACCAAGAGACGATGGATTCCTCCAGGAGCCTGAGCAGGCAGGGGAATCTCAGCACAGGAATGCTGGAGCCTCGGGTGGATGACACAGGAGTTGCTTTTGTCCAGCACAGCCTGGCTTTAGACCAAAGCTCTGCTGCAGGCAGCTACATCTTGTATTTTCAAAAATACCAACAAAACCAACACATGCAAACCCCCACAGCTGCCCGCTCTCACACATGCTGCTGCTGGCTTCACGGGCAGCTTCTGTCCTCCACCACCTCTCCCGCCTGGCAGATACCCCCACCTTTTGCCTTCACCTCGCCATGGGCCCTGGCCCTCCCTCGGGAGAAGGTGACAGTAATTTGGCAACAAGCCCGTCTGGAAATTTGGGCAGAGATTCACATGCAGTACCACACAGCAATCTGTTCTGAAGATATGGACATGCTGGAATGTGTCCAGAGAAGGGCCACGAGGATGCTCAGAGGGCTGGAGCACCTCTCCTATGAGGACAGACTGAGAGTTGGGGTTGTTCAGTCTGGAGAAAAGAAGGCTCCGAGGAGACCTTAGAGTGGCCTACCAGTACCTTAAGGGGGCCTACAAGAAAGCTGGGGAGGGACTTTTTAGGATGTCAGGTAATGGTAGGACTAGGACTAGGGGGAATGGATTAAAACTAGAGATGTGTCGATTCAGACTGGATGTTAGGAAGTTCTTCACCATGAGGGTGGTGAGACACTGGAACAGGTTGCCCAGAGAGGTGGTGGAAGCCCCATCCCTGAAAGTTTTTAAGGCCAGGCTGGACGGGGCTCTGAGCAACCTGATCTAGGGGGAGGTGTCCCTGCCCATGGCAGGGGGGTTGGAACTAGATGATCTTTAAGGTCCCTTCCAACCCTAACGATTCTGTGATTCTATCATTCTTTGAGGCAGTAGGCAGCAGTTACCGTTCAGACACATAAATGAAAGCTGAGAATCACTTACTGAAAAATTAATACAAAATTTCCACCCGTTCAGATGGAAACTTTATGCACGTGCTCTGCATGGGTGTCAATGTTTTGGCCAGCAGTAACCAGACTTCTCTGACCCCTTCAGCCTTGCAGTCATTAAAATTTTAGCCCCAAACTTTATGCATTAGTTCAGAACACAGAAAAACATACCTTTCTGTAAAATTCTCATTACTTCCCCTCCCACATGTGGCAGATACCCTTAAAATGATGAAATCAAAACATCTTAAAAGCTAACAAGATTTAGTTCTGCTGGGTTGCTCAGAAATGTAAGTCTTTCCAAAGAGATGTAGCTATCAGTCAATACAAACCAGCTTCTTTTCCCCGAGTATTTCAAATACCTGCACTCCAGCAACATCAGGTTATTTCAGCTCCTGACATAGTGATCTGACTTCTCGGCAATGTGACACCGATTACCTCGACCCTTGCACAGGGGCTTTTCGCTTGGTTCGTAGCTAAAATGCCATTTTCATTATTAGTTGTGTGTGTGGCAATTACAGAGGCATTTCCATGTGATGGAAACCATCCAGCAAGTCAAAGGCTTTTCATGTCCTCGCCATCAGACTCATGTCCACGGTCCCAATTCAGCCACGCTCGCACCTTTAAATTAAAAACAAGTTTGAGCGTCACGCTGAGTAAGGCCAGACAGGCTGGCGTTGCGGAGCAGCTGCTCTGTGGAGCAGAAGCTGTCCCAGGGGCCTGGCCGGGGCGCAGCACCATGGCAGTTACGGAGGCCACTCTCTGCCATGGCAGAGCGAGCCCACCCGCACCCCGACCACCCACCTGCCCCCAGAGAGGGCTGGGGACACCATGCTCCTGCCTTTCCAGGTGACAGCATCGCCGTCCCTGGCAGCACTGATGAGAGCTGGGAGTACATTAGGTGACAAAGCAGGGACCTTCCCCACCTTGTGTGTGGAGGCGGGTGACAGCCCGTCCTCGGCCGTGCCCACCCAACGCCATGCTGGGCAGCAGCGTGTGCCAGCACCCGGGGGCAGAGCCCTCCTCCCGGCACAGCACAGCTCACCGCGGCCTCTGGGCCCTGCAGACAGCGAGCCGTTCCCTCTCCCTCACCGGAATGAAGCCTCTGCAACAGGGAAAAAAAAATAGGGGCCAAAATGCCAAATTCAGGCAAAATATCAAAATTGCGTTTTGAAGGGGTTCTGTTGTAAGCGGCTCTCGTGTGGCTGTTTGCTGGGGGTTCTGCCCCATGACCCCCCCAGATGGTGTCTGGGGGCTGCAGGGGGGTGGCCGGTCTCGGTGGCCCCCCGCCGTCCCCTGTGCGTCGCAGCGGCATTCCCGGCGCTCCGGTTCCGTGGCCCTTCCAGCCGCCCCCTCCCTGGCCCTATTTTGTCAGCGCTGGTCTAGACATTAATTGTATTCCTGCAGTTTAGCTTGAGATGTAGGGTGTAAATGGCACCAACAAGAATTCCTAGAAATAAAATTAATACTTGTAATCATCATAATTATAGCAAGCACTTCTTTGTGGCTATTTTATAAAAGGACACTAGTAAAACATCTTATTTGAAGCTCTAATATATTTTGTAAAATGTCTTTTCATTTAATTAAATCATTTTAGCTTCAGTAATTACTTATTTCTGTTAACGCCAGACTTAAATAAGTTAGGGCCACGTAAAGCCACCAAAGAATTAGAAATTAATTATGGAGAAGGCAAAGATAGGTCTGTTTGGGAGATGCAAGGCTCTTCTTGGCTTTGATGCTTAGGTTTGCGCCCCATTTTATTGCATCCCCCGGTGTTTAGAGAGGGAAGAAAAATGTTTCCTGTTTAGGCTTAAGTTTAATTATGTACAGAAATGACAATATTGCCATCTTATATGTGTACATACGCACACGCTATTGTTTTTAAACCTTGCTTTAAGGAGTGGGGAGGAGGGAAATGTGAAAATAATCCCTGCTTTAAAATGATAACGCTTGAGAGACACCTGTACCTCTCCTGCGTCAGAGTCATCCCTCCTCAGCGCAGGAGCCAGGCACATTGCCTCACATGAGTGGGTGAGAACCTCCAAGTTTTGCAATTCATTAATGTCAGCAGTAAATCATGATTAATTCCTCTGGCAGTCATCGTGGTAAAAAACATTGTCACCACATGCCCTTTGCTATTAATACTGTGTGATCAGCAGTTTCCAAGAAATACTGTTTGAACATCGCCCGTATGCAAACTCAGGGCCTGACTCTTCCCTCATTAAACCCAATGGGTAACGAGCCAGGCTTTTTCAATGGAAGCAGGATCAAGCCGTGAATGTTTTGGCCTACAGAGAGGTAATTGCGTGGATCTAATTCTGCTGGGAAAGCCACCATCGGTGAGGGCTTCTCCGAGCTCATGCCCGAAAGCCAGCTGCAGAGCTTTGACGTCCTGCTGCGAGACGCACCCAAGCATGCCAGCACGAAGCGGAAAAGGGAGATGTGCCCTGACGTCCCTTCTAATTTAGAGTTAAATTTATTATAACGCTGCTAGGGAGTCAGCCAGCTCTCCTCGGCACGGCACACCTCTGCAAGCCAAAGGCTTTGACAAGAAACAAAGCTTCCAGTAAAGTACGGGGGAGAGCACTCAGCCCCAGTAACCTGTTGTCTAAGCAGTAAGTTTCTCAAACCCATTTTAATTTTGCTGTCAGGTTCGCATCAGTAATTTTGCATCCAGAATTTGTCACTGAAAATGCATCAGGGGAACGACTGAGCCATAAGTTTGGAAAGATCACCTGTAATGTCACCTGAAATCTGCACGCAGCTCCGTTGACAGAGAGGAAAAAGGGAGAACTGGGCTGTGCCAGGAGTAACTTCTGAACCATGCCATCACGTCTCCCTTTGTCTCTTCCAGGCAAACACCACTGCAAGGCAACTCCTGCAGACCAGCAAAAGCCACTGGTCCCCTCAGTTTAAGTGTGCGTCCCTACGAACGGCGTCTCCCAAAGCAAAGGGCGCGGACTCACCAGCATTCCCCAAGGTGCCTGACTCCAGGAGGAAGACCCTGCGGCAGTTCTCCATCACCACCGCCCTGAACACCCTCAATAGGATGGTCCACGCGCCCACCGAGCGGCAGGCGCTGGAGATCAGCTCCCCTGTCCTCATCAGCTCCAGCAACCCCACCGTGGCCACCCAGAGCAGCGAGAAAGCGGAGTTTCCTTACGGCACCCCTCTCCAGGTAGGGAAGCAGCGGCATGGATGCTGTAGGAGCAGTACGAGTCCAAAATGCAAATCCTGGGTAGAAACACTCCATGCACAGGCAGCAATTTGAGAAGCTAAAGCCCAAACGTGCAATGACAAAGCAGCCATGCTAATAGCATCAGTAAGGTGTCATACGCGTCAGCTGCTGGGATTCTTTTTCCCCTCCTTTTGAATTGGAATGGTCTGTCGTCAGAGTTCAGGGACCCAGGCAAATTCATAAAAAGAGAAATTAAGTTATCAGAGTAACTAAACATGGATAAAACACATTCGCATTCTGATTTCTGCCCTACTGCAGTGAGCTCCAGGTGTACAGTGGGAGAAAACAGAGACCTTAACTTGCAAAACAAAATGTTTTTCATTTTAGAAAGTAGTAAGGAACATGAATTCCCGAGGGAGCTCACTCACAGCCATGTATGTGTGTGCGTGTGTGCCTGAATTCACACTGCAAGCAAACATCTGATCTGCTATATAATGACGTAGATCAAACATAGGCAGTTCTCAACATTTGCAAAATTAAAGCTAAAACCAGCCATTGGCCACGCTCACCTGCATTACTTTGACGATGAGCCTTTCTGAGCTCTCACAGAATTAAGTCGCACCAGCGCGGTAGGACCTGCAGAATCAGGCCCTGGACTCTGAGCAAATAAAAGCCCAGTGAGCTCAGCGAGGAAGCTGCATTGTGCTGAGCAGGTCCGTCCTGCCTGCGATTGCTTTAACGGCATGTTCACCTAACCCCATGCTTAAAAGGAAAGTAGAAACCTGCTCTTTTTATTTATTGGTATTTCAATTCTTCTGGTAAGTCTCAAGCATACAAGGAGTTCCCAGCATCCCCATTGCTTATCTTCAATAATAAACAATTAAAAAACTTTAATCAAGTTTTTTGATTAAGCCCAAAATCTCAGCACAGGAGCTCCCCTGTTTGGGTACCTCTGAACACCACCTTTGCTCTGCCCACTGGGGCACACACATGAAAGCTGGAGCTCTGTTACCGTACCCTAATCCACAAAGTTTTGTTCAAAGGCAAACTGCCTACAGGACAGGCTTCCTCACAAAATGCCAGTTCAGCAGCTGTAACACCCACGGAAATAATGAAGCCTCCTGCTTCTGCTAAGCAGGTGGCAGCCCTGCTGCAAAGCCATGGGGGTCCTTGCCCTGCCGCTACTCAGCGCTCTGTCCCCCTCTACCCATGGCCGGGGGAGGGTTCTGCAGGGGAGGGCAATTACACAGTCCTCGCCCATCTGCGGTCAAAACCTGGGACGCTGCTGAGAGAAGCTGAATTTGGAGCTGAGATAATAAACATAGACTGACTTTTTGGTCTATATCCGCTCTTCACTTTAGGAGGCAAAATAGTCTCGTTCCTTCTTCACACCCTGACTAAAGATCTCAGTACAGAACCTTCACGGATCATCTGAAATGGGAGAAAAAAGGTTTTGTTTAGATTTGTATGACATCTTTCATATTCAAGGCTGCTCTAATGTTTTATAAAGCAATAAGCAAGCCCCAGTAGTGCAGCGTCTGTGCAATAAAACCCAGCAGGTATTTTGTACTTAGCAATAGCCTGGAAAGAGCCCTGGATGTTAGATCCTGTTTTATGTGAGAGGAAATGAAGCCTTACAATGGAACTATAATTCAATTGAAATGGTATCATGTCTCACGAACGCGATATAATTTTACCAAAAATGTCTCAGTGTGAACTATTGTCAACAGCAGAAGCAACAGAGTAGATGTGTTAACGTGTTGCCTTGGAAGGGTTGGAATTTCCTTTCTTCTAAACAACAGTGTTGCTCCCGGAGCTTTGCAGGAGGATCTGTGTTGTTCACAGGGCCACACCGGTTGCAGCTTTTCCTTTTCCCACCTCTGGGTTTGGGTTGTGCTGACCAACCTGCAAAGTTGAGATTCTTTTGCAAGCCCAGATACGCACTGCCAGGCTGGACCACGTTGGCCATATCCCACTGAGGTCGCTCAGCCTTTTTCCTACTATTAATCAGATGGGAAAGCTGCGGGGGTGAATTTGTTGATAAGGCAGTCCTCACGGTCAAAACAAAGTTGTGGGACTGAGGAATAATGGGAGAGACAAGAGTTGATGCTGCTCAGCAGCTTCTGGTGGAAGTTCAGCTTCAATGGTAAGTGCTGAGACTATGGAAAAACAGCAGCACATCTCTGAAAGCGTGGTTGTTCCATGGCAATTAGTTTTATATACACAACATTACTTGGAAGGAAAAGATCTATGTTTCTTGGGTTCAAACTACTCCAGATAAAACAGGAGTTCGGAAGTAACAAACAGTTGCATGCCTACTGCCAGCCCTGAAAACTCAGCCCCAGAGCACAAGTATCAAGCTGGGGTCTTCCATTATTAGCAATATAGTAAAGAAAAGAGTGGGTTGAATCACATCCTTAATTGCTTAAGTGTGCTTTCGTGCTCCCTAGTAAGCCTGCAGAGGTTGAGTAGCCCAGATCTTTGTGGGTGGTCCCCAGTACGGTGCAGCAGATGGAGCTGAGTCTACAGCTCAGCTCAGCCCAGCCGTGCCAACGCCGGGCTGAAACCCAGCCCAGGGTCCCCCTGGGTGCCCAGAGCCTGCGCTCGCACCCGGCCGTGCTGCATAAGGAGCAGCAAGGGCAGCGCTCAAACCGCCTGGGAGCCAGCCCCAGACAGCACAGCCTCTCGGGAGGAGTTCCGAGACCTGGTGGGCAAGACCGAAGTAGGCAAGGATTTAACCGGTTAAGTGGGAATTGTCCCAAGACAAAGCCCAGGGCTGGATAACCTTAGCTGGCAGGCAGGGGTGAAGCACCTGGGAGAGGCTGGGCAAGGGGAGGGGGGCAGAGGGTGCCCCCTGCCCAGGCCAGTGCCGATGCCCTCCTCCGAGCAGAAGGCTGGTGCGGGGAGGGAGCAGGCGGCTGCCTGAGATGGGGAGCAGAGGCTGCGTAGGGTTAGCGGTGAATCACCAGCAGGAGGAATGTGCACCACAGCATCCGCCCTCCCTGGAAGCCAGGGAAAGTCCACCTCCCCATCCCGGGCTCCGTGTGGAGCCCAGAGAAGTCCAAGAGCAGCCACGGCCCCCAGGATCCACACCCAAACACCGGAGCTGTTCCTGAACTGCCCCACCAGCAGCACCCCAGCCCCTCACTTGCCTCCATGCGCTGGGCAGGCACTTGCCGGCCCTCCACGGAGCACTCGGAGCTGCTTTTCTCCTTTCACACAATGACCTGGTTTCATTCCCTGCCTGAGATAAGGATGCAAGGCCCCATGAGACCAGCTGGAAGGAAAGGAGCTGTGCTGTAGCTGGCTTTGACACTAGCAAGGGTCAGGATCACAGGAGGGAGTGTCCTGGCATGAGCCGTCACTCGGGGATGGGGCAGCAAGGCAACCTTAGCGATCAAACTGGAAACCAAGTGGCCCTGCTACTACCCCAGCCCTTAAATTCCTCTCCTCTGCAAGGAGAGGGGTCCAGATGGATATTGAATATACATTTGGATCTAGTAACTAAAAAAAAAAAAAAAATCCATGTTTTGAATGGATGTGTTCATTGCTTTCCTTGGCGTGTGAGTCAAAAAAAAATGGGAATTTTCCAGTAGCTTGTAGTTCCATGGCACTTGCCCTAAGCTATGAGACTACAGACATTTGAGGGAGATGAAGAGGAACACCAGTATACCCCTGAAGCACCCTGTGTGTGACACTTCCCTGGCAGAGTCACGTCTCCAGCGATGCTGGCACTCGGCGGGGGAGAGGGCGTTGGAGGGGTGGCACCTTGGCCACACGCAGGACAAAGTACGGATTAAGAAGCAACGGTGAAGCAGCCATGCTGGGTGTTTGCAGGGTTTTCCAAAGCCTGCCGTGCCTGCCTGGCACTTTCACCACCAAGGATCAGGTCGGGCTCATTTTGGCCCATAAAAGGGAATAACTGGCAGCAGCTGGCACTGTCACCCGCCCTCCTCCTGCTCTTCCTTGCCCTTGGCGGTGCCAAGCCAGGAGCCAGAACCAGTTTGCAGGGCTTGTGGCACACCATGTCTGTGCATGTGCCAGTTGTGCAAGCGGCTGCAGCGATGCTGAGCTGTACCCTCCCTCCCCACCCCCAGCAGAAAGCACCAGCAGCGGAGGGAACCTCTTCCCAGTCACAGCTGGGCTTATTGCCCTGTTCTGGTGGGACGTGGGTCAGGAAACACTATGCTGAGAGCCGCTGCTGCCCTTTGCCGCTCGTTCAAGTGAGCTGAGAAACCTGACATCAGCTGTCAAGTGCATCTGGCTTTTCTATGTGATAAGTGATCTGAAACTTGCAGGACACAACTTCCAGTAGCACCAACTGCCTCGCGATGGAACACGGAAAATCTCCCTCCCCACGAGGCGTCTCATGATCATGCTCGACTGGGAACTGCCTGTGTCAGCAGGCGCTGCAGAAATCACGTTGGTGACAAGCTAGAGAGGAGATGGAGTAAGAGAGGGATTTAAGGAGAGGCAGGAGATGAAACTCTTTGTACTTATAAGGGCTTCCAAGGTACTTGCAGGAGATCAACAAAAGTGAATGCTGAAATCAATTATATGTGGGTGGAAAATATTTCATTCAATCCTTTTTCGTCTCTGTTGAAAATACAAAACCAGCTTTGATGCAGGCTCTGAAAGGATCCATGCAGAGGGGAACAGAAAGAGATGAAAAACATCAAGCTTTCCCTCCAGAAGCAGACATTTCAACACAGGCCCATCAGGAAAACCAAGCAAAAGTTGCCATTTTGCTCCAATGCAGGAAAAAGAAACTCCAAATCCACAAATTTAAAAGATTTTGATTACTAAAATTACTAAAACAGAATTATAATTTCAAATCAACTTTATCTGAGAGCCTGGTCTGACCCTACCTGGACTAGAAAACAAGGAACGCAAAGATGGTTTGAAGCTTACTTGCCGCTCCAGGTCCAGAGGCAGAAGCTACAGTCGCTGGGTTTTTTAATTAACTTGGTTTACTGGAGAGCAACAGAGCTGGTGAGTCACTTTTTTTTTCCCTAGGTCCTTGCAAAGCCACTGCCCCAGCACCGTGTTACAGACATAATCACTAGAAATTAGATTTGAAACGAATAAGAGATTAAAGCCCTGACAACTCGCATCATTAAAGATCCTGCGGTCTTTGCCGGAGAGCGTGACTGCCAGCCACATCCCAGCCCAGTGACTTTCCCCTGGCTGAGGTTCCCCAGGGATGCTGCCACCGCCGCTGCGCTGCCTCGCTGGGAGCTTTGTTTCCACCTCCCGACAGCAGCCGCACGACACGGCTCACACCTCTCAGTGTGCACGGCGCCGGGTGTCAGCCGGAGATGAGCCACTTGCTCACAGCTCCTCACCCCGGGACACGCTTTTGTGCTTTGGCTGATCTCGCCCTGCTGAAGAGAGCATCCCGAGGATGCTGTCCTCTCCTCCGAAGCCGTGGGCCCTGCCTGGGGTGGGTGTCCCATCACCCCCCGGCCCCAGGGTTCGCTGTGCTGCCAGCCCAGGGACAAGGGAAAAGCAAAGCTCATGGGGAGAAATCAAACAGACGAGGAGGCAGGTTCTGGGGTCAGGAGGCAGCGGCTAGAGGACCCCTGCCTCAGAAACCCCCTAAGTGGGTGGATGTTACTTGACCTGCAAGACATGGAGGGACAGGGGAATGGGAACAACCCAGCACGCTGCCCACATCCTCACTGGGACAACGACGAGGTTCACGGAGTCATCTCCTTGCCTTGGGCAGGCGGCAGCAGGGACAGGCGCTCACCTCCTGCAGCAGCAGGTCTGGCACGGCGTGTTGGAGGCACACGATTACCCTGACAGCAGAAATGGGGCTGAGGCTCCTCCCCAGAACATGAAAGACCCCTAGGAGAGGGCAGAGGAGGCATTATGGTGGCTGGTGCCTCTCTGTAGATGCAAAACAATAGTGGGGAAAGAGCCACCCCAAACCAAACGCCAACCCCAGCAAGGTGCCTCTGCCCCGCTCCCGGTGCGGCAGCCAGCGACCCCTTACCCAGCACCGTCTGCACACACAGGGCTGTGGAGCTCCTCAGGACACCACAGATGTGGTAAATAGCTTTAATAATAGTTATTAAAAGATCACTGGGGCAAGGACTGTATTATTTAGGGTTTAGACAATGCCAATACTCCCAGCTGGAGCTAAGTAAATAACAAGGGAAAGAGCAATGATTACACCAGGCCTCACCTGGCAGACACGACCGTCTCCTCCTGGTTAGCAAAGTCTGGGCTTGAAATGCTGTTTTCCCAAACTGCTTCTCATTCCTGAAGCAGGCACCGGAGACGGTGAATGAATCAAAGGTACTCACCTCCTTCAGAGCCAAGCAAAAAGGGGTGAGAAAACACTGAGCGCGAGGAGAGGTGCGAAGGAGTGTTTCCCCACTCCAGTGGATCTCAGATACATGAGATTAACAACAATTACAGGTTTGGGGCTCTTGGGAAGTCATGGCTGTTCGGTTACATTTATCCTGTTCCATCGTTGTTCGCAGACCTGCTCACACAGCAGCTCAGCTGTCCCAACAAGTTCCTTATTTACAGGACGGGATAAGCACCATCAGCCCAACCGAGCTGTGCCCTGGAAAGCGTCTCGGTGTTGAAGCGAGTCTTCCTCTTACTGCCTGGCCCTTTTTTTGACAAATGCTCCTAACCTCTTTCTCCCAAAATGTCTTTGTTTTTTTGTTTAAAGGGTGGGTGAAGCCTGTCAAATGTTTGAAGCTGCTCTTCCAGGGGCTAAAATAAGCCTACATTCAGATTAATATATTGTTTTCTTTGCTTTCTTTCTCCCTGTAGGTCAGTGCGTCTTACTACCCCGTGCCAGGATCACTGGGGCACTCGGCAGCCATTGTCACTCTTCCCCACCTGCAGCACCACGTCTCAGCTTACATGTACGTAAGGAAACTGAGATACGTTGGGGGTTCTGTAATTTCCTGTACCTTCAGTTTAGGCTTATCCAGCCCCGGGTTCTTGTGCAGCGGGAGGTGAAGGTGGAGCAGAGCATGGCTCCCGCGTGCCCAGACCCACGCAGGGATGGACGTGGCTGCTCTAAGCAGGGGGTCACAGAGACTCGGTAGCACAGTTGAGTTATTCTGTTCCCAGCAGCTGAACCGTCCTTGCACCTTACTACCTTACTTCAGCATTTATAGATACATAGTTCTGCCTATTTGTCAACAGTACATTTTTTTTTAAAATATAAAGAAACGAATTACTCCTTAAGCACCTCAAGTTATTTATTTTAAAACAGTGAAAGTTACTGGTGTTTTGAATGATCCAATCTTTTAAAACTTTCCCAGAGTTAAAATTTGCAGGTAACGTATTGTGATAATTGGGTTTCCTCCAGATAAGATTCACCAGCCTGGCACTGTAGTAAGCTACCTAATAACAACAGACTAGCAACAAGCTGCCTACATGGTAATTCGCACCTCCCCAGTACGGAGCCAGGCCTGGGGAACGCTAGCACACACCAGCAGTGTCTTACCACGCTCTGGTGTTTGCTACTTTCCTGCAGTAGCAACAGTCACCCAAGACCATCACACAGAAGCCTAAGCACAAGAAAACTCCTAAGATCTTAAAATAATTTGCAGAATGAGGATTGTATAAAGTGTTTTATAAGCTGCCTGTTTTGCACAGCTCCTCTTTCAACCCTACAATATCAAACCAGTATCTGCACGTCCTGCCCTTCAGGATGAATCCTGTACAAAGCGATAAACCCCTGCAGAAGCAGAGCACCCTTACGCTGAGCCTCGGCTGGGCTGCGCAAGTAACAGAAGAAGTCACTTGATAAAGACAACAGGCATTTCTAGTTGAACTTTCAAGTGATTGCTCTGAACAACAGTGAGACAGAAACGTTTTTAAAAGTTATGAGATAGTCCTTGACTATTTAGACAACTAGTCTGCCTTTTCTGTTTCTTAAATAATATCTGATAATTGCCGTATTGGTCTGTAACTCATTAATACTTGGGAGCAGATCACAGTCCCCTTAAAAAAAAAAAAAACAACAATGCAATTAAATTAAACGTGTTACACAGGAGAGAAATTGAAGTTCTTCAAAGAACGAATTGGGGAAAATTCTGAAAAATACATCATTTTCTTTTGCTCTTGTTTTGCTGCGTGGCCATACATGGTTCACTGTGGAGAACGAAGCTTCATCACCTCATCGTAGTCCCAAAATCACGACAGAGAGGTCCAGAGGGGATCTCAAATTTATTTTTCTAGTCCGGTTTCCTCACTAGCCCAGAGCAGAGCCCTGTATCTCCTCCTTCGTCCACTTTGTTCTCAAAGGGCCCCAGCGGCAGCAACTGAAGTCCAGCGTTGGTCTCTGCAGGGGTCTGGTTGCAGGAGGAAGAGGGGAGGGAGGAAGATGGGGTTAACACGCGCATTGCTGTAGGAGCAGTGCTCCTCTCACCTCAAACCCCTCCAGATGATGCTCAAGGCCAGCAGATGCAAGGTCTCTGTCTCACCACCTGCTTCAAAGGCAGAATGTATTCTTGATGCTATCGCTCGGACAGAGCACCGTACCTGCACTCTTTCGTGCTGCTTTGCCTTAGGACAGGTAGGCATCAGCCCTTAATCATTTATTGCAATGGAGCCCTCACTGCGAGGTGGAGAACAGCAGCTTTCTCCTGCCTATCGCTTGTCGCCCTTGGCTGGCTTGGCTGGCACTGCTGGGACAGAAACCATTGGTGGGATCTGCTTTGTTCTCCATTCCTGTTGGCTCTTCTTTTATTCATAACCTCTTTGGCCTGAAGTTACAGGCAGTTTCTTCCCTGCACAGTTCTCTCCACAATTACGGCAGCACCCAAATATTTGATGCGAGTGGTGGTTGACAAGGCTTCAGGCAAACAGCTGCCGCTCACCCAAAGCCAGCAGTGTCAGCTCTCCAGCACAGTTACACCCAGGAGGTTCAGGATGGCTCCAGCCGTCCTGCTCCTGCCATCCTCACCCCTGTCTCCCCAGGTGCGTGGCTCTCCATTCCTACGTGGCTCATGGACCAGACGAGCTGGAGCTGCAGAAGGGAGAAGGGGTCCGCGTCTTTGGCAAAGACCACGATGGCTGGCTGCGGGGCATGTCCCTTGTCACAGGGAGAGTGGGGATCTTCCCCAGCAACTACGTCACTCCCCTCTTCAGGTCTGGTTCTTCTTACATGAAACAAAAGCATGCGGAGAGGGGAGTGGGTAACACGTAGGATTTGGGGTCATCTCATTCCTGCGGAGGAATCACTGCAAGGGATTCCTGCAGCACTTCCAAGGGCCAGGGATTCCTCGCCTGGGTGGGATGACACCTGGCAGCTCTCACTCCCTTTATTTCTCTGTGTACCGACTCAGCTGCACACTCCACCTGAGAACCGCATCTCCCTCCAACAGCAAGGTGCCGTGGCAGGGAGAGGTCAGGGAGCGGAGGGGGCCGGCAGCATTCCCCTCGGGGGGGAACAGCTCAACATCAGCCTTCACCCACTTGGTTTAAACCTGGAATGTCGACAGAGACAGCAGCAGCTTCTCCCATGACTATTTAATTCAGTCCAGGAGCTTTGACAAAGACCAAAGGTGAGACAGCCGGCACATTCTGATGAGTTAAGTCTGGGAGCCAGGATGAACAGCAGTGTGTCCGTGCTCGGACTCGCCTTTATTCCTTTTGGATGACTCCGGTCTTTCTTTTTTTTTCCTGCCAGAAGGGAAACCACAAGCTGAAGGCTCTTCTAGAGTCAAAATACTGTCTTTAGAGCAGGCATTTAATCACTGGACGCCATTGATCTAGCTAAACAAACATGCATTAGAAAGAGCAATACTTAAAAGATACAATTTAGGAGAGGAAAAAAAATTGCCTGTGCCCTTAGTTCCCCTAAGATATGCTCAGGTTGGGCAGAGAAACAAAGGGCAGCTGAGAAATGTAGTGCTCTGCTTCTGCAAATAGAAAGCAGGGATAAGTCAGGACACCTCTCCCAGGACT